>JALDNG010000404.1:0-168109 GCA_024349245.1 Neodontobutis hainanensis | reverse complement strand
CTAACTAAAGTACCACTTAAGAAAGTCAGATAACCACCAGTGGTACTCGTACCACTGGTCTAATACATAAATGAATGATCAATTATATCAAATTACTTACTATTATTTACTCTTATCTGACCCATTTGTTGTTTTCCTCCTGTTTCATTCTCTATACTTTCTTTTTGTTAGTCAATAGTTTATCAGTGCAATGTAATGTAATGTTCTATTGACAGCGTTTGGGGGGCATAATAAAATTAGAGGGGTTATAAACTATTGCTCGATTCTCAGTTGGAAAAGAAGTCAAGTGAGGTGGACATGTTACGGGCATGTCCCACCGGGAGGAGAACCCGAGGAAGACCTAGGAATTGGAACACCTCAGTATTTACAGAAGAACTGAAGTGTCTGGGGAGGGGGAAGTCTGGGTGTGTCTGCTTAGACTGCTCTTCCCGTGACCTGGCCCCGGATAAGCAGAAAAAGATGGATGGATTAACTATTGTCAGATTATTGTAGTAGCCTATATTGTCAAGAGCAAAGCATCTTTGTTGTTAGGCTGTGGTTAATAATAATATAAAATATAATACTTTGAAATGTTTCCTAGTGCAATGAAGACCAGATACAGATCAAAGTTTGACACTGAAAATTTACAGAGTGTCTATTTCTAACCAGCAACACAGCTTTGACAAAATTTATAAATCAATACCAGACCAGTTACTGGTGAATACAAATAGGAATGTACATTCAGTAAATCCACATCAATCATTGTTGGATACTATTTTCTTGTTTGAGAGCTGTTAAATGTTGGGAAACATATGTTGTTTGCACAATTTAGTTACAAGTGAATATTTTTCAGTCAAATAAACTTTAAAGTGACGTGAAATGTACATATTTTATAAAGAAAAAGAAATACTTTATGGAGTTTATATAATAAAATAAATTCAAAACAGATTTGTCACAAACCATTTGGGGTGGGTGGGGTCGAGTGCTGAGGGGGTAGAGGGGCTTACAATATTCCCTATAACATCAAAGGGGGGCTTGACAGAAACAGTTTGGGAACCACTGGTCTGTGGTAAATATTGATTGTGTTTACTTAAATTCAGAAGAGATTGATATGGGGTCTGTAATCTGAGCCTCAGGTGAGTCATGATCACTCACTCACTGCATTAGGCCGACTGCTGAGATCAGCATCGATGTAAAGAAACAAGACACACACAACCTCTTGGTGTGCAACATAAGCCACTATAAATCCTTTTTGGTCATTAAGATATTCCTGAGAGTAAATGTACTATAACAGGACGGCTCCTTAGTTGATCCGGTGTAGAGTTTGTTGATTAACGTGCAGTGCTTTCTGTTCTGCTGACTCCTTAAGGGACCGGCCCCTCTCCCCAGCTTGTTTAAATGGGGAGGAGGGAAGATAAAAGACACTTGGTTAAATAGGGCCTAACACTGTGAGCTGGGCTAATGAGAGCTCATGGCCTGAGTTTAAAGGAGCACTGTATTGTGTTGCAAAAAGTGCAACTGCTTTGGTTAGTTTACGGTTAATCTCGTAAAATATACTTACATAGATGGACAAAACTGTGACACACATCAGGAACATGTACAGCCCATAATTTCATACTTATTGATTAGAAACCACAAACTGTCTTTGTGTTAGTTTTGAGAAGAAGAAGGCATCAAAGTGAAAAGGGTCTTATATCTTCTAGACCGACCACTGTTTCCATGGTACAAATCCGGTTGGACCAATTTAAATCTTTGTTCTTTTCTGATTGGTTGTATCAGATGCCTCAGTTCTGTGTATGTTTGTACTTCCCTTTGTTCTCTAAAATGGTTGTATGCCTATCCAACTGTGTTCCAAAAGTTATTAATTTTACAACCTCACATCGTTTAATGTTTTCCATGAACAAAACATGAAAAAATAATTATATTTTATTTATCCACATTATTTCTGGAAAATAATAGGTTAACATTCATTTTGGACAAGGTGTTCTGCACTAAACATGAAACAATTTATAGGCACCCAAACCCAGAAACAAATTGCATGATGTAATGCATGACAGAAGAACTCACTTCCAAACTCTAACATCATTCCCAGCTCCCCTCCCCTTCCTGTCTCCGCTCAGCTGCTGTAAGTAGGCCACATCAATTTTTCACACTGCCTCTGTCTCTATCGCTGTCTATTGCTGTGAACATGGCACCTGTCTGGGCCACATGTGTTACATGTACTTTTACATGTACATATAACATACAAGCCCTTAAAGGAAAACCCTATCCTTCTCCTGTTCCTATGTTTTCTCTTCTTTATACAGCTCCATCCAGCTTCCTCACTTCTCCTAAGAATCCTGCTCATCAGCGAATCACTGCAGCAATAATCAATACTCTTAAAGAACACACACTAACATTAGCAGACATCCACATGCTGTGGTTTGATAATGACATGGAGATTAAATGGCAAAGAAAACATGAACTTTCTGAAGCTGCAATTTTAAAGGTTCATTTCATAGATGCACTAGCATACTTCTTCATTTGTATACCTTGCACTATTTTAGACACATGCACAATACATAAAGGACTCTCTGCATCAAAAATGCATTGCTGCCCCAGGTCTTACAGCAGTGAAAGTATACATGCAATATGCTCAGTGTACACTATAATGAAGATAAGACAACAAGCATTTGACCAAAAAAGACTTTTGAGAAACATAAGGAAAAAAATGTTTTGATTATTGCTATGTGATTATAGATTTTGCCTTTTCTTTTTTACCCACATGAAGAGTTGTTGCTCCCACTTGTACTTTATTGTGAGCTCACTTTAGTTTATTTGTCACTTCTGTATCATTTTTAAAACCTAAAGATATATATATATATATATATATATATATATATATATATATATATATATATATATATATATATATATATATATATTAAACCACTGGAAAAATAACCTTGCAATTTGCTGGGCACTGGTCATGCTTTTTCTTTTACTTCTGTTATTGCTTGCTCTCTGTCTTCTTCAGTTGCTGAACTGAAATGTGAGGTTAAGTGCTGCTTTGTTCAAATGCACCATCCAGCACTTAATCAACTTATTCCTAAGAAAACTGGATCACACATGACTTGCTCTTGCCTTAACTGGAGGCTTGCATTGTTCAATTGCTAAATTATTCAGCATTGAGAGAAGATTTGAACAAATCCCAGAGTAACGCAAACATCTATTATTAAAGTACTAACCCTTTACAAAATAATATACTTTCATTTTCTCTGCAGCATATATACGGAATCTTTAGAAGAGCCCTTGAGGGATATTCGTCACATTCATATAAAGGCCTTGTGGAGTAATATATGGAAATTGAGAGTGGGGTTATCATGGGTCATTGTGATATTGCCCGAGTAGTCAGAAAAAATCAATTTGACGCTTATTTGTCAAATTAAGTAAATGCATAAGCTAAAAGACCACATCATTCATAAATTCAAATAAGGTGCAGTGTTGGAAAGTCAGCAAATCCAGTGCATCTCCCAAAGTGACAGCTTTAACAGCTCTATTTGTGGCCTGTGAAGTTGATGTGATGCCTTTAGAGAAATGATCCATTTGTAAACCAAGCTGTGGGCTGAGGACAAGACCCAGCACACAGAGACAGACGGAGAAGAGGAGGAAATGATAACACTTGGCGGCAAAGGCGCAAACACAGGAGGAGGGGGGCACAGAAATGAGGGATAGAAGAAGGAAGGCAAAGATAAACAGTAAGAAAAGACTGAAAGGAAATGATCAAGTGATTAGACAGATGGAAGATGTAAACATGGGTGAAGCATAGACAAGCATTATAATAGTACACACAAGTGATGGGTCAACAGCCTGGATAGAGGTGTAGTTAAAAGAACACTATGTAATCTTTTACCTGAAAAAAACATGTTCTAACCAGATTTTCCAGAATATAACTCTGAGTGAAGGGACATGCTACTTTCTTGCCAGAAAATGTAGCTCACCAAATACACACAACTTTCCATACATTTTTGTTACAGAATTTAAGTCAAATTCTGTAACAAAGTGATACTTGATTAACAAAGTCACGACTATGAAATTGTGCAATATTGAAATTCAGATACTAGTTTTATTTTTTGTACATGCAATCGCTCATAAGTAAAAAAAAATATATATATAGTATTGGAATGGCATGACAAGCCGGTATATTGCTATAATAATAAAACAGAAACTCATGGAAAAAAGGATTGCACAGTGTATCGAGTGGAAAGGCAGGGAGCAGTAAAATCAAAATTAATAAATTGCTATGTTTTGTTTGTGCCCAGTAAGAGATTGTTAGCATCATCCCTGGTTTGCTTAGTCTATATTTAAAATTCCAAGTCCTCTGTCCAAGAAGAGCAAGTAAAAAATATGTTTTCCGAGATTCCCGGGTGAGATTGAGAACTAAAGGTCCAGATCGATCTGAAGAGGTAGTACAACACTTTTGGAGGCTTTGAAATGTGAAAGCAATAAAACAAACAACCAAGACAAGTCAGCCAAATGCACCCGGAGCAACAATAAAACAGGATATGAAGCTGGAATAAGGTGAGTATGAGAGAAAGTCTAAAACACAAAAACAGAAAAATATGTGAGGTAGAGGTGGCAGGACCTTACAGATAAGGCGCAAGAAAGCAAAATACAAATGTAAGGGATTGAGAGAACAAGAAGAGGGGATAGAAACATGAAAGGGCAGCAGAGCGGCAGAAATCAATTACCTTTGGGGGTCGTAGGATTGGGGCAGTGGAGTGCAAATGCTACATGATAAACACTCAGTAGGCTACGGCCAGCACACAAGCCACCAATTTGCCCTGGATGTGCAGTGAAAAATATCCTTATTGCTTCCTTTTCAAGTATTTCCCACATGAGTGGAGTTGATGTTGACTCACTGCGTGAACGAGCAGCAGTGGAAGTGTTCACCCAAAATGCACAATGCGGACCACTCACAAGGAAATTGATCGATAGCACTGTACTGAGGTGTAGTATCAAGGGAAGGATTTGGGGAATGAGAACGATTATACAGTGTGGAGGACTAGAAGAGGACTACAGGGCTCAGAAACAGACTTCCATCTTCCAGTCCTCTCAACCCAATACAGTGCCAAATTCAATAAAAACAGAACTAAAATCAGTGTCAAAGCATCAGTTACTTTACACTTTTAATAGTTGGATAGTTCCTAAAGCATTGATAGAAGAAGTAGTAATTTGAGTCTACACATTTTGATTTTGTTATCTTAAGGAATAAAAAAGAGAGGTTATGTTTTATTGTACTTAATGGGCTTAAATGGGACTTGAGAGGATTACATGTAATAACAGCACCGGCCTCTGAGGTTCACTTACACTGATAATATCACCTTAGCAACAAAGAACCCAAACCTTTTTCTCTGTGTTGCTATGAATCAGAACTGACACTATCCCTCCTTCTTACTTCTGCCTTGTTGAATGTGTTGTCAATGTTTCTTTTTTATTGTTTTTTTCTTTCATTGACATGCTTACTGTACAAACATGAGCCTCACACAAACTCAAACGCCCGTGGCATTTTCTTTATCAACATTCTCTGAAACAGCGTAAAAGAATGGACTTTCTCCCCTCTGCAATTACTGACGCGCTTGGTCACATAATGGTAGTTTTTTTTTTATTCAGCTGGATTGTTTCTCTTAAGTCTGCTTGGTCTTTCATACTATAATTTTTTTATACTCTCTGCCCTTAGACTGGCTCCCTCAAAGCCACTCTAATTGCATTGGGGATCGGCCTTTAAAGCGTTGCTATGGTGACCAGTAGAGCCTTGACTGCTTTGCTCGCTTTCCATACTTTGACTAAAGCTCGATCACTCATGCTTCGCTCTCTCTGTTATCCTCTTTCATGTGATGTGTCACTGTACTTCCTACCTCATCGACACATTCCCTCTTCACTCTATTTACCCCGCAATTATTCCCCACTTTTCAGTTGGGCTTGATGAACGAGGGAGGAGGCCACTCAGAGGGTGAACGATGTTCACATGGGAGGGGTAAGCTTCGCCAACAAACACTGAACATGTATGAATACATGCACATATGGCCACAAACACACACAGACTCTGAAAACCATCCCCGCTGTGGTGGCCAGGGGTGCAGCAGCAGGGACCCAGTGGCAGCGTATGTGAGTTTTATCACAGCTGGACAGCAGTAAATACATGTTAACTGACAGCTCTCACAAGAAGGAGGCTCTGTTGTCAGTCAGAGAATGCCTCGCCAGACTGGCCAACTTTCCAATGTATCAGCTTTAATCACAGAGACGCAGCTGTGTGCATGGCATATGCTAGGTAACTGTAAATAATCTGTTTCTCTATCAAACCCCAGAGAGAGGAAGGGAGATGTTTCATGTTTCTTTTCACAGTTTCTCACCATACCGATGAAAAAAACAAGAATTAGACTATAGACTCTCTTTTACAATGCTATTAGTAGTTTTATTTGTTGTCAATTTTTGTTTAGAAGCAATGCAATCTGGCACATGGCCCATGCACACATAAAGTACACATAAAGTCGCCTCTCAGCCAGAAGGTCCAGAGTTCAATTCGAGACAGGCCTTACTGTGTGGAGTTTGCATGTGCCCCCCATGCTTGGGCTTCCCCCATCAACATCAAAAACATGTTGGGCGCCCCCTGGTGGCAGCTGCTGACAATAAATTTCCCCAGAAGAATATGTGTTTGGAGGTTGGAAAGTCCATAGGAGCAAAATGGCTACAACGTCTCCACCTCCATGATGTGACTGTGGAGTGAATGAATAATGGACTCTGTAAAGTACTTCAAGAACCTTGAAAAGCGGATATATAAATCCAACCATTATTAATATAATAATACTGTATCTGCTCAGTTGCCATATTATTTATTTTAATCAGTTTTATGGATACTAGTACTGGCTGGCCATTACCGATACTACTCCAATTGAAATTAAACCAAAGGACACCTTAAGTATAATAGATGGCCAGTGAAGCTGAGTTTTATTAAGAATTAATCAAACATGTTGAAAAGAGCCTACCATCCCCAGACAGAATCCACAGTCACAATAATCCATTCCAATATATCACTTTTATGAGGTAACATGACAGTTGATTGACTTGATACAATTCTCAGAGGGAACCCTAATGTAGCAGTAAAATACACCTAGACCTTCCAGTAAAAGTTATATTGCTGTTTGATTCTGACAAATGAGTATTCTAAAGCTAGCTGAAGTTTTAAGAAACTTTTCCTGTAACACATTCAGTCCTCCAAATGGGTGTGGATTAAGTGGTTGTTATCTAGGCCACCTGCTGTTTAAACAGTAAACAAGTCCAAGTGTGCGAGCTTGTGCCTTTGTGCATGCATGTGTGTGAGTTGCTTATGACATTGATCTGCAGCCATGTCGAACCAAGTCCTGGAATAAAGCCAAGCACTGTGGGAAGTCTGAGCTACAGTGGATGTGCCTGTTTCAGGGCACAGACAATAAAAGACAAAAACAGAGACTAAGGGAGACTCATTTTCAATAAGACCTGAGTATACCGAGACATTTAGGGAGTGACAGCAAGACAAACCAGTGCATGATGGATATCAGGGAACAGCTCTCCAATAACACCTAATGACCCACTGACGAGCTAATCTTATTATACTTTCATAAAGAAGAACAGAAAGTGCTTCTCAATAATTTTTAAGTGAACAAAAAAGTGGATCTATAAACTGGACATAATGGCAACATAAAAGCAGACGGTTTGCCTTCATGGACGTATGTGGTGCTTGTGTTACTGCATCTAGTTAACGTTCAAGCCCCTGCTGCTCTAGACATTCCCTCTTTGCATTGGCAAACAAGCAACAGGGCAGGGTTGCAGTTTACTTTTCTCCACCATTGCATTATTCCTGCTAGTTCTTATTTTGTTGGTCAACCAAAATCAAATATTTCCTTGTGCTCAACAACACACACCAATGCCTTTTTACTCTGATGTTCTGTCAGTCTTTTGTGTAATTCTCATTGCTCCAGCCCGTGCACTTCCTCCTAGTTCCTTCATGCACATGTTCTCCATTCGCTCCGTCTCAGCTCTCAATAATTCAAGCAGATTTTCTCTTGCTGTGCTGTATGTGAGAAGTATGTAGAAGTCCCTTTGGGCACACAGACAGCCAAGCGGAGAACCTTACTGTTGCAAGAGTGTAAAGAATATTCTGTGAGTTTAAAGGTAGCAGGTGACAGTGAGGTTGACAGCCCTGGGGCGTAATACTGCGTTTTCATGTGTGCCCTTATAAAAAGGTTATTACAGACCTGTGCATCTTTTGAAATAAAATATATGACAGAGACGCCATGCTCTGTTATGCAGATGAGATTTAATTTGTCCTTGGACAAAAATAACCTATTATTATGAGCTGAATGGAATGTGTTATTATGATTAAAAGCAGGTGACTTAGATAAGCAACTATAGCTGATGACTGTATTTCCATAGCTAATTATTATTCATTAGATTTATAACTCAAGCAAAGAAAAAGCCTTGTTTTGCATTTCTATTTTTGTTCCCACTGATTCTGAACATTATGGAGTTTCATGTGTAGAATATACAGTGCCACACAAGTGGAAAAACTTGACAAATAATAGAAAAGGCGTGTAGGCTATAGTTTGTTTCTTCAAAGAGAACATGGATAAGAAAAAATATAGTCTCTCAAGAGATTTAAGAAGTGAATGATTAGGCTAAAAGTGTTCCACTCTATGTAAATGTACCTGCCAACATAAATGCCATTCATGAAAGCCAGGGAAAAAAAGAGAACTTTGAAAAACATTTGACATTCCCTTTTGACAGCAAAGGGGGAATTCTAGACCAAGTAGGACAGTAGCTGCTCTAATGCCAGCCTGCAGAGAATTCAAATCGGATACCATTCCAGTTGACAAGGACATTAAAATCTAATACACTCACATTATGAGGCTTGTGTGTTTCTGAGTCTATTTTGGACTGTCCCTCCTGACACCACACGTGCACTTACACATGCACAAACATAGTACTTGGGATCTGTCACTTTAGGAACGTGATAGAGATGGCAGTGGTATGGGGGAAGCCTTTCAGATGGATAGATGGATGGCCTGTAGTTCAACATGCATATGGCCTCATTAATATTGTTTGAAGAAATGTATAGCAAACCTGCATTGTCAAATAGAATTTTTAAATTATCTATACATTAAAATTCACCAAAAAGTCAAAACAATAGCATCTAAATGTCATCTAAATAAAAACAAAAAGTGCATGAGTGTTTGGCAAAGAAAAGTATACTTGTAGGTGGATTTATGTAAAAAATTAAATAAAAAAATAAAAAAATCAGATAAAACCATAAGTCCTGGGGTTTACATTATCTTATCTGGCCTTTGCTGAATAAAATTGAGACACTGATGGTTAATATCACATCCAAACGCTTGTGTGAACACAGGTGAGGACTGGCGTGGACTCACTGATGGGAGGTCAGGACTGACATTTCACCACTCAGGCTATTATTCCTACAATTACCTCTTGACATTTCTGCATCAGACTCATATTTAGGCCTCTTTCACAGGCCTCAGCGAGTGTGTGGTTCTTACGTGTGTGTCCATTCAAAGTGGGCCCATTAATCCTCTTATTTACAACCACTGCAAACATTTACAGCTCTAATTTGCTTCCCTCGACTGTGATAGCGAGTGGGCTTTGGGGTTTTCAGTCTATCTATGTGGGCACAGGCTGCACTACAGCCACCCTAAAAGGACTCAATCGAGTTACGGTTCTATCACCTTGTTCTCATTTCAGTGGGGAAGGGCTTTCACGGTTTATAGTAAGCTGTTTTTTGTGGTTGAGGCAGAAGCACATTAAATGTCGCTTGGAATCACATAACAGCAGTCTGAATCAAAGGCAAAGTCTAAGAAGCATTGATATTTCCTTACTTTAGCAGACTATAAGGAACAAGAAGCTGGCATGTATGTGTGTGTGTGTGGCTGCCGTTTCTTTTACATTACCCAACTTCAAAAGCAGCATATACACTTTAATCTTGTCTTCTCCTGCACTGCGGACCCAGGGAAAGACAGGGGAGAGAGACCCAGGCACGTCCTGCCACTCCTACCTCACACTCATTTCCCATTGATGACTCCTCTTCTCTTTCTATCCTGCTGTTACCTCTCACTTTGAATGTATAGCACCACAGATATCAAGGGTGTTGTACTGTGTATGGACTGTCTAGGGATCTGTCTCTGACAATGTATAGTGATGTTTAAGTAAAATGTTGAAACAGGAAAGAGCCACCTTTGTGGATTTAAGATGCTGACTTTGCTTTAGCTTATGACCATTTTGCAAAAGGAACACAACCCACAATGAGATTATATAAAATAGAAAATGGAATATCTACAAAATTCATTGGGGATCCACTAATATTTTGCCATATACATAATACACTAGGTGATATTGCAATGACCATAAATGTCTAATTATATACCACAGGTCCATCACTTATGGTATGTGTAATGTAATGATGTACACAATTCAGATTACAATATCTAATATGTTTTGTGATGTAGCATGTATTTACAAAAACAATAAAACATTAAGGCAAGATCTAATTTCTTGATTTCTGTTTGTTGGATTGGTTCTGAAATATTCTAACCTGCATTGCAGTAGGGCAACATAGTTTGGTGTTGTGTTGCACTGTGTTAGAATCAAGACCACATGTAAAAACATTGCTTATCTTTAATCTAAATTTTTATGAATGCTGCCTTGCCTGATGCATCTGAGAAATGATTATGTTTACTTGAGACTTTCTAACAACATAACCTGCAAAGCATCACACTGAATCTGTTTTTGTTTAAAGGGGCCTAAAAAGAATATTTGTCAGATTTTACGCACAAAAGGTGGCAATCATTCACTAATACCACAAAGAGGGAAAGTCAATTAAATGTAATTGCTTCCTGTATCAAATTTAATTGTCAACTACATTTTGATGATTTTGACAGCACTACCCATGGGGGCTTTGACACAAGATAATAAACTACACACCGAGTAACATTCACTGCTCTAAGCACACATCCTGGCCTGTAGTGACTTATTGTAATAACCTCATCTTTCTTTCTGTAGCTCGCTCTCACACAAACATAGCAAGTCACACTGCATTGCAAAGCGTTGGCGCAGTGAAGTGAATGTATCAGGCATATTAAGTCATACTGGGAAGGCGCTGAGCTGCAGCCTCGGGATAGGGGTGGGGGTGGAACAAGTCTGCCACAGGCACCTTGTGATTTCCCCCACTGCAGCGTCAAAAATTGAAAAGCCAATTCCAATTGGACCCCAGTAATTAGAACTGACCTGAATGGCTGCACTGAATATGGAATGAGAAAGTAGTAGAGCACAAAGCGGAAGAAGGGCAAAGAAAAAAAACAAGGACAAATGACCTACACTCTAAGAAGCGTTGGTCCTACCAACGAGGCGCAGACTGGCCAACTTTCATCATAATGATCAAATGATGATGATTGAAAGACACTGTGGTTCCATCTCCTTGTGCATTCTGTGCACATAATAAGGTTTACTTCAAAGAAACAGCCTTGTCCGTTATGCATTTCTGCAGACAGGGAGATGCAAGAAATCACCTTGAAAATGTATTCACAGTTGCTATGACCAAAGCTAAATTCACACTGCAGTGCCCCAGACTTCATACTTGCTCATGTGATAATTTAGAGTGTACACAAATAGCTAAAGCATCTAAATCTTTTTGAGTAGTGGTCTGCGATTGATAGGATGATAAGATAAGATGTTTGGTTACTTCACAGTGGTAGAAAGACACAAACATATCTGATTGAATCAAATCTAACCTGTAGCACATTTAAAGCCAATATGAACTTAGATAAAGGTTACACAAAAAACATCATAATACTCATTCCTTGTTTGATTCCATTTAGGCCCCTTTACTTTCCATAAAGGGAAGGAGCAAATTGTAAATGCTGACTCTTGTACTTTCTGCTCCCAAACCCAGCCTGTGTAGTGGGCTGTAACTGAAGCCTGGCCCTGTGGCTAACAAGTAAATGGAAGGGAGGGAAATAGAAAAATGTCAAATGTGAGTGACAGGGGAAGTCATATAGGTTGGCTAAAGCTATGAGCTATGGGATTTATTTCTAAAGTGCACACATATCACTCACACTCTATACCTCCAAAGGCATATGTCAAAAAAGTGGTTGTACATAGGGCTGCAAGAATAGCTCCAATACAACAAACTCCTAATGCATCATTAGTAGGACAGTGATTTGTTAAATAACCCTGGATTAGTAATACATTAAAATACATACTTTGTATAGCAAGTAATTATTGGCCTAAAAAAGAAAAAAAAACATTCTACATTGAGGATTGGCCAATTAGGACCTAAATTCCAAAAAGAATGGCAAAAAGCACATATCTTCACTGCATCATTCCCTCAGTGATTACAACCCAAGATAGTGGTGCATTATGTTGAGCCAGTAAATCAAAAAAGAGTGCTGTCTACAACCGGGTGTGAGCTAAAATCAGTACGTAAACACACAATTTAAATGCAGTGTGCAGTGAACAACTCCATACACTGACTATTTGCTATGTGGGGCTTGCACACAGACTTGTACTGAAATGAAAACACACACCGGGACCATAAATATGTTCCAACGCTGCAGGATCCAGGATTCTAGCTGTGCTCAGTATCTAATGGCCTCAGTCCTGCAGCCCATTGCAATGGCTGTCACACAAAGCTTCTATGGCTCCCTGGAAAGCTTGCCTCTTGCCTGTTTATCTACCTGCTGGCACCTCGGCCATTTGCACTATATGCACTGTGAGGGGCACCAACCCTATTTCTAAAAGTACCTCAGTTTTGAATGCTCCACACCAAAAACAATATAGTAAGATTACCAATGCCTCAAACTCATTCAATTATGGGAAATTTTTTGCAATCTTTTAATGGGCCATGACCAGCTGTAGGACGCATGTCTCAAGGTGTGCTTAGCTGAGAACATAGTAAGCAACAGGTTTGTGGTTTGGATGTGGACAGTGTAAAGGGTGCTGGGGTTAAGTCCCATAATGTTTGGCATATGTGTGTTTACCAAGCTATGTAGCTAATTTGCTATAAAGTGATTTCTCAATCTTTGGTGGTACAACTGTGAGATCGTGCTGCCACAACAGATTTAAAGCAAAAAGCTCACTGTGTGCCGGGGCTTAACACACATAGTATTTTCCATTTGATATTTTATTCTCTTTTTAAATCTAATTGTCACAAATGGCACTTCTACCATTATCATCAGTTGTGTTATTTTATCACATTGCTGTATCATCTGTCAATTGTTATTCATATTGAGCCAGGCTCTTCATTTAGTGGCCTTCACATGTGGCCGGCAGAGTTCAGGGTCCCTGCAGTATCATGTCAGGCCACTGGACCTCTCCTCGCTTTCACTCAAGCAGGTCAGCACAACGTGACAGCTGTGGGACCCTCCAACTCTCAGTCTGCCGCCATCGGCCCTCCCTCAGTTGAGACACAGTTAACCATGATTGGCCCTAATTTGCATAGACACTGTAATGGCCTTGTGCATGGTTATAGTTTTTTACAGGATTATTTTTAAGGCTGCTTAATTGAATAGTTTATTGTGCAAAGTTTGCACTGTATGTAAGTTACCCTTCCATCTTAAGATATGAAGGTGAATTGTTAAATCTAAATTTGGGTGAGGTAAATGTCACCTACCACACTGCAATTTACTGTCCAGGATGTATTATATTGCTAGTACAACCTCTAGTCCTGTGGGACCCAGAATAACAATAATAATTCTACCAGTAGTGCACACTTTTTAACCTACATATTTTTTGTGTCAATACATTTAATCAAACATAATTGAATGCACTAAAGCCACATATCACACACATGAGGAATCATCACATGCATTTCTTTTGATAGGTGCACAGGTTGTGTGTGACATAGTAATCTTTTGTGCTGTCGGAGAAGGCTTGCCATTGTTGCAGGTGTAAAAGTGGAGCTTTTAGGGCCTACATTTGTCAGCTCTGGCGAGAACATCACCAGCAGCCAGCATTTTGCACACACAGTACCACACCTCTGATGAATGGCAAAGTATATGACAGGATTTTTGCTTCATCTTCCTCACAGATTACACTCCCGGTGAAATATGGGCCCCACTGAGAGACAGGAAAGGGGGAAAACTCATGTCTATATACATACAGCATTAGATTCAGCTTACTAACTACCAAATGTGTGTGGAGATTGTCATCCAGGCCATCTGGTGAAAATGCTCAAGAAGGAGGCATTGTCACAACATGTTCTTATCTCAGCAATGAGACCTTCTTCTGCACCATTTTGCACATCAAATTTCTATCAAAATATAACAGACACATACCTAAGCAGAGCTAACTTAAATCAAAATGTAAAACCTCTTCTCAAGTACAATCTGTGGTCTCTCACAATAAAGTCTATTGCTTGTCAATTTGTGACCAGCAACACCAGATACTAAGAATCATTACACATATATCTATATATATATATATATATATATATATATTAATATATATATACACACCAAAAGTTGGATCCCATTCTTCAATATATACTGTATATATATGTAAGTCTATGAGGCTTTTAGTATGTCTTTGTCTTTATAGCTCATCTCTTCCAACTTTCTCTATCCATGTGAGTCACCACTTCATTGATCAAAAACTTCTTTTTTGTCTCCATTTCTATCTCCCTGGCTTGTCTTCCCTTCTCCCTGACAGACAGGAGAAAGCAGCCACACACAAACAGCTCCCGAAAACGCACCCTGAGGGACCAGCTCTTGTGTTTCTTGAAAAGTAAGAGCAACCCACAGGAGAAGTAGTGCATAACAAGTAAGAAAAGAAAAAAATATTTAAGAAAAGATCACAAACACTGTCCTCTCAGTCCTCTTTCTTTTCCTTTTTTTTTACATCTAGCACAAGCTGCACAGTGAGGATGCCAGGAAACAATAGGATATTTTACAGCTCCATTTATTTCTCACTGAATGATTTACTGCTCTTCACTTCCTGCACCTACTGTACCTCACACCTTAAAAAGTTTCAAAACACAAAAAGCAAAAAATAAAACTAACTAAAAAACAACAATCATTTACTTGCATTTAAATTCTGTTTGCCATGTTACAGAGACTGAGCTGGTGCTGCAAGCGAACACCATGTTTTGGAGGAAAAAAACTAAAAAGTAGGCGATAAGTGGCATGAGGCATTACTGTCACAAAAGCCCATTTATGCCCTCTTGTTGGATCCCATTATTCAATAGGAGGTAGTAAAAGTGGCACCAGTGATAAGGTAATATACCTCAGAGTTATGCAATATCAATGAGGTATTACATACGCACATATAAATATAGTATATTTAAAAAAAACACGATTTTTTTTTCTTTATTTATTCAAACAAACAGTCGCAAACAGTGCAAAGGGTCAGGCTAATCCAAAGCCACAAACTACAGTCACGGTAGAGTGGAGCCTGTGCTTATACGTCATCCTCAGTCAAGTAAGCTGTCAAATTCTTGAACTAAAATCTATAGATACCCCTCCAGAGAAGTGAAACAGGGTTCACAGAAGGACAAGCCCATCACTTACTACTATATATCAACTTTTGTCTGTGCTCATAAACTGAATGGATTTTTCTCACTTTATATTGTCCACCTGAGTGGTCCATTGGTCCACAAGCTCAGACTGAATGGCCAAATGACTATAATTTTAAGTGAAGTGTCATTCCACAATTGTGTTTTAGAGCATGAGTTGAGATTAAATGACAGAATCAGAAATGCAACACCACAAGGGAAATAAGAGAGATTTTACAAGTTAATGTAGATATTTTCTTTACACACTATGTCCAGCACACACGTCACATCATTTATTGATATGGGGGGACAGTGCACAACAGCAATTGGAACCACAGAAGCCTTTCTCTTTATTCATTAAAAAGTGAGTAATAGGGAAGGAGAACCACCTTCCCTATTACTGACTGCTGTGCTGCCAAAGTCTCTTTTTGTGCTTAATTAATTGGACTGCACCAGTAGTATTAAGTTGATAAAATCATATTCAAAGCAATTAAACTTCATACCGGTTGCTTAAATTTACAACTAAAAACCCAGCTGAAAAAAAAGTTGCATATTTTATCACGTTCAGAAATTTGCAGCTTTGCCACTCATCCTAATGGGTTGCACTTTATATTCCAGCTCGGGTAAGTCTTAATAATACTGGGGTAAAAACGAAATTAATTAGTAATTAAAGTTATCTATGAGGAACGTTTCATTGTGTCAACATGTATAGCTTTTTATAACCACATAACCACTTTTTCAGGACTGGGAACTAATCAATAAATAACCACAAATACCATACTATAACTATTTATTAAAATGTTTATATTATTACCACACTTTTACTATTCTATTATTGAACTGGAAATGTAAATTGCTACTAATTTGTTTGTTTGTAAAGTCTTTTAGTTAACGTTCTATTAAGATTTACATTACAATGAAAGTGTAAATGTAAATGACAGCAATTGGTGGCCATTTAAAGCGACACCATGTTCTGGACATGTTCCATCTAAAGGCCCCTGATGTAACTGTCTCAAACATCGCCCACAAACAGCATGTTTTTTATATGTCTCTGCTTAAGTCTATTGTTTTGCAAACTTAGTAGACTGAAAGGAATTTGTTATAGCCAGACATTGTGTCTTCAAATCGCTCCTTCAACTTACATCATACAGTTTCTCAGAGGCTGAACCAGCACTGACTTCTGCGAGGGGTCCTTCTGACCTTGTTTTAAGCCAAGGAACCATCCCAATAACCATTGATTCCAAGATAAAAGTGTTGCTTTAACTATGTGTTGTTCTATGTGTTGTTCCCACTCTACATACAGTCTATATTAAAACTCAAGTCAGGATCAACCTGATGTAAGTCCATACATTTAGGAATGCAGGTGCTGCCATTGCTGACAGCTTCAGCGTTTAAACTTCAAGACACAGTTAGATCAAATAAAAACAGAGTGCCGTCCTCTTTTCTGCTATCAATATTTAAAACTGGCGTATGCATGTCACCATCAGCGATGCCTGGCAACAACGCCTTCAGGATCTTGTACATTATTCAGAGAGCCCAACAAGCACTAGGACTCTGCCATTATCTATTTAAATCCGAGCGCAAGCAGGCCCCACTGAAAGCATTTAGTCGCTGTGCCGCCTTCCCTGCTTTGCAAAAAGGCATAGAGGAAAAAGGGCTCTGTGTAAAAGACATGGGAAATACTTAGTTTCAGAATGAGAGTGGGGAGGGTTCTGTTGGGAATGGGGTCGCAAAGAGGTGGCGGTCACTGAAAGATGAGGACGTAGCAGAGGGAGGAATAAAGGAAGATGGTTATTAGCGCACGGTGGGGAGGTTATACAAATGAAGGCACGTGGACACAGGCGGAGAAGGGATGGAAGGAGATATTAAGAGGGCATTAGAGAAATATGCACAAGATAGGATGGGGGAGGGGTGATGATAGGTTTGCCTCGTAACAGTAAGAAGTTATTGTCTTTTTTGATATTTAATTCTGTGCTTTGTATGGTGATAATTGTGTCCTTTAATGTGCCGTAGTTAAGAGTTTTATTTTTGTGTTGCCTGTCACTTTTTAAATATGCTCTTGAAACTGCAATTTCCCACAGCAGGATAAATAAAGCATCTATGTCGAACAAGTTGATTGAGGAGAAGAGTGGAAGAAAAGGCAAGTTCAAAAAAAGATACAAATCAAGACATGATGTTAAAAGCCAGGAAATTGGGAGGAGAAGGCAGGAAGACGACTTGCATGTTTCATACAAAAACAAGGACTGTTTAAAATGGTGCATGCTGCTGAAATAGTTAAACAAAATAAACAACTAATGTGATGTTAGTCTGCCCCTTTTGTCATTTCAAATCTCCGATCCCCTATCAACCATTCATCAATTGCTCATCCACTCCATTAGACTCTCACGCCTTTTATCCACGCACCTACTGCTCGGATCATCCTGAGGTGACACACAGCTCTCTTCATACGCCGCATGAAAGCAAGGAAATAAAGTAAAAACAACCAGTTTTTGAATCATTTTATCTTTCTGAAAGATCTCAGATGATATTCTCGTTTGCTTGCCACTGGGGAGTGTAAGATTTCAACACTAATCAATCAACTTGTTTGAGAGATGTTGCATGAATGAGCCATGATTCTCGGGAGTGACTGATCTGTCTCACACTGCCTTGTTTTGCAGCTCATTTATCTGCACAAAGTCAAATGAGTGGAGACAATTTGGGCATTACATCTTACCACTGTTCTATGACCTCTTGAGATTAATTATTTCATGTGTACAAGTAAATTAATTATTCCAAACTAGATGTTAGCATAGATGGTTGCTTGAAGCATTGCGTCACAGTAATTTTTGAAAGATTGTATTGCTCAGTGGAGAAAAAAAAGTTTGTGAAATGTTGTAATTATGTATTATTTGGCTATTCCCATGTGTTTTAAATTTTTCCCAATCTCTATAATTAAGCTTTCTGCTAGAATCTCTGAATTAGGCTTAGAAATGTATTCTCATGTTGCAGAAATTTGAAGTACTGAAAACAATCAAAATGTGCTTTTACAAGTAAATTGTTCAAGTTAATCTTTGCTTTTCTTTTGTTCATAAAATTTGCATTAAAAAAGAGTAACTAAAAACACAGTAAATGTAAATATTGTAGGATCTACAAAATTGTGATTGCAATTTAAAGGTGCATTACCCAAAATGTTGTGCATTACTCAAACATGTTGTGTTCACTGGTCAACAGTCCTGGTCACCAACCCCACCCTTTACCCCCAATTAACAAAATAAAATGTGATACACAATATAATTGCATATCATGATAAACATCATGTCCCCATAAGTAAAAAATGTATAGTGTTGCATAGGGACCGTGCAAAAAACTGCATCATGAGTCACTTGTATTTCTGTTATTTTTAATCTCAACCAAACACATTATGACACAGGTAAAAAAGAAAGTTAGAGATAACAACTTTTTTCATCTGATGATATATGTGCATATTCCTTGAAAGAAATGAGTCATCCAATTATGTTTTCATGGAAACAGTTGGTTTTCATCAACCAGTCTTGCAGAGTGAGATTGTTGCTGAGCCTGGATGTAAACATAATAAAGAATATAAATATACTAAACATTTCACAATGTTGGTAGCCCAGTCTGGATGTACAGTCAGATAATGGTAGAACTGGGTTAGACGGTAATAACCATCAGTGTGCCCTATGCCTTTGTGATGCCATGCACAAGCCCATACAACAAGGTGCGTGGGAGTAGCGATAGCTCCGGTGCAAGGCATGGCAGTGAGTCAGTCATTCATAAATCATGCAGTGAAGGTAACTTTAAATATAAACGATACATTTCATTTCAAGAAGCACTACACTTCCCCTGTTACTCAAACCTGTTTCCCACTTGCTTTGATTTGACCGTGAAATGCTCAGTGATCATTCTGCTTGCGGTTCTCCATAATGACTGCAGCTCTCACTCTCTTATTAAAAGTCAGTTAGAAAGGAATACAGAAGGTCAGCTGAAACCCATCTCCCTCTACCTCCCCAACACAACAGTCCCCCCGCTCCTGACATCAAATACTCAAATAAACACAGTCCATTAAAGCAAACACACATGCAGAGAGTCTAGTCCACTGCTCACTCGCCGGCCTGGCCAGAGATGGGTAGGAGAGGCTGGCTCTTGGCTTTCTGTGGTGGAAAAGGAGAACAATTTCATGCCTAAGTGCATCAAAGGAGAGTACACTAGGAACACAAGCAAACATTTTACCCCCGCCTCTTTAACCGTGCTGCTTGCCTTCTACTGTTAAAGTCCCTTAAAGTCATCCCCATGACACTGCCATTCACACAATTTGTATTAGAGCGCTGGGATGGGTGGGGGATCTTTCCCACTGTTACATCACTCTGAACATGACAAGGGGCTTTCAACGTCTACTGAGTGTATTGTAAGAGTGAAGTGATTAGGAGTTTGGGTTGACCTGCAATCAAGGGGTGACAACCACAGCCATAATTAAATACTCGTTACTCAACAAAAAAAAACGTGTCAAAAGAGCTGCTAACTCTCAAGTAAGAACAGCACCATCACTGTAACAATGGAGGCATGTGTTTCAAAATGGCAGGGGAAGAGCTGACAATTAAAAGAAAATGGGAAGGATGTTAAAAAGGGCTTACAGCCCAAACATATGTGAAAGTACATGATAATACATTTGATCAGTTATGTCAAAGACGTTCATGTGGTTATGTTAAAATAAATGTTGCATGTTTTAGTTTAAATATTTATTATGTAAGTAGGACATATAAAGTATTTTACAGAGTTACATTGCCCTTAACCATAACTTTATATTATTAAATAATTATTATAATTTATTTTTTTTCAAACTGTGATCTCAATATAGAAGCCTTCGAGTTTCCCTTCTTACATCCTGAGGAAATGCCTTTGACAAATGCCCGGATATTAGTGTTAGTACAAACATACTTAAGAAATGTCAGACTGGTATTTATGCAAAATTAAAATGCCTTCACCTACATTTATTCACAGTACGCAGTCAAATTATTAAACTGACCACACTGACATTAATCTCCATGCTCTAACTATCTAGAGCACTGTTTTATTCCGCCTTTGACTTTGAGTTTGTGAACAAGTTCAATTTTTCTGAAGTCATGAATTCAGAGAGTGTTAAGTGTCTTTGGCATATTATCCTTACAGTTATTAGTATTGGATAACTTCCTAAATTGATTTCTCCCTTCAGTTCTGTAAATAATGAAACTATAGCACCTTTTCTAGCAGTGTTTAGCCAGTGCCAAGTGACATTTACTAGAAGACCTTGACAGTACCTGCTTATTTTGCCTTCAATAATGCGTGAAGCATCTAATCATTTCATCTCAGCTGGCCTGAGCTTCATAATGTCAGTAATCTTCCGCCATCTTTCCCTGTTTGTGCACATTGAGGCAGATACAGCTGCAAGACGGGTAACATTTAAAATGACAAAGCCTATTGTCTGATTAACGCCATGGTAAATATTATACTGTTATTACTGAAGGGAATATTAGCTGGCAAGTAAGATTAGACTGAGTCTGGTCATGGTAAGCCCCTCTGAACCTCGGATGAATAATTCTCAAACATCACAGGTTACAAGAGAAAGATCTCTGTTACCAAAGATGGAGATGAAGGAAGAGCCAATGAGTTCAACAGGTTCTTCAACAGGTTCGACGCAGCAGCCTGTTTTACCTCCTTCTCCTTTCAACGCAGCAGCTTTGACACCTTCTCCATTAACCTCTTTGCCTCCATCATCCTCCACTCACATCATCAATTAGTACTCATCTCCATCAACTCTTCATCCTCTTCTTTCCACATGGCCGTCTCCAGGTTCCTCCACTAACACTCTCCTGCTCCAGAGATGCCCACTCTGTCAGTGACTGAACCAGCTGTACAGATGGAACTGAGGAATCTGCTCCTGGAAAAGCTGCAGGTCTAAAAGAATGCACTGGTCAACCCTGTGTGTCGTTGCAGAAGCTTTTTATTCAATTATGTGGGAAAATGTGGGAAAGATCCTATATAGTCCAGTACCTAAAGAAGGGCGCACAGTTGAACCAAATATCTGTTACATATTGTCCAATCTCAGTCACGCAGTAATGGCTAACTCTTTTTTTAAGCAGTTGGTTGGGGGCAGTCTCAGAAAAAAAACTGAAGGCTGGTTCAACTATAGGTATTAGTTTCTCTGATTGAGTTAGTGGAGCAATGGACACACAACAGGACAGATGCTATACTGAACAACATTAATCATCATTGAGCTTTTGAACAACAGAGAGCAGCCAGTGGACGTCTCAGATCATAGCATAGGAAGTTATACATTACATTACATTCTTAGAGTGCTGCCTGCAAAGATTAACCTAAATATGTAAAAACTAATGTGCATAGATTCATAGTCATGCATAGTTGACTGCCTGATGGCTTTGTCAAGCAAACATCTTATAACAAAACTCATAAAGCACATAGCTGATAACGATAACATTCAATGTAGAATATTAGCATACCCCATTGTTAAATTGCGAATGTCTAAGAGTCTAATAAAACCTGTCTAGCATTACAGCAGAATACTTTATATTTTATTGATATACAATATGTGGAATACTTTATGGCTTAACACCCAGTGTGCAGCTTTACAAGAGTTAGGGCAAAGTAGTAAAGCAACATAGAAGAGATGCACTCATGGCTGCCCACTACTTGCATTAATTGTTCAGAGAGCATAGATGAATGCTGCGTAGCAACACGAAGAAATTTTTCTTCACCAAACGTCACCTTAGGTGACCTATACGTTTGCAAGCAACAATCAAATTTGAAGTGCTAGCGAACACCCCAGGCCCCTCAGCTCATCATACAAACCAGTGCTGCCTACTATTACTTTTCCCACCCCTGCAATATTTCAGCATGGGCTTTGATACACTGCAGTGATAACAAAGTGCTTTGCTGCAATGTGGCTGCATTTTAATTCCACTTGTACCAATGCTTAACTACAGCAAATTATTGAAAAGGACTTTAATTGAAGGCTTTAGCTCAGAATTTAAAACTGTACTGGTCCTTGTTTTTAATAATATAATAATGTACTAAATATTCATTTATTTTCCATCTTAAAAAAAAATAAACTATCATGCTATCAATCCTTAGCAATGTTTTGTCACCGCTATGAATGAAGTTCCCAATTCAGTAGATTGCTAATTACCATTCTAGGAGGGAAAGCAATTCCAGTAAACTATATTTAGTAAGTAACTAGTTCCATGTGACGGCGTAAAGTACAAGTAATTAAATTAGTTAATGAATATAATTGTTACGGCTTCCTGCCTGTAAAAAAGCTTCCAATGGGACTTTCTATATATGTGTCATGTGATTCAACATTTTTATGAATCAAACAACACATAAAATGATTTCTCAAAGTTACTTACAAACATTGTACAAATCCCTAAAGAGCCCTGTGTTTTATGGATAGCTTTACAGCTCCTACAGTAAAAACAAAGTGAAATGATTCTTAACACAAAACCATTAAGTGCATTAACTGGGTCACACTGATGTTGATTTTTACAGTGGTGGATACAATAATGTCACAGTAAGCACATAATATGCCATATGCTCCACTTCAGCCAATGCCATTGGATCTAGGCTAACCAGGAGATATATAGTACGTGTCTATAATCAAAATTGTAAGTAACCCATTCGTAATGTGTAACCTTGCATTTACTACTCGGGTGATCAAGAGCTGACAGAATTATATTATGTTATACAATTACAAGCATATTTTAAATAACATAAAGGCCTGTGCTACAAATATCATTCACTCTTCTGTCTGCTTTTTCTATTTTTTTTTTTGCCTTGCTTTTGCCCCTTGTGGGATCTGAACACTTAAACAGATGCCAAGACAAGAGTTGTTCACGCACCCATCAAGATGTATTACTGAGCCTCTTATGTCAGAGTGAAAAGAAATAATGGGATTTGTGCAAAGCGTGTAGATGCAGCAAATGAGTCCTGGCAATTTCTACCCTACATGAAGCATTAAATGTCTCTCCCACGTCAACATTTGTTTTGGCGGAAAATAAATTTTTAAGGTCCAATGACAACAAAGAAGTCAATATATACTGTTGTCTTTGTAAATTATATTTTATATATTTATATATATATATATATATATGCTTTAAAGTTTAGCATTTTAAAATTCTTCTTCTACTGCTTCCTGTCCAAACTAAGGTGACAAGAAGGACCCAAAGTGGACACAGACAAAACCAAATGCAGATGGCCCACACTCTTCATCACACACCAAGAAACTAACATTGGAGTAATTTAGCAGATACATCATACAGAGGCGTGCAAAGTGCTATTTAAGAACCCAGAGGATAAATGCCCTACTTTTCTTTTTATAGTTTGTTACACTGACACCAATAACGTTCTACTCTACATGATGAAATATATCTGTTGTTATCTTGCAGGAAAATGTAGAATAGAAGTTTCTCATCCACCGAATGGTAAATATACATGTTTGAAAGAAGCACCTAAAATCAGATGCTTTAATAACTAATGTCAATAGAAAATACTTCATCCACTGACAGCTTCTGTAAGTTTGTATTTAAAGCAGACTGTTGGTTTAAAGTGACAGGTCTTATGATTCATTATTGATGAAAATAAAATGTATTAAATGTATTATATATACATTTAAATCAGCTCGTGCTTAACGTTTAGTCAGTAGCACTGTGCAACTGTAAAGCACAAAAATATATATTCTTGTAATCCTTTAATTGTTCTTAGTCATGAGATCTAAAGAATCAGGCCTATTTCTGACACAGCCCCCTCAGCTGGACAGAAACCTCTAATATAGATGGTATATCATCCTTCATTCCTGTCGTCGGGACGCACAGACATTCTGTGAGTGACATGATTTACAGCTCAAACAGAGGGAGCAGGAATACACTGAAACCTAGTAGAGTTTTATTTATACAAAATAGACTAAAATCAATCTACCCTTTTAGAAGACATGTTTTGGATAGTTTCCTCTCAAAAACAAACAACGTTGTAACAACACACGGAGTCAGAAGTGGGATCTGCGCCCTCTGCTGGCAAAATATTACACGGTGCTGCTTTAAGATTAATGTACCTCAGATGAAACTGGTCAAACCTGAGGTTACATTGGTTACATTAGTAATGTAGCAGGTGCTAACACCACAATAAAGTGAGTGGCCTATTAAAGGAAGCAACTTTTCAAAATGGTGACGTTACTATGGCAACAGTCAATTAGCTACATATGTTCAAATTAACATGGGAACCTGACGATTGTAATATGCCCAATTGACCATTAGATAATATTAAAGATAAAGTACAATAGTTGTTCAGTCTGTAATCATGAACTGGTGTAAAAAAAGAGAAAGCAAGCCCTGATAATCTGGGCCACATGAGAGAGTGGATGGAGCTAAATTTAACAGATTACACTCCATGAGCTTTTCGCTGTTTACACTGATATAAACAAATTAGATGTGGTCCACATTTAGTCAACTTGCAGTATGAATGGAGACACCTTTTGGATTAGTGTACATCCTACACTATATGCTCTCATTTGATTTGGCCTCATTATGCACAAGGTCAGGACCTTTGCAACATAGGCCTACATTACACACAACATCAATGCTGATCAACTATTAACTGCACACTGCAGTAAGACACCCCCTAGTTCAACACACATGCACACAGTAAACACCACCAACAACTGCAGCAGCAGCTTCAGCTTCATTCACCAAGATTTAATAAGCACACAACGCACCATTGGCGTTTCCACTGGGTACCTTACAATAAAACTGTATGGAATATGCGATCCAGTGGTGATGCAGGAGGGTTGCAGCAGCACGACCGCCATGGGGAAGGGGTGGGCCAGTGTATCAAAACAGCTGTTCATGGAAGAATGGTGACAGTATTTCAGTGAAGTAAGGCGTGTATTATGTGTGAATATCAGGGGCATATGAGACTCTGGAGGAGACGCAGAGCACGGTGGTCTTCAGGAATCATGCTGCCCTGCCCGCGCTGTGGGCTCCCAGCGTCCTGCTCCTTCTACGCGCATTGAGTGATTAATTAAGCTGTTGTGCACCTCTGCTGTGAGCTGTATAAGCTGCAACCAGCGCCAATTCCTCTTCGGGACACACACTTGAAAGCGACCACGCTGTGTAGACACGCGCGCTTTCACATCCAACAAACATTTACGCACGAATGGAACTCACAAACACACACGAGTCTTGTCTGTTTGTCTAACGGGACAATTGACGGCTCAAAGGGGGTTTGTGCAAAGGGGTATGGACCTGGTTTAGTCATTGGTTTAATGTGGATTTCATCGTCGGTTCAATGCTTAATTTATGGTTGAACTCACAGTTTAGCATTGAATAAGTCCTTGGTTTGGTCCTGGAACTTATTTAAATTTAAAAAATGGTTTGGTTAGTATTTGGTTTAACCTTTGCAGCCCCTTTTTTTTAATCCACGTTTTATATTTATTTTTTGGTTTTGGTTACGGGTTTCTCTTGAGTGCTCCTTGATGCTAGTCTGGCAGATTATCCAGGTAAATTGTATTTTAATTGCGGATAGTCATTATCATAATCTTTGCTTTATTTGTTGGCAATAGTCCTCGGTTTATACCTGGTTGAGTCCTGCCTACCCCCGGATAAAATACTCATGGGTCGTCCCGCAAATGGTGCAACTTCTCCCTTTTGGACCTCTCAAACCGGCACAGCTGAGACCCCACTGACAGCCAAGCTAGCTGATGTTTAATGGAACACTGCACCAAGAGGAACCCAGCGCACCGCACATGAGAAAGACAAAAGCCACGCGAGGTGCACCAAGACGTATCTGCAACCAACTCTTACCTTAAAGAAGAGATGCGTCACATTCAGTGGAGGGACACGAACACATGCCTATTCCGCAGCTTACGGGCGCTGTGTGGACGAGATAAAGACACGGCAGCGACTGAAAGCGGCCAGAGGTGCCTCTCGCTCACAGCCATACACACACACACACGCACACACACACACACAAACACACACACACCCACTGTTTCACAGGCAGGGCTTCCCAAATGAAATATTACAGCCAAGCGATTGGTCCACGGGATTCTCGGTGACACTTTTAGGAGGGGCCAAACATAAGCAAGCAGCGCGAACAACGCAAATGAACCCGCCTTACGCACCGTGTTTAATGAAAACAGAAGAGGAAACGGCACTTCAAAGAAACAAATACGCCAAGAGGTTTGATGGCATTGTGTCCTCGTGGAGTGGAGTGGGACTACAGAAACTCCACCGTACCATGTGATACATTTAAGGTGAATCTCCACAGTCAGAGAGTAGGAGGTGGGCTGTGTGTTTGTCCAGTCTGCAGCTCACACAATAGCACGTTAGTGTACGTATGTGTACATCATCTTTTATTTTTTGCAGAGCATGAATATAACATCTTATACAGGATATCCCACTAAAGTTAATTTCTGATTAACTTGTTACTTAATTCAAATGGTTTATCTGTTATTAAATCATTGAGCATTAAGAAGTTATGCCTTTTATTCCTCCACTGTACAGGCAATCTCATGATGATGTAGAGAAGGGTTGTCAAACTTATTTTAGTTCAGGGGCCATACAGCTCAATTTGATCTGAAGTTGGCCATACCAGTGGAACAATAACCTATAACAGCAGCCACCCCCACCCCACTACCGTTGTTTAAGTGTAAAGAAGTACAATTATAATGTACTGTTCTCATGAACTGCAACCGAAAAAGGCTAACATTGCAAAAATGGTTTCATGATCTCACTCTGAGATCTTTTGATCCATTCTGAATCTCAGCATCCTACTCTTATTAAAACCGCACAGCTCCCAGTGGACAAATTAAAAAGTTACTTTAATTAAAAAAATGTAGTTAATGTCTTCTATGTCATTTTTTTTCACTTTCCAAATTTCTTCCATGGGCCAAACTTTACCATTTTGTGGGTTGGTTGTGGCCCCTGGGCCACATATTTGACACCCGTGATGTAGTGTGTTTTGGAAACTTACAGTAAACTGATCAAATCAATATTATACACTTAGCAAAATTTATTAAAAGATGACATAGTAAATCTGTAATTGGTGTAACCTTGCAAATAAAACATATTGTTTAAAGCTTGATATAGACCCTATAAGATATTATATTTCCACCAATGTTGATTTGTTTATTTACACAAACCCCCTGAGGTTCATAAAAACATAAGATTACAAAATAATCAAAAACATGACTTTACAAAATTAGATACTTTTATTAATATGACTTAATTTAAAACATATACAGTTTATTCAACTTTGTGAAAGACAACCAAAGAAGATGCATTTCTGCCACCATTTGACTTACATCAGAACATGAGTCTTTAAATTATTCTTAAACACCGACTTACTTTTTAATGAACAAATGTCAATGGAAATGTTATTATTCTGTGGCTCTATTCAAAACACTTTTTTTTTCATGAAATTTGATTTGGGGTTTGGTGTTATATGACCATTAGCCACATAGAATTATAGTAAACAATTTGATTTACATTGAAGACATTTCCAAATTCACTGTGTTATATATAAAGACTGTCAATGTCAAAATCATTCCTTCATTCTTCTGTTAGCCCAGTATAGTGTTGTCCTCCTTTTCTGTTGCATTTGGGCACTGTGAAGTCACCTGATCTAATTGACAGTATCCTGTGTATGAGAGCGTCACCTTTACTGTAATGTGGAGCCACATGCCACCTATTCTGCACAGCTCTTTCCTATCACTTCAAGCTCTTCACTTCCACCGAGATATACTGAAAATGGGTCAATGGAAATAAAAAGTGGTCTCCAATAGGCCTTAAGGCCACTGCATGATATGTGTGTTTGGCTGCAAGGAAACGTGAAAATAATGACCTAGTTGTGTTTCCATTTCAGTGTGAGGTCTGAGGATGGATGAGGCTTTGAATACACATCAGTCAAAGGTACAACATTAGATGACATCCAAATGAACATTATCACTCTGTCCTGCTTCCATTGAGAATCTATTGACATAATTATTTATGCACCTGCAAAGGATAAGGCTGAGTGCTTATTTCATGGTATAAATGGGCCTATGCTAAATGTGCAACACCAAATGTCAAGTATCAGCTCGCTTGGATTAGTCATGGTTTTATTTGTTTTCATAAATATGTTACTAATTATATAGATATAACCTATGGGCAGTAACATGTATAATCATAAGAATATTGGATCAATTAGCGCATTTCTTATTTAAATAAAATGCATATCTCAAAACTTAACATAGCAAACCTATATCTTACACCTCAACTTAACATTTTATGTAAGTATTTCCTATTTATTTTTAAATATATTTCTAATTTTATTAATACTCATTTAAGAGTTATTATGACTTAAGTTGTATTCAACATATACTTGAAGAGCAAGAGTACTCTAAGATTACTTTTACAGTTTGATATGGATGATTTCATATAGTCTCCAGACTCATTCCTTAATTTAGCTCCACGAGATCTAATGAAAATTGTACTTGAGAATTTTTACATAATGAAAGAAGAAACATTCATGGTGTTATAAGAATAAACCTGAGATTTCATTGGGTCTAAATTCACTTTACAGAGACCATTATTCATTCACTCCACAGTCACACACTGGTAGTAGGCAGCCATTTTGAGCCTATGGACTCCCCAACCGCCAAACATACCCACACACATTCATACACCCGTGCCACAGACTCTCGGGGCTAGGTTGGTTAAGTGTCTTGACACAATAACAGTAAGAACTGGGGAGAGAGGGAATTGAACAACCTACCCTTCCAGTTATAGGACGATCGCACTACCACCTGAGCTACATGGTGGTGAAATCACATGTGATGAAGTCAATTGTGTGTAGACAAATTCTGTAATGACAAAAACATAACTCAATGAGTCCATATAATTTATTTTGATTAAACAATGGTAATTGTTGTTTGAGTTTTCCATTCATTCTGCAGTTGATTACAACATTATAAAGTGTTAACATGCTACATTATTCTTTTTAAACCTTAATGACAAAAAAAACTTCCCAAATGACCCTGATCAAAAGTTCTTAATACTGTGTATTGCCACCTTTATCATCAATGACAGCTTGAAGTCTTTTGTGGTAGATGTGGATGAGGCTCTTTATATTCTCAGATGGTAAATCTGCCCATTCTTCTTGGCAAAAAGTCTCCAGTTCCTGTACATTCTTGGGCTGTCTTGCCTGAACTGCATGTTTGAGATCTCCACAGAGTGGCTCAATAATACTGAGGTCAGGAGACTGAGATGGCAAGTCCAGAACCTTCAATTTATGCTGCTGTAGCCAATGAGGAATGGTCTTGTGCTTTGGATTGTGTCATGTTGGAACGTGTCCCAAGTACGTCCCATGCACAGATAGGATAAGTCATCACAGTAGGAATGGTGTACCTTTCATCGTTGACTCCTGTTTGTCAACGCTTGTACATGTTATCAGGCTAAAATCACCAGGGTATGTAAACTTTTTATTAGGTTCATTTGGGTAGTTTCTGTTGTCAATATGATTTAAAAAGAGTAAACCTATTTGTTTAACAATTAATGGCTTCAACCAACAACTAACTATAAGTGAAAGAAAGAATTTTGAGTATTTTTTTTGCATTCTCTGAAAAATGGCCCAAAAAAATAATTTTGCCAGGGTATGTACTTCTGAGCACAACTGTACATTATTCAGACACTAAAATTGTGTGTCTTCTCTTATGAATACGATTCTGTCCACTTAATGATCTTGATTTTGAAGTTAACAGTAACTATTTTGGCACAGACAAAATTACTTTTTCTACAACTAGGAAAGAACTTTAACCAACACCATCACATGCAAAAAAATTAAATAAATTTCCCTTCAGTTGGAAGAAGCTATTTTACTGTTAGGGCCACAAGAAGTGAATACAATCCCGGTTCCTTGTCACCCACTGCTGATGGAAGCCAGCCTAATGAATATTTATCGGTTCACCGGGTCAAGGTGTAATATCCAAATTTTCTACACGGGCACAACATGCGCCCTTACGCCTCATGTATGTGGCAGGGCATTCATCTCCAGAGAACAATCATTTACCGCTTGGCCTTGCACCACCTGCTTCTCAGCCTGCCAGCGGATCTGTTTGGATTTTCATTAGAAGCTGTCCAACTCTGGTAGTGGCACATGTCACCAAGTGCTGACCCCACATTTTATTTTAAGTAAATATTTTGTGCTCATAGTTAATGTTAATTATCAGTTACCTATTGGTTAATGCTCTACTAATGCTTATCATGCTAGTTCAGGATTATTACAAAATGCACATTTTGTAATTAATAAGGTAAAAATACATGAACAGCTAATGGCACATATTAAATCTGCTTTGTGGTCATAAACAATAGGGCATTTTGATCTGAAAATTTTCACATTAGGCTAGACATTAACATACACACCCACAAATGTTATATCACTGGAGGTGCAAATCTAGCACCAGTGTTTATTTCACTTTACTGCACAGTTGCAAGGAAAACATTAAAAGTATTGGCTTCAAAAACACTTATATTAATGATTTTATGAATTTATTATAAACTTGTAACAAATTAGCAGAATGCTAAATCTAGATATTGGTCTTCCGCAGCAGATTCGGTTTTGAATTGATTGTTGGGGAAAAAGACCAGCGAGTTCATTCTTAAACAAATGTGATGAGCTTTAGCTGTGCTTCATCTCCTTTGGGCCATTTGATGGAAGAAAACTCTTTTCTAATAAAGCTGCCAATATAAACATCGGTTGTGCAACCCCAAGTCGACTCAAAAGATCAATAGTAGGGGTCAGGGAGTGGTCCTCTAGTGGGCTGAGGCCAGGAGACACATGGGAAGTGGGAACATGCAGATGGGATATCGAGCCTGTACTGTGGGACTAAAACACTTGTAGGATATTTAAATAATACAATGAATGTGACCAAGGGCAACATCCTATACTAGAATGTATTGATCTTGAAAAAAAAAAAAAGACTAGTCACCAGATTCATTAGACATTATGTTTTTCCATCCTTGTATGCATGTTATGTGACACTATTACCTTTGTTTAAAAAGAGGTTAGCCAAAAGGACTTTTAATATTATTGTTTGATATGTAATGGAGAACACAATGTGAAGAAGTGTGTTGGCAAGGACTTAGATATAACAAAAGAAATGTCAGCATTTGCACCAATTGACATCTTTTAATAGATAGGAATGAAAGACAGGTTACAGTAACCAGTGGGAAGTGTGCTAGAAACATTTCCTTGTTGTTATTCTATATGATATATTGATGTCGATTTATACCGCTCACTTTTGAAAATGTACGACTTTGCCAATGTCATGCATATTTCATCAAAAAAACATGCACGGCTGCGGAGCCCATTGCTCATGTTGCTCTGACATCTTTACTAACCAGTCAGTACTGCTACACACCGGTGCGCTCTGTGCTGCAGTGGCAGACTGATCGAGCAGGAGCTTTTTCTGTGCTGTTCCACGCAAAGACAGAACACACTACCTTAACCAAAGACATTATTAGTGGCACAATTTTCTTTTTTGTTGATGCTGTTTTTGTCTCAGGCAGTTTGCAAGTTTCTCCAGTTAAATTGGACTTCTTCCCACTTTCCTCTAAAAGTGCATTTGAAACTTTGCTCCCACAATATAGTGAGTCAACAGATAAAAACAACATTTGTTCTGTTACTATTTGCAAATATTAACAAAAGCAAAATCATTTAAAATATTAGATAAAATTATGCCTCAGTTACAATAAATATATTTTGTGTTTCCTTTGCAAAAAGAGAGCACTTATAGGTTTGTTTTTTTCTTGGTATTTGGGGTTTTATAAAATAGATTTATATTTTATATTTGCACCACCCAAAAAAAGTTACATTAATTTGTCTGAAGTTGTTTTCACATTAGATTGACGGTGTTTACCAAAGCAAACTAAATATAGAAATTCCTGCATATGATGGCTTTGACTTTGGAGTATTTAAAAGAAAAAGCAGAAAGTAGATTTAGTAGAGTGCATAAGCTTGTTTTTCTTCTGATGAGAGCTGCAGTAAATCATTTAACAAGCTTGATTTAACACTCCCGCTATTATTTATTCATGTAAAAGGCACAAACACAGACATGATTTGTTGCCTGTCAGTATTTTCCTTTCACAAAAGTAAGTTAGCTGTCAACTAAAAGGACGAGGTCATGTGACGAGGTTAGTGTTTCTTTGTGTCAGCTTTTGGCATGTAAAAGATAATGATTTATTTTAACCCTAAACATGGAATATACCAACATTTTGGCATGAATGAATGTATTCTAGTTTAGGGGAAATAAAGTGCAATAGTTTGTGGCAGAATGTGTCCAATGATGATGACTTGATGGAAGTTGAAAGTGGCAATTAGCTGTATTGATAAATGTACTGGCAGGCAGGAACATAACAGACACAGGACGACATAATGCAGTTCCTGAATGGAAACGCTTCCATTATTCTTCTCACTTCTCTCTGCACCATTCATCAGAGGCTGTAATGACCAAAGAAAAGAACAAGACGCTGGTCTGTCAGGATGATTCACTGTCAATTTAGAGAGTTTTTTTATAGGATCCGGCACTGTAGAGCAAGTAAGAACATAGAAAATACTTCTACCATGTGTACATCCATGTTTATGTCGCCAACACAGAATGTCAGTGTGGTACTAACTGAACAGGCACAACGTGTCATACTGTATATAAAAAGAAATTAAGGCAAAAAAACAGTAGAAGTATAAATTTAACAGTTTTAAATGTTGACACAGATTACATATGTCACTAGTGGACAATGGGAAAATTAACAAAAGATTTACAACCAGTTTAAAGGACCAATGATCCTCATTTTCATGCAGCAAGGCCACTGCTAAAATTGATTTAAGCTATTGAAGCCCTATACTGCCTGCATAAAGATGCATTTTTCTGTCCTCTTTTTCTGAGAAATGTCTCGGGGTTTCAAATGATCACCTTATGGACTTTCAATGAGCACAATCCAAATCAAAACAACAACCAGGGTTCACCGTTTCCATCAGCAAAGACAACCTGTGCACAGCCTGCTGCCTGGCCTTGACTAAAGAAAGAGCAGACAGAAGATTCCTCGGTAACTGCAAGGTGAGGTCTCACTACAATGTCTGCATTCGAACTAACACGATCCCCTTCTGAGCCTCTAGGTGGATAGATTATAGGTTGTGTTTTCTTTTGCAATTTAATTTCAATTTAACAAAGATAAAAATAAATAAAAAGGCTGTTTTGTTTTACCGGTGTGGGTGACTTTATTGTGGAGTGACAAGGACACATGACAGAAAACCTTTTACAATTTAACCATTAACCAACCAACAGGAGAAAATTATAAAACTGATTTTCTGTGGTACCAGCCAAATGAGGGGATTTGTTATTGACAAAAAGACTTCCTTAAAGTTGATGTGCCAGGAATCGGAGCAGAACTAAAGCTCTTGTGGGCTGATCCCAGACAAGACATGCTTGAACAAGGGCAGGAGTAAAATGTCCTCGACAAACAAGTCCATTCTTTGGGGACTTCACCTTCTGGTACCAAACCCTTGTTGCCAGATGGCACACAGTCAGGATTCAAGAGGAGACAGTAATGCCTCAGAACCTTAATGAGGGCAAAGAGATCATTATGACCTTTGCATTTGTCTATAGTCTACAGTATGTAGTGTTTTTGGATTATATTGTTCACATGTTCACTTTTTGCAATTACTTTTACAGGGCACTTCAGCAAATACAAAAAAATCTGTAACTATTTTGTCTTAAGCCCACTTCACAGTCGTTTACTCTTTAAACTCAATATCCTAAAAGCACAAGTCATTTCTTATTCCATAATTTCAAGTCACTTTCCATTTCCAGTATAGCCCCTGTAAACACACTTAAACTGATGTCACCAAACCAACATAAAGCCTAGCCAACAGTGAGTCTAACTTGACCAACAAATCCTGTTCATCATAGGGCTCTAACGATCACGATAGACAGTCCATTACAGGACTTGATTGGCTCATGCGTCATGCACTTCTTGGAAATTAGGTCAGTGGCGCCATTGCGTGGAATATTTTGAAATTACACTCATCGGGATTAAAACATATTTGGTTAAAAGTGAGCGATACGGAATCTGTTCAATTCTAAATAGTGGTTTGTGGATTAAAAAGAGAACAAAATAAGATAGGTAATTGTGAAAATGTATTGCTCTATGCTGAAAACCGAATAATTTGTCCCATCGGCACGTGGAGTGTAAGAAGTGTACTTATTTTCAGTATAAATCTAAGCATAATTTCACCCAATGGTAATCAGGGTTAAGTAAGATTTACTCAAAGTCAAAGTCTTTCCTACATCTGACAGTGAAAGCCTCGGGATTGGGTTTCTTCGGTGTATTATTTAACGCTTCTTAAGACGATGTTCCGCCTTAAGACAAGCGAGAGGCAATATTCCGATTGAATTGATGCAAATTGGTGGCCTTTGTCAAAGTGGACCAGGAAAGTCTGAGCGAAGTTTAAAGCAGGACCGCTTTGAGTTCATCCATCCCATTTCCTGGCGCACGTTCCTGAGGGAGGGCCAGTCAAACGGCCATGGGAAAGTTCTCCCCACTTTTTCCGATTACATCGATTCTTTTTAAAGAAGGCCACACAAACTAAGTGGGGCTTTAAAGGACACTGTTTCTTCGAGGAGTAGACGAGACAGAAGTCTAGAGTGACCACGCCAATAAAGCAATAAAGGAGACAAACTAGAACTTCAGAGAGAGAAAGGTAAGGATTTTGTCAATTAGGGTTTTCTTTATCGAGGCTCCTGGCTTGTGTGAACGTCATTTTAGCCGAAATCTTCAGCCAGTCAGATTCATTTCGGATATAAGTGATTTTGATTGAAAGTAGTCCATTCTTGAGGGTATTAACTTGTTGATATTTGGCTAATTTATGAGACGTATGTTGGCCAATGGCAGTGATAACACAACCAACACAATATTAATATTCAATATAACTTATCCTAAAAGGAAAAAGATACAAACACGTTGTTTTCTGAAAGCCAGTTATCTACATAACACAATTATTTTGATAGTTCTGTGAAAATGTGAGGGGCAAAGAAAGACCACTGGTGCATTCAGGAAATATGGTCTAAAAAGGAAATATGGTCTAAAAATATAAATAATAAAAATATAAATAAGAAATGCAAAACCTCTTCCAACAGAATATGGCTTCGATTTTACCAGTAAAACTCACTTCATGTAATCATTCTGAATATTATTATTACTATTATTGAATCTGGATGTTCCATTAAAGTGTAAAGGAATGGACACATACTAGTCATGTTAAAGCCTAGTTGTGAAAATGACACTCACATCAGAAATGTTCACAATTGTCCAGAGTCACTGCCTGGCCATTGTCTTGTCCCATCCTGTCAGAGGCATTGCATTTCACTGTTTCTTTATCTCTGAGAGAAAAAAAAACAACAGAAAAACAGAAATGAGCAAAGCAAGTGCCAAGCAGGATGTTTGTTCAGATCTGTGAGCTTCCCAACAATGCCTTTAGTCATTTATAAAATACTTATTACCTATACCATACTTCTATATTATAACAAAATACCCCATTCAACGTATGTATACTTTAAACCAGCAGATGATAGTGTTGGGAAAAACAAACATTATTGCCATTCATAGAAATGAAGCATATGTTTTTATTTTAGCTGAAGCGAGTGTATATGGAGGCTTTGTCGTTTGTGTATCATTGATGAGAAGTTGGAGCCTGCTCTAACAACCAAGTGACCTTATGGAAGAACTAATAAGGACCATTTTCACATTTAATTCGGTCTAGTAAAACACACACAGCTTGGCTGAAAAGGTGAAGGAATGCAGCCCAAGAGTTGGATATAGAAAGCTATTAACACACTTGTAGTAGCTGAGCACTTAAGTGGCTTTAACATGAAGCTATTAAAATGTTAGGTGGTACCTGAGCCAGTACATTAAACTGCAGTAGTAAATGGAAGGTGGGTAAATGGTGTAATTAAACAAATCTGCTGGAAATGTGACAGAAAAGGTATAACAGAATGCCAATAATGTGCTTGTACTGAGTTGAACCTAAATTGAGGATATGCATATATGTGGAAAAACATTCATTGAATTCCATTTAAGTATAACAATCATCAGTTTAGAGTATAAAACTCTCTTTAAATTAATAGTACAAAATAGAAGCCTTACATCATTAAACATCCTCATGTCAGCAATTAGCATGGAAAAGAAATGTAAATATTATTTCCATTAACGGGGTCACAATCAAGAATTAGTGGCCAAGCTATATATATATATATATATATATATATATATATATATATATATATATATATATATATATATTAAAAATCTCATTACTCCAAGACCAACCTAAAGCTCAGTTTGGGAAAAAAAATAGTATTTTTAGGAACTTTTTAGTTCAATGTTGGTGTATGACTTTCCTACTCTTGGAGAGCCCTGTTGGTAACACAAGACCCAGAACACATTTAGAATTTAAACTGGTTATAGTGGACAACATTTGTGTCACTTGCAGAGAGAATATTCCATAAATACATGATTATATGGAAAATGACACCACATGTATTTGTGACACATTATCACAGTTCAATGTTCTTTCCAATCCTATCTCATATCCTAGGAGCAGAGGATGTCCAGAGCTGATTGGTCCTTCCTGGGGCACCTACTGGAGGAGGGTCAGGAGTATTCAACGGGCATTGGTCGCGTGTGGCTTACCGTGCTTTTCCTTTTTCGCATGCTAGTACTGGGAACCGCAGCGGAGTCCGCCTGGGACGACGAGCAAGCTGACTTTGTGTGCAACACCCGCCAACCTGGCTGCACATCTGTCTGTTACGACAAGGCCTTTCCCATTTCCCACTTTCGTTATTTTGTCCTTCAAGTAATCTTTGTCTCCACGCCAACCATTTTCTACTTTGGATATGTAGCTATAAGGGTCGGGAAGGACCAGGCAAAAGAGGAGGAGAAGAGTCAAAATGGCGGAGTTGATATTGCAGTAGAAGGTGGGAAGAAGACTATGACAAAAGTCCATTCAGAGGAGAAGGATAAAAGAGTGCAGAAATGTGATAGGGGGTGTCCAGAAGCTGCCAAACTTAAAGGCAAGCTGCTGTGTGCCTACGCTTTTAGCATTCTGCTTAAAGTCTTCCTAGAAGCTGGATTTATTGTTGGGCTATGGTTCCTCTATGATGGCTTTTTAATAGCAGCCAGGTTTGAATGCTCAAGGTCCCCTTGTCCTCATACGGTGGACTGTTTTGTGTCCCGTCCAACAGAGAAGACAATCTTTACCATCTACACCCAAGTAATAGCTGCCATTTCCTTACTCCTCAACTTCATCGAGCTACTTTACCTGCTCCAACGAGCGCTCGGTCACCATCTGGAAAAACGCTATCAGTCAGGGCAAATTGAGTGCCTCCACCAGTCTAAGCACCTATCAGCCCCTCAAGAGACTCTAGAACTTGAAATGAACCCTCTCCAGTCGTACAAAGCAGAAAATCACAGTGATGTGCCCTCACAAGCGGAGGTTACCGTTTATCATGACTCTTGTGAGAGCTATGGGAATTTTGGAATTGAGGTAAACTCGAGTCCAGAGGAGACTAACAATGACCTGCTTCCCAGTTATGTGAACTGTATGGGGGCTATTAGGACTGCACACCCCTAGGGTCAATTACAAGAAACAATTGCATCCTACTGGGAAGCACATTAAAGGTGCCCATAAAGGACAATCAAAGCAGAAGCACTATGTATGATGTAGCCAGCTGGGCTGATGTTTATTTTTTTACAATCATGAAGCCCCATTTGGCCTTGGAGCATTCTAGTTCTTTTATAAATCCTGCACATGACACTCAAGATCATGAGTGCACCACAGACCGAGAGCTCGGGTGAGAGAGAAATGAAAAAGAACTGTATGCTGAATGCCTCGAAGGCGGGTAGACATTTAAAGATAGCTTTAGTAGATAAATGGACCTATTCAAAGCTAACATGTTGAGAACACTCCCCCAAGGCAAAGAAAAGAAAATGCTACAATGAAGGAAAATTGCAGTTATAAGACTTCTTCATGTAACATTTACTGGCTTTTAGAGCTCAATGTGGATGAATGAGGATATTGCATGATTGTATGTGTGTGTGCCACCAGATTTGTTGGTGCTATTTTACAAGAGTAAAGAGATTTTTAGATTACCTTAGTATGAAATAAATTGTCTTAAATTGCCTTATATTCAAAATTTTGTATGCTGTTTCAAAAAACCTTTTAATTTTTAGTGAAGCTCCTCCATATTTTGACCTGCCGGACATTTTTGATGTGTATTGATCACAATGGTGGAACTATCAGGAAAGACTGTTGATTTTTTTTGAGCTAAAATCAAAAAAGATGGTGAAACTCATGGTAGCCTCAAATGCCTTGTTTGGAATTGGAGATTGCTAACAGCAACGAATCATACGTAACAAACTCTTACTGGAACACAAGCATAACTGAATGGTGACTGCCTTTTACTAAACGGCCATGTCATTAATGTTGTTTGAATACACAGAGAGTTCCCTTGAGGTTTGCACTGTACTTTGACCCCCCCTTTTTTCCCATGGTTCTGTCCTGTCAGTGGAATGTAATAGTCTCTGGACCCCATCTCAGCTACCAGAAATATAACGAGTGCGTGGATGCAGGCATGCATGCACACTCACATTGTATAGTTCCACTTTTACCCAGTCTGTTTTTGTGACTCAAGTAAAGGAAATAGAAAGTGAGAGGATAACTGTAGTTCAATGTCTATATTAAAATGGCGAAGATAATGAAAGAAAAAGAACCATTGCCTACCACCCCGAACTCTGAATAACAGACCAAGGACCAAGATTCCAACTTTGACCAAGAGTCGAAGTTGGAGAGATGAATAAGTGATTGCACATTGCATGGACAAAACACGGTACAAACTAATGCAAATTAAAAAATTAAAGTCTGTAAATAAATGATTTTTTTCCTATATTTATTGTTTTATTTTTGAGAAAATATTACTAAAATAAATGACTGATTGATTCTAAAATTGTGACTTTCCTTTATAAACAAACTATGTTTTTTTTTTTTTTTTTTTTCTCCTAATGTGCCTAATGTGTTAGCAACAGCTGGTACATACATTGTACAATTCAACAAATAACACATTTCTGTAGGAAATGGATAAAGGGTCAATGGTCCATCTTTTCTGCTACTTCCAGGTACTCACACTTGGTTAACCCTCCATCACTATTGCACATATGGGGTTAAAGAGTTTATTCAGAATTACATTAGAGCCAACAGATGAATACTGTGAATATGTGGTTGAGATGAAGCAGGGTGAATGAAACCACACCTGGGGGAGGACAAACAAGTATGAGTTGACTACTGTCTTTCTGGAGCTTTGGGGATCTGGAACTTCTGGAGCTTTGGGGATAGCTGAAATACAGAGGTGGGGATCACAATGATAACCTGGAGAGGGCAAAAATGAAGGGCAGTAGCTTAAAAAGTGCTGTTTACAAATGTATAAGTTTAAACAGGGTGAATTAGCATTTGCAGCTGGCTCTATCAAAGAGGCCTGAAGGGGCTATTATTATTCTATTATTGCGTTTTTGTGGCGAGCCATTGATAAAATCCAGAACTTAGTACCACCAACTGAGGTGTTTGAACCACTGTTCATGTCGTTTTTCCTAAAACCGCTAAGCTCTAATATGGCATTACTCAACAGACTCCATGACGACGAATGGTTAGAAAGGTGGTTTATAGAATGTTTGAGTAAGACAGATTCTCATAAAAGTGAAACTGTTGGAATCTTAACAAACAAGGCAGCTAAAACAAATGAGGAACATTAAATGTTTTATGGCTTAATTAAAATAAAGATAGGTATTTCTCTCTTTTGCATGCTTTATTATGGGCAGCCTCTCCCTTTTGTCAAGGATTAGTTGGCTGATATTGTTGAGAGAATAATTCAAACCGAACTGGCTGGAGCTGTCCAGTTCAATGCCTGGTTACAAAAAACCTGGCTGCCATTCTACTGCAGTGTTTTATCTGAGTCCAGGTGGGTGGGTCTGAGCTGGTTGGCTCGTGCCCTTGTGATTGTTCATGTGTGTATTTTTATAAGATGGGAGTTCATAGAACAGATTGCATAGGATGACACACTGTTGTTTTACTGCTGGCTTTATTTGGCATCAGGTCTTGTTTTTGCACTTCTATTTCCCATATGACACACTGTTATAAGAACTCTTATCCTTAAATTTATCCAGAGAAATGTAGACAGAATATAATTTAACAAGCAATGGACAGTTTTATTTTTGCAAGAAGAAGCAAAAGCAGACACACATGTAACAAATTGGTACAGTGGGAGTTTTTGCTTAAAGAAGTAAACAAAACATAAGACTTAATACAACACGAAGGCCTTGGTGGGAGGTGTATCTTACCCACACCCCCCCGTGACAAGCCATGTCTCAGACTAGTTCTGTCTACTCCATGCTTGGATTAGCATGAAGGACATGACATGAATTTGATATGAACCTGAAGAGAACTATAAGCTCCCAGTAACTCTAAACATTATGAGAATAAAAATGATTCTAACACACACAAGTCTGTCTTCTATACACCCTAGTGCATGCACAATCCATACTTCTATTGCTAACTTAACTTTTCTAATATGTATTCTTTAACCTAAATGAACATATATATGATGGGCATACAGGAGTTTGCAACCTTGAGAAGGAGACATTATTCTGACATCTTCCTTACATTGTTGACATCACTGCTGATGCATTTCCTAATTCTCTTAATAAAACATGCTAAAGTAGCATGATGCTGATTATACACAGGAATTGGTATTAAACAGGCACAGGCATTTCAGACTGTAAATACAATTGTTAATTCTAAACAGTATTCTCAATGTCAAAGTTATTCTGATATTATGTATCTATATGTAAGAATATAATATAGGTCAATGAATTTTGAGCATGCAGTTTAAATGAAGACGGTGCACTCTAAAAGGCCATCTGAGTGTGCAAGCTTTGGTAACAGAGAATTGATTTAATTTTTTTTCTCTTTAAGCTGCACTGCAGAATAGGAAACACACTAATAAGATATACAAACACAATTTTGCATGCAGGTTAAATAAGGTTGTGAATATTAAAAACTATTTCTGTATTTGGATGTAATCACAAATTCTGTGCCTTACTTGGTGAATGCATGTATGACTCTTGTCCAGTGTACAGTTTATAGTGGTCCAACACTTCCTTTGTTTCCATGAACTTTTATCCACCCAATGCTGGCACACGACTCTTTCTATATCCATAACAATGTCATGGTCTGGCACCCATTATTTAATTTGGTCATTTTGTCAGTGCATAACACAATGCTTTGACCAGCTTCTAAATATAAAAGCAGGACAGGAAGTGGGTCTGTATCTGTTTCCTCTTCCAGTATTGTTTTCCCCAGGGAATGCTCTCTTGGGACTGTTAACTGACAATGAGGTTGCGGTGGGTATTGTTACATTGTTGGTCCTTGCTCCCTTGACTTTACATGAAGCAATGTCATTAAGGGCCGATAAAAATAATGACAGATGAGGGAATAGGCAAAGACAGACAAATAACAAGTACTTAGAGGCACTGGTCCAAGGTTTTTTTTTGGAGAGTGTCTACTTAGACTACTTAGAGTTGTTAGGTGTAATAGTCAAACAAAATGATTTCAGTGAACTACTGCATGTGAGAAAATAGTTGTGGATCTGGCAAGTCTTTGATGGAGCACGACTATACAGTTGTGCTCCTAAGTTTAAATACCCTGGGGGAATGTCCCTGATCAAAAGTTTACATACCCATACCCATATGTATCAAGAACTGATGGTATTCAGAACTGGGGAATATAAACTTTTGATCCGGGTTGTTTGGGTAGTTTTTGTTGTCATAATTTAAAAGATTAAGAATTATCTCTATACTGTATAGTTAATATTTTTAAGATTAAGAACAGCCATTAGATGTTTGACCGGCTTCACCCAACAGGTAACTATGAGGGAAAAAAGGTTTTTGTGTTATCTATAATTTAACACAAAAACAAGCAAAATGGACAAAATAAACCAAATTCTGCCAGGGTATGTAAACTTCTGAACTGTATACTAGTAAAATTACCATAGTGGTTTAAGAATGTAAAGGACATGTTGTATGGATTAATGTGAGCTTGGGGATATATGTAGGAAAAGGATGTCATCATTTTAGGCAATCTGAGAAAATAAAAATGGACAGAGGAAGGCATTGGGGCCATTGCAGGGAAATGAACATGAAACAGGGTAAAAACAGCAGGACCAGCTCTGAAATTTAGTCATTTAAGCCTTATCTTTACAAGAAAATAAGTCTTGAATAAAAACCTTCAGTGTGTATTTATTCCATTTCCAGTGCTGTGTGTGGTTCGTTACAAATTTTTTTAGAGAACAATTAAATTAATAAGTTTACTTTATTATAACTGTGGTTATGATAAACTGAAAACATAATCCATAATACCTGGCTCTTCTGTGAGGTGAGGCCCACAAAACCTGCACTTTTGGAGAGGTTCTGACCAGGTAGCCTAAAAAAGTCACAGCATTTTTAGTGGTCATGTTATGGTACATATAATTACAAGTACCTGGTCTGTTGTTAGAAATGATAGTGCCCCTCCAGTGAGCTGCACTATTGTTTTGAAAGCAGAGTGAACTCCATCTCCTGCTTCACTGCTCAGGATGTTTGGATTCTAAAGAAAAAAAAAAAAACTGTCAGCATCACCCACACCCATCATTTGAACATCATCTACAAAAACAATGGCTCACCTCCCAACATCCCCATTCCATTCCCAGGAGCCTCGCTGCATGGTTCCCACACTACTGTCCAGCGCTGAGGAGTGGGCCATTGTTAGAAGGCTGACCTGTCCTGTTATATTTCCCAGAAGACAGACACACACACCTTACACAAATCTAAACACAGTCTATTGTTTAGCTGCAACTGCTCTAGTCAGGGTTGGGAAACATTCACCAGCTTCAAGTAATTAATACTTTATGTACAAACTCAATTCCCAAAAAACACTGTGCAAATTGTAAATAAAAAAAATGCAATAATTTAAAAATCTCAGAAACTATTTTATTCACAATAGAATATAGATAACATATTAAAATGTTGAAAGTGAAACATTTTTAATTGTCACGCCAAATATTGGCTCATTTTAAATTTCATAAGAGCTACACATTCAAAAAAAGTTGGGAAAGATAGCAATAAGAGGCTGGAAATGTTAAATGTACATATACATACATATACATACAAGGAACTGCTGGAGGACCAATTTGTCTTTATTAGATCAAATGGCAACATGCTTGGTATAAAAAGATCCTTACAGAGTGGCAGTGTCTCTCAGAAGTCAAGATGGGCATTCCTCCAATGCTGCTTCGAAAAATAGTGGAGCAATATCAGAAAGGAGTTTTTCAGGAAAAACTCAAAACATCCCAAAACATCATAACATCCCGCTCTTACCCACATATTGTTGTTGTGGTCAGTTGTGACACTGGTAAATTGCTTTGAGTGCCTACTAGCTGGAAAAGCGCAATAAAAAATACAAAAACAAACAAAGAAAAAAAGAGTTTGAAGTTTTCATCATCTACAGTGCATAATATAATTCAAAGATTCAGAGAATCTGGAATAATCTCTGTGCGTAAGGGTCAAGGCCGGAAAACCAGACTGGATGCCCGTGATCTTCGGGCCCTTAGACGGCACTGCATCACAAACAGGAATGCTACAGTAATGGAAGTCACAACATGGGCTCGGTGAACACAATCCACCGTGCCCTTCGCTGTTGCATATTTTAACCTGATCCAGAAACTAGGCTTTTTTTTCTGGACCAAGGCTCATTTAAAACGGGCTGTGGCAAAGTGGAAAACTGTTCTGTGGTCAGACAAATCAAAAATTTAAGTTCTTTTTGTAAAACTGGGACACCATTTCATCCGGACTAAAGAGGACAAGGACAACCCAAGTTGTCATCAGCGCTCAGTTCAGAAGCCTGCATCTCTGATGGGATGGGGGCATGAGTCCGTATGCCCTGGGCAGCTTACACATCTGGAAAGACACCATCAATGCTGATAGGTATTTCCAAGTTCTAGAACAACAAATGCTCCTATCCAGTCATCGTCTCTTTCAAGGAAGACCTTGCATTTTCCAACATGACAATGCCAGACCAAATACTGCATCAAGTACAACATCATGGCTGCGTAGAAGAAGGATCCAGTTCTGAAATGGCCAGATCATAAAGAGGAAGATGCAACAAAGAAGACCTAAGACAGTTGAGCAACTAGAAGCATGTATTAGGCAAGAATGGGACAACATTCCTATTCCTAAATCTCAGTCCCCAGACGTTTGCAGCCTGTAATAAAAGGAAGGGGGGATGCCACACAGTGGTAAAAGTGGCCTTGTCCCAACTTTTTTGGAATGTGTTGATGCCATGAAATTTACAATCAACTTATTTTTACCCTTCAAATGATAATTTGATATATCATATACAGTATGTTGTATTCTGATTAAAATATTGAAATTTAAAACGTCTACATTATTGCATTCTATTTTCACTCTCAATTTGTTAAGTGTCCCAACTTTTTGGGAAATGGGTTTGTATGACACAGGTCAATGAAGTGAAGCAGGACATTCCAGCCAAACGCAGACCGAAGGGTAAAAAGGCATGACGAAGGCTGTTTAGACAGTGCCAACACAGAGCTGTCTATGCTTTCCCATTTCAATGACTAGAAGTGAAACATAGCGTAACTTGAACTGAACCGAAAAGGTCATCGACTCTTGAGACCTAAAAGGGTGTGGATGAGAAGAACCGTAGTTTCAATATTAACACAGGAAATGACACAAGACTAGACACCAGTGTTGACTAAGTCCACACCTATTGGATGAAGTCTAACAGATAGTGCATAATTCAATTTTATCTATGTTCTCCTGAAAGACTACAACCGCCCTTTTTAATCAAAATATGTACATGTGAACTCTTCTCTGTTCTGCCAAAACACTAACCTTGCAGGTCAAAGCGGCCTACTGTAATGACAAAGGCACTTCTTAATGTTCTTTGTTTTATTATACAAAAAGTCATTGTTTCCATCCTTTAAATCCTGTTACGTCATATCTTGGCACCAGACCAGATGGAAAAATCAAACATTAAAAGGGCTGTCAATTTCTTTGAATATATTTTTAATCTCGTCACATTTTATTCAGCTACAATGTGCAATACCAAGTATTTAAAAAATAAAAGTCTTTTGAGCAATAGGACCAAGATGCTTAAACTTCCAGAAACCATTTTTATTACTCACATAACATTAAAAGTTACATAAAATAAAAATAACTCTGTTTATCCTGATTCACTTATGTTCATAATCATGTGCAGGGCAAAAAACATGAAAATTCTTTTTACAAAGAAATAAAAATGTGACATTGATGGGATATAAAAGCAAAGACATTAATCTGTGTGTTTCAACATTACAAGATTGAAGTAAGCATTTTCCCATCTTCAAAGCACAGTGTGGAAGATCATAAGGCCATCTAACATTATGATGAGCATGACTGTTTGATGCTAAACGCAAAAGTTCTGAATCAAATGAAACAATTTCACTTTAATGTGGTCAGTTAAGTCTTGTATTCAGTGTTTTGGGAAATGTTTGCATACTTTCCTGTCAACACTGAGACTTGTAGCATGTGGCGTTGTATATCTTTGGCTTCAGTCATAAGGTCATAAGGATAAGTGGTATTCAACAATTGTATGCGTCATATATCTTCTGATGACATATCAATTTTATGGCAAACAATAGTTCTCCAATTTAATGTTTAGGTTAACTCTTTACTCCAAATTTATTTAATGTATAATTATTAAATTATTTGCTATGGCTTACTTTGATGACATGACACAAGGAGACTAACGCTTTTAAACACAAAGTAGGCCGAGTTTGACAGAAACACTAAATACCAGATATTAGTAGGGCAAGCTATCCTCTGGTGAGAACACATTAATGCAAATGTACATTAAAACTAGAGATATTTATAAAAGTTAGTCCCATGTGAGTTCTGACCTAACATTATTCTCCTATCGTCTTGTAGTGGGTAAGCAGCTAGTAGTGTTGCTTTATTGATGAGGAGACAAGAACCACAGTAAACACAAAACAGAGATAGCAAAACTGTACACAGTAGATTCTGATTAATCAACCTAAAACATTTATTTAGGTTTCACTGGCCTGCAGGTCTGGGGTGAGGCAGAAAGTTCAAAAATCAACTGCGAGTCCATCAGTACCATCTCAGTGTTCAGTTCTTTTCCACCAGAGGGACTTGGGTTAGCTCTTCTCAGGTCGGTTTCTATTTAAAGCAGCTTTGGGTGTGAACTCCAGTTTCTCATTTAGACTCAGTACTTTGGTGCCATCCTTACCAACTTGCTCCTCCAGCTTCCTCTCTTCCCTTATTTCAAGGATGCCCTTCTCCTCTCGGGCAGGTTTGGCTGTCCCTGCAATAAACCACTCTAGATGGTAGCCCACTGCTCCAACCACAAGGGCGACTGGAAATGTGACATATGGCGCGTAGGTCCGCATTGCAGTCCACAATACGGGCCACATGACTGATTAGCTCTCTGCCTTGCAAATACTCCACAGATTACAGCTCCAACACCTGGTGGGCACAAACTGAATTAAAAGTATGCCTTCACATGATGGAATAGTGACATCTTCCTTTTAACAACACCAGTAAGAGAAAAAGTGAAATGAACTACAAGTCTAGGGATGGTTATCATTCATGCAACATTTCCAAGTGTAAAGCATAAACTTATTTTACTGTAAAACGCAAAGGAAGATAACTTAACATGTGATAACTACACTGTGATAAAGCATGCATTTGCAACGTCTTGTTACACACACACACAAAAAGATGTAAATATTAGTCTTAATTTCGAGAGAACTGGGCATAAAAATACAAGCACGCATCATTGCCATACGTCAGGTAGGTAACCAATTATGATCCTTCTGGTCAAAGTCATGTCAAGTCCAGAGCTAATTTACGAAGATACAATGTAATCATGGTCTAAACATAACATTTCTTGTAGTGACATTCTGCATGATACTAGACTGAACAGTGCCACAGTTAAATATTGTCTAATATTTATATTGTGAGTCTTTTTAAGTTGTCATTTATTAGCCAACTCACCTTTACCGCTAGCACATTACGGTTCAGTTGCAGAACTACGTAACTTCCGCTCCGGGCTTTTTGTTAAAGCTGATTGGTTGAGGACACTCCTTCTCCTGTTATTTCTGGCATCCTTGAAGTTTATATCACCCCCCCAGTGGGACAAGCGAGAAATGCAAGGTAAGTCTGACAGATGCAATGATAATCATTTTTATTAGGCAATCAACAACAAAATAGTAAAATAACAAAATAGCTAAATAGCATTATCTAATCCATCTAAATATCAACTTATGTCATAGTTGTATATTATAAATGAGATAATTTTAGTGCTTTGTTTCAGCAAAGATAGCAGTTTAGTAGGCCTATTCCAGGGTTTCTCCCCCTTTGTAGCCTACTGTTATAATTTGTAAGTGCTAAAGGTAAAAGCATTAAACTGCATCTGAAGCCTAAAATCATACTAATATTTCAAATCTGGGAAACTGAAACAATAGATCTGGATTATCTTGTCACATTACATTTTAAAAGTACAGCTCAGTTATTCTGACTTATTTATAAAAGAATAATAATAAAAAAAGATAATTATTTGTTATGGTATTGAGCAATGTGTGTGCTTTCTTCTTTCTGCTCCTTCCACTCTTCATCTTGTAATGGGTAGAACTGGGGTTTGCTCTCTCAATTCAAATAAAATAGTAAAATGAGCTCCAAGACACCCATTAGTGCCAGTTCTTCTTTACAAGCCGTCTTACTGGTGCCAGAATAATTTTATCTGATCCTGCTTATTAGTAAATGTGAGTTAGAGCCACACTAGCCAACATTTTGATCTTAAAACGACTTATGCAGTAAACCACTCTATCATGACGAACTGAAGTTGCACTTGTACTCCATTTCCACTTCCACTGTTAATTATAAATGTCAGGCATGGCCAGTGTTGGAAGAGTTCCTCATTACAAAGCAATTGAGTGAAATCACTATTTTTTTGAATACACTGAACTAAACGTGACATGAATAAATTACATACTATAATAATTTGAAAAAAAAAGTATGTTTTATTGTAATGAAGAGATAAATTGCAAAAGCAAATAACTCCGGCTTTATAAGTTGTCAAAATAATATTTATTTTATTATTTCCTTAAGGCGATATTAGTCAAAACAAACTTGAGTGGCTTTGACCAATTGGGACCACTAAAATGGATTTGGGCTTTTAAAACAAGCCTCAGTTCACTGATTTTCAAAATGGCATTTATCTGTTTTTGCAAATAAACTTTTTAAGTATAGCACTGCATACATACTGTATACACTCTGCCCATTGATACCTATATCAATGGGCAGAGTGTATATATATACTTTTTAGGTGAAAAGGGAAATCTTTTATAGAATGCTGGCCACAGTAATCCTGATTATTTACTATATTAAGATACAAAAAGAAATAAAAAACTATTAGGATTATAAAGAGAACAAACCAAGAGAAATGCCCTAAGGTGCCAGCTGTTGATGGAAATACTGATACAGCAGATAAAATGTTATGTAATAAAGATCCCCACTTGCATTTCATTAACCTTGACAAACCATGCACAAAGATTGCATTTAACCCTACATAGTTAGACATATTAAACTTGTTAGGTAATGTATAGTAAATTGACAATACATTGACATTTGACATTGCAGTGACAATACAATGGTTGTATTACAAAAAGCATTTATTTGGCAATTAATTCTATTTTTGGCATTTACATAGTTAAACCCCTAATACATAGAATGCAGACAAAGATTATAACAATGTTGTGAATGTTGTGATAAATGTATTGGCCTTTTTGGTTATATCTGCAGTCTTTCTTAGTACAGTGAATGTTAGGTGTTTTCCAAACATCCAATGATAAGTGTGTTACTCCTGGCTTGATTAAATGTCTTCTTTTATTCCATAACTTGGTTTTATGCTCAATAATAGTGACATCAATAACCCATACAAAAACATTGAAAAAAAAAAAGGAAATTAAATCATATACAACATTGAACGATTTCAAAGCAAAAAGGAATTATTGCTAAAAGAAACATAATGCTGATTCAAGATAGTGGGACTTTCGGGTCCCCATGAAATCATTGCAAAAACAACACCATTTTATTTATAAAAATACAAATGCGATTGAAGAAAATGCTGATTTTACAATTCAAAAATCAGGTGTGTGGTGAAATAATTACCAGATAATGAAAAACACATAGGCCACATAACCTTGTTTGGCTTCCTGGTTTAAGAATGTGCAAGTCATAAAATCTACTGCAGGTCATTTATGATAGCTAGTCCTAGCAACAAGCAATGTCCCTCCCGGTACATAATACTAACCCTTTGGCATGGCTGCTTGTAAACAGGCCGTGGGACATCTGAAATGATGATCACATGAGCCTGGTGACGGCACCAATTAGGAAATCCTCATAGTTCATGCGGATGTTGCCTGACCTATTAGTGTCTCTCTCCCTGAAGACCTCTGTCATACTCTGAAGCTGGGTGCACACCTGAATGAAGCGGTCCAGCTGAATGCCAGGTTGTGCACTTCTCACAGAGAATCGCCGCACTAATGTCTCAGCAAATTGGGGACTCAGGTTGTAGCCCATCTGAGCAAGGGCTGAGTAGGACACAAGAAAATCTGTTAGTCTGTCTTTCAGTGCTTGGAAAAGTAATGTATTCAGATATGTTAGCTAGATTTAAATGAAATGCTTTGGGGGTATTTTCAAAATCATCAAATACCTTGGTGTAACTCCGCTCCACTGATACACCCTGACCGGTCCCTGTCATATTGTTGAAAGAGCGCTCTCCATCGCTGCATGAAGTCCCAAAGAGCCGAGAAGCCAAACATGTCTACACGGCCTGTCTTTGTCTTGTCAAACATGTCTGACAAAACGCATTTAGAAGTTAACATGACTGTAAGTGCTCATGTCACTGTTCATTCAAAACACAGACAGATGAACAATTGTGAACAGCTTTTTTACAGTTTCTACAGAAGCCTTGTTTTGTGTTGTGATGATTGTTGTTTAGTATAGTCTAAGGGGCACAGAAGTTAAACAGTTGCCCTTACTGAAAACATTAGTCACTGTCTGCTGGACTGGAATGTCATGATTATTGCACAACTGACCATCAACAAAACATGCATGAATCAGTCTTAATCCGTTTGCTTCCTATGGAAACCCAAGCAAACATACTAACAAAATACAAAAACAGAATATATATGGAGTAGGAATTATCACATCAAATATGCATATTAGTAACATAGTAACTGAAACCCTAATTGGAATTTTTTTTTTCTAGCATAGTTCCCATTTGAGTTAATATATTGCCCCTGATGCAAGCATCAAGACTGATCTACTACTTACTAATCATCATAAGGCAGGTCTCATCATTGAAGGCAGACCAGTTAGAGTTGACAAGAGCCTGCTTCAGTTCCTTCGGGTTGATGAAGCCGCTGTGGTCTGTGTCTACGGTCTGGAACCACTGATACGCCTCAGGATTTACACCAGGAGGGATATTACCTGTAAGAAGGAATATATTAGAATTCAGGATTTTTAGCATGCTTTAAGTTATGCTATTTTCTGGGTAATGTAATTTGTTTAATTTTTTAAATCCCTAACTTGCAGCTTTTGAGTCAAGTGTGAGTTATTGACACTGTATGTGACTGTAGAGTGATAAAAATAAAAAAATAAAAACAAACAAGATAAAGACAATGAGGCTTTGAGGAAAGGTTTTAGTTGTCTCATTGCAATGCAAAAAATATTAATTCATTTAGATGAACAATATGCTTCAATAGTTTGACTGTTAAAATTGTGCCTACTCTGTCATCCAGATAATTGATCATAAAAATAATACATCTCTGCCTGAGTCAGTCTTTTGCCTTTGGTGCTTAGGCACTCAGTTGGAAACCGAGCAAACCGGCTTTACATACCGCATGGAGACAGCAGCAGAAAATCTTTGTACTGGATTGAATCCTTAAAAACCTAAAGAATCATAGACACTGAAATATTAACAATTGACCTATGCAGGGGACTTGATAGGTGATTGTGAAACACATGTAATTTTCAAATAAACTACAAAAAGGATAATTAGATAATCTACTTTTACTGCCAGTTCAATTGCAAAGACAAAAGGTAGAAGGAGTCGGATGAAGGAGGCAGTGATTTTCAGAAAAATGCCTTGGAAATGAGTGACAGGTTGGACTTCATGTCAGACCCTGATGTATTCTGCTACAAGAAGTTATAGCAATGTATACCAGCACACTGTGACACACTGGAACAAATCTAATTAAACATTCACATAAACTCACTTCAACCATCTGTCTCTCTTACACTACACCTTCCTTCAGCATCTACAGCTACAACTACAGCCATTACTTCAGCATTAAAATCCTACACAACGCTGCTCTCTGAAAATGTTACTCAATATTAAAATATCTGTCATACAATCAAAAAGGAAAGTGAATGAGGTTGGAGTCCTCAAATAAAATGAAACCCAATCTGAAAGTTCACACAGTCACAGCCAGCGCAGTTACCTGTAGGAGTGTGGTGTCCATATGGTCCCCCTTGAGGGTGTCCTCCGTAACCGGCATAGGGCCCTCCTGGGGCAGGGTGTTGGCCATGCCCATATTGACTTCCTTGTCCAGGGGCTCCATAGCCACCATAGGGAGCTCCTGGTGGACGGGCTGCACCTCCATACGGAGCTGATGGAGGGGGCGCATAGGGACCGCTGCCTCCCCCATATGGGGCACCTGGGGGATTGCTGCCTCCAGGATAGCCCTTTAGAGGTACAACAGATAAAACATTTTGACATGGAAAAACTGAACGGTAAGCGTGGAGAAGTTATGAATGTACAACAAACTTTTGTCCAACTCAAAACATTATATACAAGTACTAAGTAAACTACAATCCCCTAAAATGGGGTCTTAGCTTAAGTAAATGCTTCCTAAGTAGTATATTTTATGATTAATTATGCTTTCTATATTATTGTAGTATCGGTTATAGCTGTTATTATGTACCTCAAGTGGAATACTCTCACAACACAATAGGAAACTTTAATAAGGAAGCTACGTTAGGAACTGGCTTCAGGAGATATTTCTGAACCACACGAAGTTAAACACTGAGTAGCTACACAATTACAGAGCATTACTTAGCAACTCCCACACTCGTTTTTTTTGCGACGAAAGAGACACAAATGCATGTCTAATCTTTGAAAATACCCGATAAGCATCGAGAAGAATTATAACATACCTGTCCGTAGTGGAAACTCATAGTCTACAGATTTTATTTCCTATAACAAGGGAGCGATGCTGAAGGAGTAACCAGCCACAACAGCGCGGGCTGAAAGTTATTGGTGCATTTCCGGGTCTGTCAAAAACCACACCCTCCGTCCTCGCTTCTGATTGGACAGACGAGTGGAAAAAAGCAATGACGACATCAAAAAAAGTATGAATGATTTTGATGGAATTGGTAAATACTTCCGTGATTACGTAGCAGCTTCACACACTGACACCTACTGTTTATAAGACGACAGTTGTCGTCTGTGCTTTTTATAATAAAACTGTAACATTTCAACCTATAGAGCTTATTCTACAAATAATAATTAATCTATTAGCATATGTAAGTCTAGGTCCATCCATACAATCTCTGTTATACAGTGACGTTATTAAGTGGCTGAGATTAGCCTATTTGACACATTAGTGACAGGTCTAAGGTATATTAATTATTTACTACAATTAAAATAACATATTTTGGGATCAATAATAATAGTCAAATTGCTTTATTTTGCAAGTGTAACATTTTCAATGCTTTGTTGACCTCAGATGTTAAACTATGAAACAAGAAAAAGGCTTAGTCTACATTCATACAAAAATGAAATAGTTGATAAAACACCCAATGTAGCATGCTAAAAAGAATCATTATAGCCTAATATTTTAATGAAATTGTATACAAGACCAATGTCCAATATACATTATAAACAGCATTTACAAAGTCTACAGAACTCTTCATTTAAATGTATACCATTTGAATATGTAGCATGTAAAGCAATAACACATTTAATTATAAATACAGTCTTCATTCATTCATTTATTCATTCATTTATTCAATTAATTCATTCTTCTCCCTACGAATTGATTTTTATTTAGAAGGCTACTGGTTTTTAAATGATAAGTATTTGCTTAAAGCCTACCAGTACCCTAAGGATTCTTGTTTCTGTCATGCTGCATTAGTTTTTCTTAGCTGGTTCTTCCTCAGTCTTTATGTTACTAAGGTTGTGAGCAGATGCTGTTGGATCCACTCTGATTGATAATTTGGACATAAATTCAGACTTTGGATGTGCTAAAGGTGTCATCTCATGGGTCTCAGCAAACAGCTTCCTATTTGTCTTGTGTTTCCTTTTGACACATTTCATAAAGCGTTTGCAGATGAGGTAGATCATCTCACAGATACACATAAGGATGCAAATGGCAGAGGACACCACCATGAAGATTGTAAAGATCTTCTTCTCAGTGGGTCGTGATATGAAGCAGTCCACTGTGTTGGGGCAAGGTGGCAGAGAACACTTGGACAGACGAGGCATGTCGTAGCCATCATAAATGTGATACAGGATATAGAGGAAGCCAGCATCAAAGCCTGCCTTGAACACCAGACTTGCCTAAAGCAGCAGGAAACACACACAACAAAATCAGCTTTTACCAGTGATTGACCTTATTCGGTTTGTCAAAAGTCAAAGATATTTGATATAGACATATCATATATCTAACTTTTAATCAGTAGAAATACTTTTCGCAAAGACTTTAAAACACTGTAAAAACATTAACAATGTTAACTCTAATGTGAACAAAACATCTAAGGGAAAATGTAATGCTGCTGTAGGTTATGTTTCACTTATGGTTGTACCTTATCTTAAAAAAAACAAAAGTGTCATGACATTCAAAATCACTCAAGTGCTTCATATTCAAGGCCTCATAGGGTGTCCATTTATAATACAGTCCATACACATTGTCATCTGAATCCTAACAATTGAACACAGAGTGTGTTTTATGTTCCATGCACCCTAAATAACACTGTACATTATTCAAATAACTGCATTTGTTCTTACCAGATATGTCCACCAGAGCCCCCCTTGTTTCTTCCCAGGATTGGCATACAGAGGCCCACCCTTGTTTAAAGCAGCATGCTGCAAGTCCTTCTTCTCCCGATAGTTGACGTGTCCCACCACCAGCAGAGATGGACAGGTGACAAATATGAGCTGTAGAGCCCACAGCCGAATGTGGGAGATCGGGAAGATGTTGTCATAGCAAACGTTGTTACAGCCTGGCTGTGCTGTATTGCATACAAAGTCTTTGTTATCGTCACCCCATACACGCTGGGCCGCCACTACAAACACCATCACCCGGAACACAAACACCATGGACAGCCATAGCCGGCCAAATACAGTGGAGTACTTGTTAACTCCACTAATGAGGGCTTGTAGTGCAGACCAGTTCATTGGCGCTGCCTCACAGATGGGACAGAGGAAGGAGGAGGTTGAAGAAGATGGTTTTTAGGAGTCCAGGTATGAATGGCGATGGCAGGATTTACAAAATATCCCTATAATGACAAGTATTAACATTAGCATTTTTATAATGTAACACTTTCACTCTGTGAAGGTTCTCAGTCATCTTGAAAAAAAGGTGAAAGTAAAAGCATCTGGATTCAGTTTCAAGGTGAAGACGTTTTGTCTCTAATTCCAAGAGACTTTATCAATTCTGAGGAATCACCTTGAAAACTGAATCCAGATGCTTTTTTTTACTTTAACCTTTTTTCACTTTCATTTAAGTCATCTAGCAAATTTCTCTCATGCGTTGCTTTAAACATAAATGTTTCAATTCTTTTGGTCTTTGAGTCACTAAAAATAATTAATGCATTTAGAGCACATAACCTCCAGGGATTAATTTCTTCTTTCTTTTATTTTCCTTCAGCTCATCCCATTTCCATGTTCATTTAAATACTGACTCATCAGTATGTGAGTCATCATGTGACATTCTCTGTTAGAGCCTATTGGAGTCATAATTCTGTGTTGACTGATATAGGTATATTGATCTTTATGAACACTGTAAAGGTAATTTATGATATGGATTTTGTAGATTGTGTCTTTTTAAAAACTGCAGATTCAAATGTTACCATATCCCTTAAACAAATAAATAAACATGGCATGGTTTTTGTGACGATAAGGATCTTTGAGATCTTTGACAGATGAGATATAGACATAGGGAGGGTCAGGCATGCTGCACAAGGTTAGTGTTTCTTATGTCTTGGCAACATAAGATACTTGTACATGTGTTCTGATGAATGCTCACAACCTGTCAGGATAACAGTCTATGTCCACTGTTCCATTTCAGGGCTTGTCTCGTCTATCCGCAGTATTTAAATTCAGATACTTCAACTGTACATTTCAGCTTGACTTGGAACATACTGAGCTGTCAGATCTGCTGCTATATTTTTGCCTTTCTGACTATAAAATTAAAGGGTTTCCTGAAATGGATGTTTCATGTAACCACATAGGCTAGAGACAGATCATTTCTGAAGTTCAAGTTTTGTAACTGGATTTCCACAGTTAGAAAGTAAGTGGAAAGATACATGATATTCTTTGACATTTGCATACTTTTGTGCTTGTCCTATCCATCTTGATATCTTTTGCAGTTTCATAGGGGATTGCAAACGAAGACTTCAAAGTGACATTCAGCCACAAAGGTAACAAGACTGCAATCTCAGTGACATGGCACAGTCGAGCCACTATGTGTTTTTCAATGGATTGTATCGCCTTTTATTCCAATTGCATTCAACTTAGTCTATCTCTGTGCTTTGAGTTAGTGTTTTGAATGGACAGACGAGACATATCAGGCTTTCTCAACCAGGAAATCTGTGCTTATTTGAAATGCAAAATTTGTCTGTGCAAATATACTGTTGACATTACTACTTAGTACCTTGTCTTGAATGGAGAAAATAACACAGCTTGTTTTGGTATGTCTTTGTGTTTTGTAAAATAGCAATGTGTCTTCTCAATATCACATGTCCAGATGCTTGAACATCTATACCTTTTTGTGTGGGCTTTCATTGTATTTTTTGTATTTATTCAAATATTTCTCCTAAGCCCTGGAGTTGATTTCCTGTGTGCACAGCTGTTCACATTGACATGCGTGTCATCCATCTGAATGTGATATATTCCACAATTTTTGCAAGTTGCCCATACTTTCCTCTGCAAGTTTTCAACATTGTCAGAGCTTCCTGCTATCAAGGTGGGGTTGAATCAGTGCTTCCCCCTAAATATGATTTCTTTTTTTTTTTTTCTCTGACATCTTTTACCTCATGTCTGATTCAGTGCCTTAAGGTACATTTATGGAATATAACATGTATTTTTATTCACACAGCTTACAGTTATCTGTCTTTACAAATCTCAGCCCTGTGTATGCATCGCAACCATGACATACAAATCTCAGCAGTTAAATAAAGGAGAAGTAATCCTTGTTTTGCTTTATTGTTTATACTGGATTGTTCTAATGAATTATGATAAATCATCTTACCTTAAAGCTGTGTCAAAAAACTATTCTTCCTGGTGTTGTGAGAAGGATAAGTGGCTCGGTCTCACCTGTAGTGGGGCTGACAAAAAACAGTGGGTGCTCCACCCACTATTTTTTGTTTTTCCAGAGATAGGAAATAGGTGGGGCACCTCAAACCGTCAATCCATGTAGGCTTGTTTTCTTTATGTGTACCTGCCACACACACACAAAAAATAATAATTTAAAATATTAATGCACAAAAATAAATATGATGTGTATGAACATAAATTGAGGCAATTCTGTACATTAGAATAGAAAGTATATGTTTAAGCCCAGATTTTAACCTTTAGATTCTACTTCAATTCTATCAATATAGTTACTGCCATTACAGGAAATGCATTACAAGATGAATGAGGGAGTCTTCTAAACAAATTCAAAGTATAGCTTGGGAGTAGCTTGGGATAAAAGCTAACTTATTTTATTTTAACTTAACTTATTTTATTACATACAATTTTACTTTTGCAGTTCTAGATAGTTACTACAAATTGCTACGTATATCACATTAATATAAAAAATAACATTCTTGCAATAAAAGACAATGATTAAAAAAAATCCATTGTATACATGTTCACAAACAGAACCATCCTCGAAAGAAATCTGTAAAGATCCACTACCTAATGTTGAGCGTACCTGCAGTAGAAGACAGCACAAAAGTGTTTTTGTGTCACACACACCCAAATGGCAGTGCATGAAAAAATGACACTAAAGTGGGAAGTGAAAAAGGGACATGTCCTAACATAAAAGGACCTGTTGTTCATTGCAAAAAAAAAAAATATATATATATATATATATATATATATATATATATATATATATATATATATATATATATATATATATATATATATATATAATTTTATATTTAATACTTGGACAATAGATCTATTGCTGGACAATAAACTGTTACTTGAGGTAAATGTTACTGAATGCCGAGGGGCAATGTGTACATTTCAGTTAAGGTGTGTCACAACAAGCAGGTTTTTCCCCTTGGCTTCTTTCAACACAGGCTTTAATACAGCAGGCAAACCACATCAATATTTCAATACCTCACAATGAAAGGAAGAAGACACATGAAAAGATCAGACAGAGGGCGCCATGAACGCTCCTCTATAAAGAGTGTGTTATGCCCTCTATTGGCCTCTAGAGAATGCTAATGCTCCATCGTTGCACTCTGGTTCCTTTTGCTGCCAGAGAAAGCAAGAGAGTGAGCAGATTCTCTCATCTCTCCCATTAAAACTAAGTAAAAGTCTACACACTAAGACTACAGTTTAAAGATAAATTGATGGTTTATGCTAGTATGCTAGACTAGTATTGTGAAATAAAATTGGGCAGTTAAATTCAGTTAATTGCAAACTAATTAATGACATATAATATTAGTATATTTTCACACTATAGAATCAAGACCACCTCCTTTGTGGCATTTTAGGGTTGCACTGAACGAGAAAGTATGAAAGTTTGGACCATGTGTGAAAAGCCCCTTAGTGTTGGCCATTTTGAGAAAAGTCTCAAAAGAAATACATATTCCTTCCTTTGTTAATGTATAATGACCTTGATTACCCTTCATCAACATTGTCGGACAAATTTGTGACCAATTCATTTTATTTATGTTATTATGACTGCTCATTTGTGGCTAGCTGAAGCATAAAAAGCTCACAGAGAATGCGTATTTTTTAATTCAGTCACCATAGTCCATTATTGAGCCATACATTCAACATGGCATTCAGATCCTCGCTCCATTGTGTTGCATAGCCATCTGTCTGACTCATGTCTAACCCTGTTGGAACTCTAAAGCCTCACAGTTGTCTCAACACAACAAAGTGAAGTGACCAGAATTGACAAGTCTCTTTTTTAAATTAAATTAGTTCTCATTGGTGTCCAAGCTTTTAAAGTAATTCCAAATGTTTGCTAGAAGAGAGAGTCTAAGCCCTGAGTCGATGACCTTAAAGAATTTGTGGCAATCATTTGTTAGTTTTGCGGGGAGTTGGGACTGAAAAGCAACAGCCACTGAGCTAGAGTAAGTTTATACAACATGCTTTCCTATTCACTGACCCCACAGACCTTTATAAGGTAAATGTCGGCAAAAAAGTCACATGTGTCTATTGTCTCAACAGTGTTGTCTCCATGCTGCTGACACAGTCATCCTGCCCACTTTTATCTCTTTCCAATTCTGGTCAACAAACTATGTTCTAACCAACCATTTGTTTCCACCCCTCCCTCTGCAGCAGTCCTTCTCCCAGAGACCCATCCTATTACTGTCACAGTGCTTGTTGCAGCTTGGGTCATTTCCCGCTGTGTCAGGATGGGTGACATGGAGCCCGGCCCCTGTCGCCCAGTGTTGTGACAGCACCGTGTTTGGACTGCCGCTGTGGATGATGTCATGCCCCTGTGAGGTTACCATTTTCTGCCTAATTCTTTCAACTCTTCCAAATGGGCTGACTTCATGTAGGTCTCTGGAAAGCACGACATATCAAACAGAATTGTGAATTGAAATGAGTAAAAAACATCATGGGAGCCCCAATTGGCAAAGCAGCAGCAGCAGCAGCATCACCCATGTCTGCAGTTGCTTTGCTTGGCCTGGGGTACACTCACGCTTGGGCCTAACCCTACCCATACCAAGCACACGATTGGGAAAATATGGTTATTTATGTATAATCAATGCAGACATTCCTCACTGCGTCAATGCTGGGTTGGCAGATGATGCAAGGGTTTGCATTTTTGAACTGGGACTTGAGTCTAAACTTTGTTACTCAGTTTCAAATTCAGTATTTCATTATTTAAACAATGTTACTGAGAGGATTCTTGTCTAAAGGACCTTTCTCCAGCAGTGCAGGCACTGCACTCCTGGACCTGGCAAGAGGATGTAGGTGGGTGAAGCTGGGACTAATATACTAGCATTACATTTTGTGCCTGTCCAGTGAGTTTTTTCTGAATACAGGTCATGGTGTCATTACTCTGCAAAGCTGTCTTTGTGTTGTGAAGAGGAAACATGTGATATTGTTGGCGCATTAACTTCTTTGTGTTACTTTGGAGTGGGTCAGGATTTGTTATTCTGCAGGGCTTTTTATGTTTGTGGGTCTGACAATGATTGTGGTGTTTAAAGAGCTGTGAGCTGCATGTGGAATCAAACTATATTGTTTTGTTGTCTGCTGGGGAAGAAAATGTGGCTTTTAGTGATTAAACAGTGAATGGACTGATGGCGTCTGCTGAATAGCAATCATTGGAAGACTAATAATTGGGTGTTCACAATGAAATCATTGACCTTGTTAATGTAGCTTCCACAAACGGAAATTGTTTTATGGCCTGATCTATTAAAATTTAATTACACAAAGATTATAAGTAATGTGTTATTAAGCTATTACCTTAAATTATGTGGAAGATTGGCTTCCACATTTAGCTTCCACAAAAACATAGTATATTGTGTAAAGATTATACTCTGTGCTCTGATGTTTCTTGTGTTACACTGATGGTAGCCTCCTTCTAAATATATTTTACATTATAGATTTTTTTTGCAGCTTTTGTAATCCCCTTACCAATGCATCTGTAAACAGGTTGGTCAGTTTTTGTCTTTATTTGACAGAAAGAATGACACTAGGCAAATGACCTGAGTGAGATTCAAACCCGGGTCTCCTGTGTATTTGGCACGTGCTGTTGTATTATTAGAATTTATTTAAAAATAAAATACTAGACTAGAGCTATATAAAAGTAACAGTGTAAGTGATTATGACACGTTTACTGCTCTCTAAGGACCGTTATCTTTGAAAAGCTGTTTAGTTTTCGCAAAGCATTCCCTTCAGACTGTTGAAACTAAAGCCAGTTTTGTACCCAGGCACACACTCTATCCAATTTTTCACTCTCGCAACACAACAAAACGGCTAAAGCAGGCAACAAAGACTGTGAGAGAGTTGGAAAATTTAATAAGAAACTTTACTCTACCTGCAACACAGCTGTTTAAGAGCAGAAGTAGCGGCACACATGCTACTCTTCGACAGAACTCTAATTACCATGGCAATTGGGATGACATGCTCGGTAGAGTTAGGTGATTGTGCCACTTAACATTTGCTGCTAACAGTGTTTATGTGGCAGAGCAAAAAGGAACGGTGTGTAATGGAGGAGGACACATCATTAGCACATCTCTGTCAAGCCTCTCATACTTATAAATAACATATTGCATGTGCTATCCGGGTTCAAATTTTACATGAGAGCATGATACAAAGCTATGCAAAGGGCTCTTAAATGTGTCAGTGGTTTGAGCCATTAGGGTGACCTTTCAGATGCCTCTACCTAGAGAGATTTAGCCAAAGGAACAAAGCTTGAAATATATAGATCTATCTAACTAAATGTTCGAAATATTTAAAACAGGTCATTATACTGTATGCCTTTCAACCGAATCATAAACATTTGCACTGTGTTGTTTTTGATGTATTTATTCTTGTATGTGGAGATGAAAGATCAAGCTGTTGTATAAGGATCCCGTCTTTGTACTGGACAGAAAACTTGTTTTGCGAGAAAGACATTTTCAATTGTATTCCCTTTTCAACTTTGCAATGACTTCTAAAACTTTGCTGCTAATGATCACTGCCACTCACTTCATTTCTTTTGTCAGCTTTCTTCGCAGTCTGTTTGGTAATGAGTTTTCAGCTGTGATTCACTTGGCTCTGTATGACTGAGCAAGATGCCATGCATGTGATGAAGCAGCATAGACAAAAAAACAAGAATTGGAGCTTTCAATCCACTTTGAAATGATCCCATTGCAGGGACTGATGATAGTTGAGTGTAATATGACTGAATTTTATCTGTAAAAAATAAGACATAGCGGCTGCTTAGTGCTTTGTTGTGCCCAAAGCTGCTGTTTCAACCCAGTGGCTGGATCCAAATGTAGTCATTGCACATTTCTGCAAAGCATTAAAGACACTGTGCTGTGTTCATCACGGAGCTCTTGGTTTTTGATTGCAACAATATTGATTGGCAGTGGCTTGGTTTAACACCTTTCATTTTTTGGCTATTTTTTACTTAAACACCCAGGTATACCCAACAGGAAAACTGAAAGCTGCTCTTGATCCATTTGCAATACAAACATGGTGCTGGTCTTCTTTGAACAAAAACAGTCAGAATTATTATTAGATAGGTCCTGGGTTCGATTCCCATCCAGGGCAAGGCCTTTCTGTGTGTACCACTAAAGACATGTACACTTTCATGTACAAATTTCTGGGGAAATGAAAGTTTGGGCGTCTCTGCTTAGACATGCTTACCCTGCAACCTGGCCCTGGAAAAGCAGAAGAAGATGGATAGATGGATAGGAAACAAATATCTGAAGAGGGTGTAATATGAGCAGATAGACTGAAAAAATAAGCACTAAAAGCTTGTTTGATAGATTGAGTTCAAATTTGTAATGTGATAATATAACAAAAAAGAACACTTATTTCAAAAAGACCACCAGGAAAACAATGAGTCTTATGACCTTGTATTTAAGCAAATATTGTTGTGCATGAATGACTTGGAGAGCTTCAAAAATGTATAGTTTGTTTTAAACAAATAGCCAAAAACATTTAAAATATTTAACATTAATTTATTGCCAACACAGAGCATTCTTTCCCCACAAAAACACTTAATTTCCCATCTCCCCTTCTCTCTGAGCATATGTCTTGTTTGACAGTCTATTGGTGGAATCTGCTCCAATCGGCCAGAAATCCACACAGTCGGAGTTTGCTCTCATTGGCTATTACAAGTTGCACATTGGCCAAAGGATAAGTCTATTGGGTAAATGTGGTGTCAATCAAACGTTTAGCACTGACATAGATAATGTAAACAAGCTGACATGGCTAACATTGCTATATAAAAAGTTTGCAGCAGCATACAGACAGTTTTCATAGATATACTACCTTGAAGGTGTCTGTGGACCATTTTTCACCCTTGGGTGAATTTATTTGACCATTTCAAATATAAATTAACATTGTCTAAGTTTTACTAACTGGTGTAGTTGAGTATAGGCTACAGAGACTTTATTGTTTAGTGGTGTCATCAGTGGTGTCATTTCTTCAATTTGTTGTTTGCTGAAATCAGTGCAGGTCTTACTTTTGTCCTTAACCAACTATGACTGAGCTCTTAATGACTGGACTCCAGGCTTTTAAAGGTTTGCCATGTCGTCTGACACCAAGATTCGATTTGATTCCGAGCACATCTCAACGACTCTCTGGTTCATCACTGACCATAGCAGACTGATAGCAAACACAATAGCTTGAAAATGCTTTGACCCTATCCATTCCAAAAAGGGCCCTTATCAAAGACTCAGTTATGGTGCCAATTCTTTATTTTATTTTATTTTTATTTTTTTTAGCACATTAACTTTAAGGCACAACATACATTTGCTGCCTTATTTTCCGCAGACAGGTGCCAGGGTAACCAGATAATCAATGTTTTCTGGTCACCTGTCTGTGTTCAGAAAAATGTTTTTGCCGATAGATGTTAATGTACCTATAATACTACATACAGAGTCTTCCTGCAACATGTCTTACATTTTTATAAGCTACTTACTCCTTGAAAGAATGTTAAATTAATGATCAACTCATACTTTACTTCTAAGTGAATTTAAATTTGCACAGTGTGTCTTTGTGTTGCTAATGCCCTTATGTGTGTCTGATGGATTTGCACTCTCCGATACCTTTTAGAGCTGCCTCACCCATAATTGCAGCTATTTTGTCATCTCCAGATGACGCTGGAGAAGTAGCCTTCCCCCCTCCTGTGCCACTAACACCTCCTCTGTGTCCTCCAATCTTTTCTTGCAATCACCTCCAATCCTTTTCTCTTTTACCTGTGTCACACTTCTTATTATAGGTGACACTGGATTTGTCTCCTGCTCCCATGCTGTCTTTTTGCTCCCGGACAAGCCACTTATCAAAGAGCCTGATAAAGGGTTTTGGCCCAAACGGAAGTACTTTAGAAGTGTCTCATCATGTTTTGAGTCCAGAAAACAATAAAAGATTGTAAACTAGCATTAGACAAAAAGATGCTAAATACAGTTTTGTCATTTTATGTCAAGTTATTTTGCCAGTACAAAGTGTGAAGGTGTAGTATCTCTGACATAGTTTATTGAATGTTTGAGTACTGAGGGGCTGTTTACATAACAACAAAAAGTAAAAGGTTTTAATTCATATGGATATGTTGAGAACTGAATGTCTTTTAGGGTAAAGCTTCGATAATAGCGCACAAGAACAAGTTTTTAAACCCGGGTTTGCTGGAACAGCGTTGGCTCAGTATCAATATATAGGTTGCCATATGATACAAAAGATATATTATCAGAAGTTTTAACAGGTGCTCTGCCATTGTCAGTAGTATATAGAAAAAAAGAAGTAATGCCTGCACACTTACTCCAAGAAATGCATTTTATTGATGTTTCGGGGAAGATCCATGTAGGATCGAAATGTCAATAAGATGCAGTCCTTGGACTACATGTGCAGGCATTGCTACTTGCTGTTTGTAGCCAGCAACCAATAGCTTTCTTGGTCACTACGTTACAGTGTTAAGTGACAAACCCTTGCTTTTGGGGGCACAATGACCCTTTTCTGCCACTTTACACAAGCCCTAGTGTAAATAATTGACAACAATACTGTTATGTTTTCCTCTGTATTAGTTCAAAATGTTCCTTATACCTGACATAGAGACCATGGAACAGCTCTGTTTTATATTTTTGTATGAACCTCAGTCAGGTTGCAGATTGTCACATTTGTTGAAAAGCTTTTCAGCAAGGTACACATATTTGCATATTTGTTAAACAATATTGTTCAATGATCCTTTTGTACCATTGATTTTCCTGTGTGTGTGATCAAGTGCCTGTTGTTTACATGGACTGTATTGCTCATTGCTGAACTTCATTAGTGCTTTGTTTGCACATATGCTTCAAGTGCAGGAGAGCGGTAAATGCACAGATGCTTTTTCATCCCTGTAGGTGCAAACATGCCTGTTTACACATGCATCCATCGCAGAAGTGATTACCAACAGTCAGAGGCATGGAGAAAATAAGTGCTTTGTCTCTCTTCCAACTTCTTTGCCGGGCAAACAATCAATGCTCGCCCTGCAACAATTGAGTTACAATCATTAAGTGTTTTCCGGCTCAGCTTTGATGCCTACTACTTCCAGACGAAGCTTGATGGGACAGAGGGGAGAATTGAATTAAGCCAAGTCACAAGGGGAGAATGGCACCTGAGAGCTTTGGTTATTCAATAAACTAACTTTCATTCACTCTCTCTCTCCTCACTTTCTCTGGCTTTTATACTCTCTTTGCCAAGCAGCTATTAAACGCCTCCTTATCGCAGACAAGGGGAATGAAGCCGCAATGAAAAACAAAGTCGGTTATCCAAGTGCAAATCTTCCATTTCCTTATGATCTGTGTTTATATTTCATTTGTTGATGTGAAAAGAAATGTATAGTGTAAATTTTTGGCACTGAGTGAGTGCACTAAAGTGTTAACATTTATCAATCAACATATACTTAGAAAAACATACCAAGTAGCTGATAGAAAATCAACACTTATTTTGCAAAATGCTTTAAATAACTTAAGATTTAAATTTTTTTCCAATGAACTCTTTTAACTTGTCACTTGTACCTTTAGTGTCCTTAATGAATAGATGTCTTTAATTTTTTACTTTAATTGATTGTCATGTCTCTAATCAAAAAACAAAAACTAAAACAGCTTGTCAACAAACTACTAAACATCAGGTGGATCATTTCTGATTACATTTTGAACCTCTGCAGTTTGTTGACACCCTGAATTTTCTGAACTCATTTAAGAAACAGTGAACCTGGCTTTGACCCACCATAAATTGTCTTGCAATTTAAAACGACATGCATAAGATAAGGGAATGTATATTAAAATGAGATTAGATGGAATGCATTTAGCCATGTTCTATGTAAATGCACATCCGCTTCGGTCTGCAGAGGCTATGTTTTACCTTGGCTTAAGTAATGAGCGTCCTTAGCCCTATCCCTACAAAGTCAGCGTCAGGAGGATTACTGTGACAGCGGATGACTGCACTGACCAACTGCGCATGTGTGCAATCATTCAGTGTGTACAATATGTGTCGCTGTGTGTATGGGCCACTGCGTCTTGCTCCACGTAGCTAAAGCTCCAGTCTGTGGAGGTAATGAAGATCAATGAGAGGAAAGGTGGAGGCCGGCTCAGATCCAGGTACTGTTTCCCTGTCTCAGGCCAAAGCTCTATTGATCCCCCTGTGCTCCACTCTGCCAGCATCTGATAAAGGGCTTCTGTAGAAAACACACCCAGCCATAAACACCTATACACACTCTCACAAAGACCCACTCATGTGCACTGGCAAACAGGCACACAAAGTTTTTGGGCTTAGTGTCTAATGCTTGGGAAGGAGTTAAGCCTCCATCGCACTTTTTACAGTTTTCTGCACTGTCTCGGACACCTGAAGGAAAATGTACAGCTCACATTTCATCATTGTCAAATAATGCCAGCTGAGGGGAGCTATTTTTCACAGTACAAATTGCCTTGTGGTACTGCTGCCTTCGAGTACACATCACAAGCTAATCCAGAAGTGATGGAAATATGAGCATTGTATGGAGGTTTTACGGGCATTAATGGCATAGAAATGTTGCATTGTGCTGTTATGTTCCATTTTATAGACAACAGAGGCATTTAGACTTGTTGCAGTGAACGGTTTAGATCATGCTTGTGACTGTGTTACATAAAAATGATATTTACCAATGACCAATTTACCAATTTGTAACAACATCATGACATAATGAGAACTTGAAGCTGGATAAAGTGGATGCAGCAAAGCAAAAAAAGATTTGAGTAATTTTGACAAGGGGCAAACCAGTGAATATCAGATGACTGATTTCCCAAACTTAAGTTAATGTGCTGGTCTCAAGAAAGGCTTTTACTTTCTTAAATTGGTTAACTTGGTTGTCAGATGCAAACTTTGGTCTCCACTAAAACCCCAAAACCCTTGACCACAAAACCCTGTAAAGAAATTAGATGGACAGTGACCATGAGTCAGACTGTGTTGGCTGAACAAATAACCTCACTTTACACCAAATGTGTAAATGTCATGTTCTGTGAGCTGCTTGCATGACTTCCACAGTTGATAATTGACACTTTAGTCGATGAAAGCGCTCCCACTGGACATGGCTGTAGCGTGTCACAGCAGTGTCCGTAGATGCTTTCAGCAGGAGTTGAATTATTTTGACATGACGAGGCTGAGATGTGGTGCTGATGCACTGTAAAATTGAAAAAGCTGAGGAAACGCAAATTTTCAAGGTTAAACTACAACAAAGTATTTTTTGTTCACTAAAGTTATGAGACTCACACAGATTTGGTGTAAATCATATCAATAAGTGTCTCAACTCAACAAGGTTTATTGTTTTAATTTGTATTTAAAATAAACAAAAAACAAGAATCTTTCAATTCTTTAGCTTCTGTGAAGAAATATGCATCATAATCTGCTGCTTCAAGCACCAACTACATGTCCTCAAATGATCACATCATTTTAAAATGTCTTTTGAATTTTGCCCAAGATTTATCTGAAGATCTTTGTGAAAATGTTCTAAACCGCCCTAATTGTCTCGCCTTTCCCAAAGCTGTATTTCTAAGCAAAATAGTTCAAGAAAGATTAGATAAGACTACTTTTCGGACAAATAGCTCTCTCCCTCGCTTCATAATGTTTAAAGCAATTAAAATGGTTTGTGAATGCCAGCGCCTCACTTGGTAGCGTTAGTTTATTTGAGAGAGAAAGCCAAATAAGCTATGCCTTCAAATGGGTATAGTGTCTGGGTCTGGGCCAGATTTGCATGTCTCCCTGTGATGACAGCGATACAGGAATGCTGAGCCTGTACTGTAACTGAGCCAAGGCAGAGGTTTGCTACAACTTTGCAATTAGCATGGCATCAATGCTCTGTGAACTGCACCAAATGCTCCATGATGCCAAAACATGCGCTGCATTAATTACCTAATTAGCATTGCTATTAGAAAATAAAGCCAGCTTGTTGCTCCGTGGTGGCGTGCAACTTCTTATTTAAATCTCTTTTGGGTGAAATGTTTTGTTATTATGCATTGCGGCGACAAAAAGTGATGAGATATACAAAGAAACTCAATCAAGCAGTCATTAGCTGCTGGCAAATGTTAGCCTAAGCTGCCCTGTGTTTGCATCCACCCCTGCCAGAGTCTATTTCTATGTCACAACAGACATTTCACTTTCTTTTTGTGAGTGGAAAAGACAAGAATCTCCAAGACTCTTGGGCATCTCTTGGCTTGAAGCGATACACACTTAGGCATCTTGTTTTTTTCCATGTTCCTTCTTTCCTGTTGTTTCTTCCATCTTCTTATCATTCCTTCCTCTGTGTCTCCACGGGCAAAGCTAAAGAGAGGCAGCCATTCAGATGGATGGATGACGGGTGGACAGACAGGAAACACTTGTCACCCATTACGAAAGAAGAGAATCAGACTGCATAATATAATTCATGTGGCATTTTTCCTGAGGGGACCTGATATGGGCATCACGCTGCTCAGTCCATTTAGTGATGATGAGGGGCCACGTGACGCATTCACGTCGATGTTCAAGGAGAACAAAAATCCCCTGGGTAACAGACAAACATAATGATGTGGGTATGTAATTACACACAATTGTTAGAATGCATGCCTGGACACTCGCCGACAATACTTATCCCCCGGTTTTCAAGGTTATCAAGTGTCACTCACTTAACACAATACATAAATTCAAAGACAATGACATTGTTCAAGATAATACCACTTGTTTCCTCACACCTGTGGCTATTATCAGTCAATCCTACACAGGCAGTGTCAGACTCTCAGTGTCATTAACCCATAAGCATAGGGCTATGGTTAAATGTGTTAGTTGTTTCCTTATTGCATATTAGAGTGTGTGTGTTAATCTATACCTGTACTTTATTCATGCTAGCAAAACATTGTCTGTTTGTAAGTATTTTCAAATGTCTTTGTTACATAATGTGCAAATTGTACTTTGTGAATGACAACGTTAGAAGAAGAGGTATATCTGTTGTTGTGTTATTGTGTTGTTGATGATGTGATGCAGCTCCATGTGCCCAAGACAAATTTTCCCTAAGTGGGCCAATAAAAGTATAACTTACCTTATCTTAACAAGCAATAATAGCCTAACTCATTACAATGTCTGTACAAATAATATACATTATTTTCTCCCAAAAGCAGCTACATGTAAATATTATATTGTCAGTCCTGTAAATATATTTTGAAACCACGTAAGCGCACAAAAGTCAGCAAACATATCTAATCCTCTGTGACTCTGTGGGAGCGTATAGCAGTAAATGCATTTGGTGTAGGGGTCTATTCTAGGCCCTTTATTCACCCCGGCAGACTTTATCTACTCCACTAGTCATTGGAGGTGTTTTTACATTACTATAAAGCTCACATATCTAAGGGCAGGCATAGCATGCTCAGCCCTGGTGTCATACAGCAGCTCTCAGTTTGCTGCTGGTGTTATGCATTTTTATGTGGGGCTGAGGCCTCACTCTAAATAGGGGTGTCATGGGTGCGAGGTTCAGTAACCTTGTGCTTTATTGTCTTGAGCCTGGAAAATGGGTTTTATTCCAGGCTGGAGATGAGATAAGGCTCTGTCAGGAATGCCGACCCGGCAGCCTCTTAGCCTCACCGCTGGAAGCTTATTGCACCACACACGACTACCATTCAATCTCTGACTCACATAGACTATGCCATCCCTATACTGCAATTTTCATTCCATTTGCCACCCTCTTCTTCTGCGTTCATGTTCTGTGCTTTTCCCCTCAATTTCACCCATCTTCATTATGTTGTCATTAAACCAGCTCTGATTTCATTGCAACCATTTATCATTCTGTTGCATGAATTCATTATCAGAATCTTTAACTGCCTTTTTTTTTAGCCTCCTCTTCTGTCTCTGTTGTCCCATGACCTGTCCATGAGATGGCCTCAGTGAATTGTGATCATGCTATGTTAAAAAAGATGGAGATAAAAACCTTCTCACACAACAGCAGCCATGAACCATTTTTCACACACCACACTACAATAGTCCAATTACTATCTACCACAGATGAGGCAAAATCCCATGGGGTCACATCTGGTGGCAGGTGGCTGTAGCTATAAATTGTGGACGTGAATATGTGTGCAGATCTTAGCTATAGTGCTGACTGTTTAGCTCTATATCCTGCTGTTGCTGCTCATAAATTGTTGCAAGCAGAGATTAGAAGGTCTTAGTTTCCTCAAAGATTCTTTCTTAAACATGTAAAACCTACAAATATTTTAAATCTATCATAATGCAGCATTATTGTTGAAGTTTGGACATTTTTATTTAAGCCATGATTTTTATTTCCCAAACCATGCATAATTCCATCACATTAGCAGAATAATGTCCTGTGTCCTTGTTAAATAAATCAATGGACAAAATGGAAAAAGCAGCCCTGTCAGTAATGGATGGTATTGACATGTAGACTTGCTTCCATATGCCACAGACTTCTTGTTGTCCAAAAAAACAAAGTCAGTGATTTTGTGTTCCCTTTTAAAAGCTCCACTCTATGTAGCTATACTCCGTGTTTGGGGCAAGAACACGTGGCCCTCAGCCTCGAGGAGGAATGCAAGAACTGCAATCTCCTCTTTATCAAAGTGGTCTGTGCTGGGATCACCTTTTTTCAAAAACGAGCAAGCCGCCACCCCCATGGTTGGGTCCTGGGGGTTGCAGGCTGATCTGACTAAGGTGTAGTAGACGGACTTCCTTTCTCCAACGCTCAAGCAAGGTCAGAGGGTCCTCTGACCTCCGGCACTTTCTGTGAACGGATTGGGGACATCTCATCTCTTGATTCTGCGGATATGGTAGGATGTAGCATTTAAGGAGTTGCTCGAAGTGGTCACCCATGCAGTTGTGTGTCAAGCCCCCAAACACTCTAAATTGGACAACAGGTTTTTGTCAGGTGGCCGGGGGAAGGGGCCGCAGTGATTGTCTCTCCCCTTCTTTGGTGACCTTCATGAGAAGCTGGCGCACTCATGGAGTAAGCCATATTTGTCCCGTGTTGTTGTACTATCTTTCAGCGATTTATTCAACTATTGTACTAAGCACTGTTTCTGGTGGGGAGGGCTTTTCGGGCAACAGGTCAGAGTGGTTCTGCAGGCCTACTTGTCTGATCAGCTCAAGACTTGCTGGGCTACGGTTTTATCTCTATGTGCAACTAGGCAGCCGGACAGCGCCATCTGCTGGTCCTCGGCTGCCACCTGTGGCTGAACCTCACAGGCATCAGGTAAAGGAATTGGTATTTCCTCCTTGATGCCCTACTCCTGTCCAGCCTATTTGGTATAGCGTTTGGTGCCGTCACTAGGTTTTGGGAGAAAAAAACACTATGAGATAAAAGGAACTGTTTGTGAGGTTAGACCGTTCCAACTAGGTTCGATTTCTCCCGGGCTAGAAGTCCAGAAAAGTGTGTGGTGAGACGTCCGTCCCCCTCGTAGAGAGGTTACTTAAGTCAATTCTTGGCGTGTTTGACAAACGTGCTTCACAACCGATCACAGAAAGAGTGTACCCCATAGCGTAGTGCTACCCAGCATCTTGTTCCTGCTTTTTCAGGAAATAGGTTTGCAGTCAAGCAACCCGAGAAGTTCCGCTTAGTGACACACAGCAAATAAATTCTCAGCACATCCTACTATTTTAATTCCTAAGGCTGCACATTATAATGTAATTTATCATTATGAAAATCGCAATATCTGTATCAAAAAGAAAAGCTCCTGCTTTGATGCTAGTCCAGTGCCTTGTACTGCTTGGAAAATCATTATACTGAAGGAAGACACATCTCTACAGACTATGTCTGAGCAAACCACTTTAGCCAATAGGATCATTAATGATCCTACACACACACACACACACTACAATCGAATACAAACTGTTGCCCTCTAGTAGGAGGTTTTGTCTCTCCTGCTGCCGAATTGAACGATTCAAAAGTCCTTTGTTTCATTGTCAATTAAGTTTATAAACAGGTGCTCGTAACATCTTCAGCATGCATTACTGTGCATGCAACTTTAATATAAAGTACTGTATTAAACAAGAAAAGGTTAAAGCTAAAGCATCTAGACTCAGTTGTCAAGGTGAAGAGGTTTTGTCTCTAATTCCAAAAGACTTTTATCAATTCTGAGATCAACTGGTAAGAGAGCTGAGCTTATATCTCTAGAGTGAGGGGTTAGATCTGAAACTAAACCTGATTGGAAAAGGCTGTTCTGGTCTCATAGTTGTTAGCTTTGAAAGGGCAGTGTGACTCCTGATGTGAGATTCATTAAAGGCTCAAGAAAGGGGGTCAACATGGGTCTAAAGACAAATTTTCTATGGCACAATAAGGTTTACCTGTACCTTATGTCAAAAAAGGATTTAAATATCATAGGTATATTGTATTATTGCCACTCAAATTGCTTAAATTTTGAGAGGGGATGCTCCTAATGGTCTAGTCACTTGTCAATGCGCTTTTGACATTGTTAAAAGCGGATTCATTTTGACAGAAGTTTTCCTATTTTTATTTTTTTATTAAAGAAAAGCTCCCTTTGGTGCTGTTAGAAGAGGAGGGGCTGAGACTGGGACAAATATATATATAGTGTATTTATGTATATATCAGGTAGTGGTGCTTTAAATAAACTTACAATATTAATATGGCTAATGTATTAACACGGTTTTTTCATCACTTTACTCACTTCATTAGTGTTTCAGCTTCTGCTTATCTGGGTCACAGTCCTGGCTAGGTTTCTCTGATTTTACTATATTTGCAATATGTTAGTGTAAAATTTGTCTGAAGCTGCAGACTTTGATCGCAGAGGTCAGTTCCTGGACATGGCGGTCTCATTGAGGTAGCAACAAACTCATGCTGCCTGCTGCGTTCTATACCTGTGAGAATTCTTTGTGTCACCCAGCCTGTTTTGCTTGTCTTGCATTTGTGTTTTGACACATTCATGGTGTTAATTTATGTAACAGTGTGCTATGAATATTGATGTTTATATTAACTAAATCAAAGGCTTGTGTAGTGTTGTAAACAAGGCTTTTATCACAGGCACAAGGTCACACACCTTTCCCTGTAATGGGACCTTCTGGTTAACCATCTCTCTGGTTCATCTTGTCCTTGTCTTTCATACATATGCAGCTAACATTAGGCTTTAGAGCAGTACATTAACCTAAAGCTTGACTATTGCTTATATCGTAATTACATCTAAAGTGCCGAGGTACACTTGCCTCACTCTCTGCACTTGCCATCCCCAAGCCTATATTCTTGTGCTGATGCTTATCAATTGCCTGTAACATCCTCTGAGAACAGACACTCTGCCCGCTGCAAGCCATGAATATTTGTGTGTAAAATTATTCTGTGTTGCATAACAAATGACCTTACTGTGCAGCTGCATATCAGCAGAACTGTTGGATATAGATATTTATCTGAGGTAGAGCAGTTTACACAGGTTAAAGGAAATTCTTCACGACTACAAGGTCAGTAATGTTTTCAGCATGCTTCTTGAGCTGTTGTAGTTTAATACAAGTTGATTTATGTTGCTTTCCTTTTATATGTTTCCATGTTGTACTTAAAGCCACCCCGTGTAACCTTTAGCCCAGTATTTGTACAAAATACAGACAACGAGTTCTTTCTTCTAAACTTGCCATCTTTATCATCTCTACTTATCAATAAAGATCATTAACGGTATAGAGAGGGATCTGCACCCGCTGCTGGCCTGCTGCCTCTAAAGGTTACGCAGGGCGGCATTAACCAAAAGCTTGTGTAACTGCTTAAATGTAACGTGATAACTGCCTCATTTGACCTAATCAGAAGGTTTAGGGCACATTATGTGATGTTTTTGATTCATTTCCACACACTCACTATACATTTTCAAGGCTTGTTTAATTTCTAATCCACATATGTTAGAAGAGGAACTCAATACTATAAAGCCCATCATCTTTATGCAGCTAATTAATCTATTTTCTTGTTAAACAACCTTACTCTTTATGTATTAGAAAAACCAAGCGGGTGATGACAGCAGGTAATTAATGTTGTAAAGATATTTATGTGCCTGACTGAGACATAAAGAGGTGTACACTTAGCTGTGTTTCTGAGCGATATGTCTTAACCTCACTGAAAGCTTCTATCTTTGCAGTTAAAAAAGTCTGTAACGCCACTGGAACACTGTCACCCTGGATTTAATTGGTGTCACAGCCTTTCTATAAGTACATAAATCATATTCACCTCTTTTTACTAAACAGCTAACTTCATTACAAACATTGGCGGGCATGTTATTCTACAGGCAAACGGAACAAATCAAAGCAAACACACTGCAGCTCTAACATAATGCACTGTTTGGATATCAAAGGCTATTATATAAGTCAGCTGAACTTTATTTGGGTCATTCCCGGTGCTTGCGGTTATCACAGTATAGCCTGGCTAACGGGTGAATAAATAAGTAGACGGGTGCGATAAATCAACAGTGTTGCCGCAAACCAAATAAAACCAGACTGCCAGCTTTCATGGCTTCTCAGAAAGAGAGGATGCTAATTGGCCAGACAGAGTTGCCGTTTAGCCTGACTGTTTGATCTCACAAGAACAAAAGTCTTAAGCGCCCTGAGGGAGTCTTGATTTAAAGCAAGCCTCATTTCTGTCATCAGCTTAAGAAATATATTTTCATGTATTTTCTACTTTCCCCTGTTTAAGTGGAGAGCTGTAAATGGTTAGATGTTATGTTTGGAGTACATATTCAGGACTATACGCTTGTATAGTAGGATTGTCCACAACTTAGGTTTATTTTATATAATATACATCACAATCTGGCACTTATTTTAACCAAAACAGACTTTTTCAATCAGCAATTTTTTACTCTGATACCTTGGGAGAGAACTACTTAGTTTAAGAAAACCAAGTAAGAAATAAGGGTGTCCAACCATATTTTTTGTGGTCCATGTTGTTGTTGGGTTCTGATACAATCAATTTAACAGAAAGACACTGTGTTGTTAATCCGGGGATGCTCTGGTGTACCTCCAGCTTTGACATAGGGTGACATGATGGGCCTCTGACATAAAATGTATATTAACCCTAATGATAGGAATGCATTGTTTAAAAACAGTGTGACAATCATCACCTTCTACTGTGGCTTTAATCAGGGACAAGGCACACACAGGCCTCTTCTAAGTGTGTAAGATGCATACTTAACTTTAAAGGGCTTTATCTGACTGAATGCTCTTTCATACAGTAAATCCCCCTGAGCCCACTGAACTACTACTACGTCTAGTAAAATAAGTCAAGGGTCATTACCAGGCAGTGAGTAATGTATACTGTATGTCTCATGCTTGGGGATAAAGCGGCCTCCCATTGTTTTAATGAGTGGGACTTTAATTAAAGAAAGTTAATTTGACTCGTGGTGTGGACTAAAGCCTCTTTTCATTGCAGAGACAATATGCCACTTTGCTGATTGATGTCTCTGGATAATGTGTGGTGGCTTTTATTTGGTAAGGCTGTGTGACTAATGTATTGTGCAGCTGTGAATGGCCTCCCTATGACACTCGTCTCTTCCATCTGCTTCTGTTGCCATGATACATCACAGATGTGCCCTGTTATCTCTTTACTGTAATTACTAAACTACCCTAAGAGGGCCATTATGATTCTAAAAATGCCATTGCTAAGGGGTTAAGCATTGTATGTAAGTCTAATATGTAAGAGGCTAAAATTATTACTAAATAGCACCAGAGGGGCCAGAGCTGTCTGTAACTTAATACTGAATGTCATCTGTCTTCAGAGGATAATAGAAAATGGATGATCAAGTGCAAGTGGCTCAAATCTGAAAACTTGTTATATTACTTTTGGTGCAATTATAGTGAATATAATTAAAGTTAATTTTAATCACTCCCGGAAGGGAATTTTTATGTTTAAAATTTAATAATATAAATCAAATAAGAATTTTAGTAAAGGGAAATGCTCTCATCTGAGCCTTGTGGCAAAACAGGTTATTTTTTTGATTGCTGTATGTCTTGAAGAACATGTCGACAGTTCTTTCCCATTAGCTTGTACCATGTTTTTTTTTTAATTATCATTAATTAATATTTCAAGATGTGTTTACTAAGCTACAACACAGCTCTTAATTAAGGTTAAAGACATTACATGAAAAATAGAAAATTCCCCAACTGTTAGGGCACATGGATGGTGAATCTAACAGACCTATCCTTTTCTCACTACTCACACATTTAGCTGGAATTCAACAACAATCTCATCACTGTTCTTTGTCTATGATCCTGGACCAGTGTCACTCGATGAAAGCTTTCAGGTGCAACGGTAAAATAGATTAAAAGTATACGTTACCTTTCGTGATGCAAACCACTCTTGATATGACACCTACCTTGTGCAAAGCAGAAATGCTTACTAAAAAAGTTAAAGTTAGAGACTAGCTCACTGCCTAAAAGAGAATCTATTTAAAAAATATTATCCTAAATTGTCAACAGTCTATGAAGTAAAGACCTATTTCTGCACTGGGGTCATATTAAGTAATCGTACCATAGCAACAAGTGCAGGGAGAGCAATCAGGCAGGAGACAAAGTCCTTAGTGACAAAAAGAAAAGACAGCATTTTTTCTGCTGATGTTATTTTTAGATGGTTCAAAAGTAAAATATTACAAACTGTCTGAGCCGCATTTGAAATAATGTGTCTGATGTGTTGTTTCATCATGGAGCACAGTAATTACTATCCAGATTTTTTTCTCCAGTGGCAGAACTGCTATAGCATCTTGAATTCGAGTAAACTAAAAGCCAAGCATGATCACGCTAGATTTGCTGCTCAAGAACAGCTCGAGAGTTGTTGACAAAGCAGACAAGTACATCACAAGCAGAATCAAATTATTCAAAAATGGCATCTCGGAGGGTTATGGTGAACTTTTGATTGATGCTTATTCTGGTGGTGCAGCAGCGGCGCTCTGGTGAGACAGGATGACACCGCGCTGGGCTCACTCACGTTAAGTGCTGGATTCCCCCTCCTTCTGTCACAGCTCACTGTCTCAGTGCTTTTCTAGGTCAGGAGCGTCACAGCACTGCAGCAGCTTGTGCACAGACAACAGTGGTACTGCATTATAAAATACTTGCAAATCTTGGGGTGTAAATCAGAGCACTGATGAAATCAAAACAGGCTACATAACATATGAAATACACATTTGCAAAAAGGATTTACACGGATTTGGTGATAGTTAATTCTTTTATTTATTTGTTCATTTGATCAGTTACTCTATAAGTGACGCAGCAGGCTGCAGTGTGACCAAGTGGATTTAGCCATTACACAGGTACACTGTCTAGTCTACCCCTCGGTTAAACCAAATACAGTAAAATTTGTAGAAACATGATTACTGCAGAAAGGCTTTCATAAATAATTTTTCTACTGTAAGCTGGCTGTTTTAACATACTAAATGTATGCAGTCAGCAACACACAGCAATATTTTTCTGTCCATGTAGTTATAGCCCAATGCTATGAAGACAGTGAGAGGACATGTTGAGGAAAAAATAAATAGAAAGTTAATCTTTTTGAGAGCTTGAGAAAGTTTTGCAAGATTTTGAGAAAGTTTTAAAAATTCTTTGCTTCCGGTATTTCAGGGTTTGTTTGGTTGTATTGCAGTGATGGAAGACACACATCCATTTAATTTTGAGAACAGGCTCGAATATAAGGAAATAAAAACAGTTCCTAAATATTGGCATGGATTTTGCGTGTAACACTTTCTCAAGACTTTGTCAGACTGTCACTTTTTCTCCTCACAATGTCCCTTCCTGAGCTCCGTACATACAGTATGTTTGACATGTCAAACATGTTTGACCTATTCACTTTAGTGGTGACTTTAAAACTAAGCGTGGGAACTGGTTTTGATAAAAATTAAATTCTTTTGTACATGAAGCACTACACCCACTATTGTGTTTAAGTCCTGCCACATAATATATACTGCTTACTGCATACATACTCTTTTAACTACAAGCAATGTAGATAGCATTTAACAATCCCTGCTAATCAGGAATAGAAGCTTTTATACATTTATGCAGCGGCCATAAAATTCTTCAAGTTTTGGATGGTTACCAGATTGGTATTGAAATATAGTAAAACCAATTATAAGAATTAAATATTTATAACAATAAAAGCTTCAAGAAGTTTCATTAATTCGTCACATGCAAACGCAGTGAGAATTTGGTTCCTAACTGTGCACTAAATTGTTCATCTACATCAGCTCTTTTGATACTTATTTCTTATGTGAGAAAAGGAAAAAGCTAGATTAGATCTGCAGAACATGAGAGGAGGATTTAGAGCTCGATGTAGTGCATGTAGAGAGCTTTGTTTACACATGAAGTAAGCCAGCGCCATCACAAATGAGAAGGGAAGCGGTCAAAGAGATTTTCCTGATTAGCAGATATGGATTTTTCAGCCAAATAGACAGTGCCAGTCAATAATTAGCCATTGTGTTCTTGAGACAAAAATGGTGCAAAAGCTTTTCTCCTACTTGTGTCACAGAAAGACAGGAATATACAGATATTTTGGTTGCTATGTGAGCCGTAAAGAACATTTCAATGTATGTGGGGAGCATATTAAATTGTGGGAGTAATATTTAGAGAAGAGCACTCCTTAGATGAGTGGGAAACAAGAGAAAAAGAAAATGCAAACAGCCAAACAAACAAAGCCAAAAACACAATAATGAGCATTCCCCAGACTGGTTTGATTGCATAACTCCCCAACTTCCACCATCACTGTCTTTTTGCAGCATCCCAGGAGTACCTGCTGTGCAAAGTTTCCCTTGCAGAAGTTTGGTTGTTCTGCGCTGCGTTTTCTGCTCAGTACTCAAGGTTTGAGGCAGAAAAGTTTGGCATAATCATCTGCAATGCCTATTGACAAGAGTGCCGGAAAGGGTTTAACTGCGGAGGCACTTCTATCTAGTGCTAGGGTCACAGATAACAACCAGCTGAAAAGCCTTCTTATCAGCAGCCAAGAACAGCACCTTCGGCTATTATCCGTTTGGTGTCAGCTTTGTCCAGTGTGCTGCTAAAGAAGTGTGCCAGTGAAGGAAATCATTCTAATGTAGGGGAATTCTTAGGGGGATAAGAAAAACATATGTTCTTCAGTATATTAAATAAACACCCTCTAATATAATCTCACAAAAAATAAATAAAGGAAATCATAATGTAGCCATTGTGACAAGTTCTCTTTAGAGACAGTCCCATTGTCTTTAGCTGAACACGTGAGGTTTTAGGCACTGAGAAATTTTAATTACCGTTGCAGAAACAATTATTACTGGACACTTTTACACTGCATGTAAACATCTTGCCTCCACTGGAATGGCAGTACTAGCCAACAAATTTATCTTAATCAAACCATTACATCTAGATAAGGCAGTTCATAGCAGATATGTTTCTGCATGTACAGTACTGACTGCATGTGTTTCAGACCCAGCAATAAGCTGAGCTGGACACAAGCACTGTAACACAAGTTAGTAAATGCTCTTTAGACTGGTGAACGTAGAACATTAATTATCTAAAGCAATAGATAATATGTTAAGGTGCATTTTCACAGGAAGTCATTTGTTCATGCTTTCAGCTCAGAAAGTCACAGTATTGACATTGCCATTCACAGAGGCTGAATAGAATGACCACATAAATGCAGTACTACCCATTGTCACCCATGCATGTAAATTCAGGCTGACAGTTGTCCAATTAAACAACCTATCTGAGCAGTGAGAAAGGAAAAGGGGGCCATCTTTATTTAACCTGCCACATTATGGATGACTTTACAGTGAGACGGCCGCTGACTTACATGATGGTTAACTTTACAAACCATTAGTACCATTAACTACATATGAAAAGGTTAAAGCAAAGGCATCTGGACTTGGTTTTCAAGATGTCTTTGCTTTGACCTTCTCTTCAAGATGACCTGGATGACTGAGAACCTTCACAGATTCACTAACTATTGTTGACAGCTTTCCAAAACTCCAGCCTGTTCATCACCAATGCACTTCTAGTAAGATTTTATAAATTAAGTCTGAAACATCTAAAGCACAGTTCTAGGATAACAAGCCAAAGATTTAATTAAATGGTAAATACAAACTGACATTTTCACAATAATTGGTTGGAAAGTCTTTATTTGATATAGTTAATTGACCAAACACAGCATGCCATGTGGATTAATAATGGGCATAATAGGAGTTTCTATTAGTAAAGGGCAAATCTTTTATGTTTTGAAGGCCACTTGCTAATTTTACAAAATGACTTTTGAATGAATTTTTGCACAGATAGCGCTTTCGCTCTGTGCCTACCTTCAAGGCTTCTTGTATAAATGTCTACAGTTTTACTCGTCGCATTGTCATTAGGATGACAATTTTATGGAGCACATAAGAGTTTCATATGTCATGATTTAACCTCTTGATCTTGACTCTATTCTTCTTTTTGACAAAACGAAGGGGTCATCTACTCAGGGCAGATACTCTAAAGCAATACATGTATCACATACAGCCCAATATGACCATTATTTTTCTTTCCTTTATTTGAAAGGGCAGTAGACAGACAGGAAACAGGATGAGAGAGAGAGGGAAATGACATTAAGCAAATGATCTGAGCAGAAATCAAACCCAGGTCTTCTGAGAATATGATATGCGCTCTAACCGGGTTAGCCACAAGGCCCCCCCTTCCCCCCATGACTTTAAAATTTAAACATACCTGGGACATCATTGATTCTTCACAGTGTCTTGATAGAATGTGCATGAAGAAAGTTCAGTTTGTTTAGCTTTTTGAGTTTAATTTTTGTCTCTCTTCACAGAACACAACATTGACAATCAAGATTTTCATTTTTAATGCTACATGGTTCATATCTCTCCAGAGTTTGGATCAAGGATGAGTCATATGTCCATGCTGTGACAAAGTAAAATCCACATTTGGCAGTTGTTTAAATGACCGTGCTTATTCCTTCAACTGCTCGGAGACACTTGCGTGCACAAAGAATCACCAAGCTAGTCATCTGTTTCTTCCTATTTCCTACCTGTCACACACCATAGGTCCATGAGGTTGCCAAGATCAGTGACTATTTTGTGTAAGTGTGTAGTAGTGGGTCTTCTCGTCCCCCCAACCCTTCCGTAGAAAGCCACAGAGACCTAACAATAATGTGGCAAAGTTGCTCAACACGGCGTGAAATGACTTTATTGCGTTTTTACATTAAAAGCACTGATAGAATACATTTCTAATAAAAGGGCCACAGCGCCCCGGGGAGCAGGCATAGGGCCTGCCAGTCAGGCGAGGTGACGTGCCAGCGTGTGGATCTGTGTGTGCATGTGAAAGTGGCAAAAAAAAAAAAAAAAAAAGAACAGAACGACAAGGTAATCAAAACTGGATGGAAACCAAATGAAATCTGTCAAATATCCAGTGTGCTGCTGCCACGCAAATACACAGGCTCAGAGGTTTATCCGTCCTGCTTAAAGCTGCTAATCAGTATTAAGTTGTCAAAGCAAACACATCACAGTAGACAGATTATGGTTAATGTGGGCCAAGGTGGTTTGGAAATAAATAAGGATCAAGTGAACGGACCAAATAGCAGAGACATACCATGCACTGACGATAGACTTCAGATGTCATGGAAACCATTTTTCCCAAACGGGTCTATGATATTTCCAGAAATATCTTTGAACTGCCCTAGAAGTCTGAATTATTTTCATCTAGGTGATACTGAAAATGTAAAACTATAGTGGAATTTCACAAAGAATGGGTTGTACTTCAAAATAAGCAGTCAAAGTCTTAGATACAGCAACAATACTCTAACCCTACCCTAATGCTCAGCGTCAAAACTATCTCCTGCTAGCTATGGACACATTTCTACTCTAATCCTTAATAATGGACCAATATCTGTTACTATTTGAAACCATTTGAATTGCTTATCTCATTATGGTATGTTGTGTCAAAGAATTTGATCTGAACATTTGTTTTAATGAATCTTTATTTCTATTGCTTCATTTTACAACAAACATCTAAGAGTGCTAAACTACGGTGGCTCTGACGTGGATAATCAAAATTGTTTTGTCCAATAGAAACATACGATAGGGACATTTTTTTAAAATGTTGCCTCAAAAAAGGAATCCAACTCTAAAATAAAAATAAAAAAATATAATAAAAAAAAAGTAATAAATAAGTAAATAAATAACATTTACCATAATTTATTAGCAGTAGACATTCTGGGGAAATTGTGCCTCGTTTTTGGATTGTGTTTTTTTTCTTTCTTTTTAGATGAACTTATTACAAATTTTTCAAATTGAAAAGTTTTTCTTTTTCAGATGTCTTATTTTTAAGGACTTATTTTTAAGGCTTGTTTTATTTTGAGGAATGATTTATTTTGATTTTTTAACATGGAATCCTTTTTCATTTTGAAAGATGGCTTTTTGTTTAGGCAACATTTAAAAAGTCTCCCTCTGCTTTTATTTTTCTGTTGGACAAAAAACATTTTGATGATGCTCATTTTTAAATTCAAGACATGGCTTTAATTTTTCTCGGAATCTTTTTTTAAATATGAAAGATGGGTTTCTTTTTTGATGCAAATGTCACATTCCTTTTATTTTTGTGGTGGACAAAAACAATTCTGATGATGCACCTGTGCTAAACATTAATTTGTTTAAATTTCACAGCAATTTCATTTAAAGTAAAAGTTGCACAAAGACGTGAATAATTGAATTGTGTGGTAATGTGCAGATGTAGAAAACTGCTACAACAATTTGGAATCATGTCTACAATGGAGGCTCTGGAGTGTAACACTGACAATAAAGGCAGTGCATAGAGTTTTAATGTCCAGGAAAAGGTCTCAAATCCCAGTCATTTATCATATGTTTATAATATTTATAGCACTTTTTATAATTTACAACAGAAGTGGATTTTGTAGATTTGTGAGACCAAAGAAGTATTTCTGGCATAACAACTGAGTGCCAAGGCAAAGCAGAAGCGCTGTGATTTCAGTAATTGCCCGAGGGCCAAACAACCAACAAGTGCCTTTCACTCAAACAAGGCAAATTTCCAAAACAAATTTCACTTCTCAGTCAATCTTTCCTTTTTCCACCTCTCCTATTTTCTTGTTTTTGGTTCACTGCTGCCATGTGTGAAACGTGTTTAGCTCACCTCACAGAAACAGTCAGGGTTTCTTGAGCTGGCTGCACATTTACTCTTTTATTGTTGCATCCTATAGGGACATCCTTCCAGTAAGTAATATATATATATATATATATATATATATATATATATATATATATAAAAAAAAAGTTTGTCCTTCACCCTCCGCGGGTGGTCTCATCCTTCGAGCTCGGGTCCTCTACCAGAGGCCTGGGAGCTTGAGGGTTCTGCGCAGTATCTTTGCTGTTCCTAGTACTGCACTTTTCTGGACCGAGATGTCTGGTGTTCTTCCAGGGATCTGCTGTAGCCACTCTTCCAGTTTGTGGGTCACTGCCCCGAGTGCTCCGATGACCACGGGCACCACTGTCGCCTTCACCTTCCAAGTCTTTTCTAGCTCTTCTCTGAGCCCTTGGTATTTCTCTAATTTCTCATGTTCCTTTTTCCTGATGTTGCAATCACTTGGTATTGCCACATCAACCACAACGACCTTCCTCTGCTGTTTGTCCACCACCACGATGTCTGGTTGGTTCGCCATTACCATTCTGTCAGTCTGAATCTGGAAGTCCCACAGGATCTTGGCTCGGTCATTCTCTACCACCTTTGGAGGTGTTTCCCACTTTGACCTTGGGGTTTCCAGTCCGTACTCCGTGCAGATGTTCCTGTACACTATGCCAGCCACTTGGTTATGGCGTTCCATGTATGCTTTCCCTGCCAGCACCTTACACCCTGCAGTTAAGTGTTGGATTGTCTCAGGGGCCTGTTTGCACAGCCTACACCTTGGGTCTTGTCTGGTGTGGTAGATATATATATATATATATATATATATATATATATATATATATATATATATATATATATATATATATATATATATTTATACAGAATGTAGCAATTTAAAAGGTTCCCTTAGCTGAGCCACCCTTTGTAAAACGCTTTATAGCTGCATAGTCCAGATTTTTTTTTATTTATAATGATGATATAATAGTTTTATTAAAGGAATTGAAAGGGCAATGACCAGCCATGCTTATCTAGGTTCAGAGGCAAAATGGAGCCTGAAAGCCTTTGCCTCCATTTCGAATGGGTGGAAGAAACCATTTGTTAATTGAAGGGGGTTTTGGCTTTGGGTTATATTTGGCATTTAATGTTTTTTATGTAATGAGTTGATTGTTTTAGTTGGAGGTTGAGGGGTTTAATTGGGTTTTCACTGTAAATATGTATAGTTACTTTATGGTGTCTCCCTTAAGTCTCCCTTTAGTCCTTTTGTGTTGGGTATTTAAGCCAGTGTGTTGGCATTTGCTGCTGGTTGTTGTGTGTGTTGGCATAAAAATAAAGGTAAAGCCATGGTTTTGACTGACTTTGGGCTACCAAAAGCCCTAGGGAGGGTGTGTACTTTCGGAGGTCCATCTGATTACCAGGGTCCCTGGTTTCTGGCTACCATGGTTAGCTAGAAGCCAGAGCTAGTAACCTTCATTGTGTTAAAGTAGTAGATAACCATTCATAAACTTACCACATAGGCACCATTACCATCTTAAAAGTATTAAAAATGGATGAACTTTTATGGTGTCATAATATTAAACGTTAATTGCACCATAAAGTTATAACAAATGTATTGTGTATCATTGACATTTTACTTATGTACATTTCAGAGACAGTACGTTATAAATTTTACTCGAGGAAAAAAGTTGAATCAGTACCATTGCCAGAGTTGTTTTTAGCACAGGTATGTCTGTACTTTTACAGTACACAATGTGAATGTTTCTTGTGCCCTCGTATGCTCTAAGGAAAAATAAAACACGGGGGCAGGTTTGCTGGTGGCAGTGTGAGTGATGGCCATTTAAAACAGGGTAGAGGGGTACAATCATAGCATGGTTCAATTGTCCCTAGTATCAGTTTGTCCTTAGAAAGAAAAATCTGGTCAAGTACAGAGATATTTCTATATGACATCACTTTTATTTTCCCTAACCTTAACTCCTTTCTGTTCTTGCCGATTATAACTATAAAAAAAGCAATATGTGGTTATGATTCAATTTTTTTCAAGCTTTAAATAGTCACATTACATGGAACGTAAATCCTCTGAATATCTTTTTCTCTGAAACGTTTTACAATTGGTCTTTCATATAAACATCATGTTGATTTTTTCCAGACTCGGCACTATAAGCTCCTTTTTTTTTAGATAATCCATTTTACACATTAAGTGTACATGATCCAATCACTGTGTCCACAACAGTTAGTCAGAAAACGTCCTGCTCATTCATTTGACTCAGCTTGTGCTCCCGGGTTGTGGTTAGCTTTAGTTAAAATGACTGAACGCAGCCCTCAGCTACTTGTTCTTGCAGCAGTCGTTAGACAGTTATCAGGGCAGAGAGTGTGAAATTCTCTTTCACTGTGCTGATTGTCCACTCGTTCTGTCCACGCTCCACTGCAACATCTAATTAGTACTTTACTGATGCCCACTCTGTTCAGATGCTGTAAAGAGAAAGACACAGAAACAGGAGTGAATCTGTGATTATATTGTACCATTTCACAATCTGACTAACAGGACAAATATGCCATTTTCTGCTTGCATGCTGTAGAAACCTTTTGTCTATTTCTGTTTGTATGTTATTGATATACTATATATTTATGATTGTCTCTTGCTTTTACTTGTTATTATTTTGTGTCTTTTAATATATAATTCATTATGTTTGGTATTTTTTATTATCATTATTAACATAACAAACAAGTATTATTATTATTTTTTTTAATGGGCATTGGGTTTTATAATTATGGAGCACACAGGACCAGAATGCACATGGGTGGGCCTACGTTTTTTTGCCAGTCAGTTGAACATTGGACCTTCTTGCTGTGAGACGATTTACTAACCACTGTGTCAAGCGTGTTTAGCTCAACGTGATATGGTAGAGCTGTTGTTCTGGACATGTGCATGTTTTGTTTTAAGTATTGGGTCCTTGAGGTCCTAATTAAGGAACACACTTAAATGAATCACTCACAGTCAAAGCAAAAAATAGCTACTCAAAAGAATAATCTACACCTAACCCAGAATTGTTAAAGTTCTGTTTTTTTAGAATTCACACATAACAAAAACACATAAAGGTGGCACAATTGTATAAGCGCAATATATTCCGTCTTTTTCTGACTTAAACTACTCAACCGAGGGTATTTGGATGTTGGAAAAAATGTAGCAATAACTTGACAATGACGGTACTTACAGCAAAGAGAATGAGTATGCATAAACACACATTTTTGTAATTTTCTTCTGAAGATTTGAGTTTTATGTTGTTTTGAAAGGTTTTCATTATTGAGTAAAAACAGCCCTGAAGGTTATTTGAAACACCACAGTTAAACCTAAAAACACATATAAACAAAATAATCAAACATTACACCTAAACTTAATATAACCCTGCGTGACACAAAAAGGAGTTAGGCTGTAATAATAATTTTTAGATTCAAGCATGCAATATGTTTAAGAAAAACCTACCTTGGTAGGCAGCTTTGAGGAATTTAGGCTCCAAGTGGGCTCCATTCCACAGTGATTAAAGACATATGCAGGGGATGATCTTTTGCCTCATGCACAAGATGCTGTTGCTTAGAGCATCTGCTCTTACACTTGCTGCAATTTGACTTTGAAATGAATAGAAATTATGTTGATGTATGAGATGTATGCTGGAATGAAACCCACATTGTTTATCCTCATTTACCACACAAACACGTGACTAGAATAAATGAACCTAGAAGCACACTGCAGACGGCTGAGAACATGTTTTATAACGTCCGCCAGGCTAGTTTCAAAATGCACAACAGAATGGCTGCTTTACATATATAATGACTTTGCGGTGTCTCTTGTAACTTCTTTTAACTTCTTTGTGTAACTTCTCAGCTTTCCTCCTCTTTCAGTGACTCCTTGAGTGATGTAGCCCCTGAAACAGGAAGAATTGTCCAACCTCTGTTGACATGCAAGGTATAATTGTGAGGTAGACATGACATATTCATTATTTAGTTTTAATAGTCTTCAATTATTACATTTACATATGCTGAAAGATTGAGCTCTGGTTTAGTTAATTTAATTGATCCATCAGTTCATTTTGTACATTAGACAGACGTCACTGCATTTATGTTCTGATAAAAGCATGCTAATATACAATTGTCCACAGATTACTGAACTTAAATATATTTAGAATCAGCTTCTTTGTAACAAAATGAATCTACTCACCCAGCACTATATTTCCAAGCCCACATGCCCATTTCCTGTAGCATTGTGTCCTTTCCTATCCTCTTTAAAAAGTATCCCAACAGCCTGACAAGTGGCAGTGATGCATTAACAGTGAATAGTGCTGCCCCAGAGCCCATCAGCCACTCACAAGACAGAGTGATGAGACACTCACAGGCCTGAAGCACCACGAAATGAATGAATCAAGCTGCCCTCGACCAAGAGTAAAATACACTACTTAGCCTTTAGCATCAGAGCGTGCTCTATGACTCAGTGTGCAAACTTTTTCAAAACAAGACAACACACACTGCAACACAATTGCACTACAGCCGTGTTATACTAGGGTTACTACCGAGAGGGTTTCTATTGGTTTGTGCACTCAGCCTTCCGTTGGTGGAAAATTATTCAGTTTTGTATGCTCCTGTCACTACAAATGGTCCAGTATTTTTTGTCTAGTTACAGTAGGAATATTATTATATAGTATATATTATATAGTAGACTATAGATTGTAGCCAACACATTCGGCTTAAATGTACTTACATCTGAAGTAAATTCCTGGGAGACTGGTTTTGTGTCTTGAATCATTGTCCAAGTGGGTGCCCTTAGGTTCCTTTCCTTTCGCAGTGTGAATAAGTAGAAGCTCAGTCACCTCAGAAGAAAATTGGCTACTGCTGTTAATAACATTTTATGATGTGTTGCCGTGTTGTTGCTGCCTCAGACTCCTCCTGCACTTTATTGGTTTTCTTGTTTGTGTCTTTCAGGTAAGGAAAAAAAAAGAAAGGTGAGAGAAAAGGAAGAGCAGGGAATAACTAGATTTTGGAGATGGGGGCTATGCAATTATTTTGAGTTATGCAAACATGTGTTTCCTTCCTGAGTCTGCCAGTGTGGGTGTTATTTCTCTGTAGTCCTTGAAATGCAACCTAAAACAAAGTGCTCTGTCACTTATAGTGCAGTGGAATCCCACAAGATGACACCGGAGCCTTTGCAAAGGACAAGACCATGTAATACAAGCAAATAACCAGCAACCACAGTTGATTTATTTTCCCGTTTGTTTGTTGCTTGTTACTTCTTGACTTTCATAGCCGGCAAAAACAAAGAGTAGAGTGACCACAGAGCCATGTCTTTATCTCAGCTTGTTATGGAGCAACATAGAATTTGAAGGGCATGTTCCTGTTGTACTTGATTGATGTAAACATGTCCAGCCATGAACTAGCAGTATAAAACATGCTTATGTGCAGCTGCCATGCCGTGCAATTGGTTTTGCATGTGTGAACAGACAATGGTGAACGCTCAGCACTGTGCTGATGGCTTGTATCCGCTGAAGCTTAATCTGAAGCGTTAACTGCTCTTTGATTTATACTCATGTCAGGCGTGGGGCTCCTGGCAGTGGTGTGCATGAACAAAGGTGGAAATGATGTGAGATGTAATTCATGAGGACAGAATGGACAGCCATAAAAGGATCCCAGTGACGACTGCTCCGTGTGCTTCGGCGAGCCTCGGGGGAAGTAAGTATAGGGACATGAGGTAATACGTTACACACTATTTCAAATCTTGCTCAAAGTCCTACAGTGCGTCAGACTGTTTTTAATACTTTCAGGAGAGAAACTCGTGAGCATGAAGCCTTTTCATAGATCTGCTTTTTCGGAATATGAAGTTTGGTTAAATAAACTGCATAAAGTGTTTTTATTTTTGATAAAATGGTTAATTTAGTGTTAGTCCTGACATCCGAACCTCTTAGGAACACTTCAAAGGTGGATTTAAAAAATGACATTTCAAAATGAACTCCATTGAATGCTGCATGAACTTAACGAAAACATAATAAAATGACAAGGTGTGATGCTAAAACAAACAAAAGCCAAACATGCGGCAGTGTGGAGCAATGTTGCAATATTATAGTTTGTTGTGTTGTCTGGTTTAATATTGAAAATTCCCCTGAGGATGCTAACTGTGTAAACGGCGAATGTACCAATTGAAATACTGTCTAAACAATAAGAAACACATTTTTTCCTTTTGCGTTTGATAATACAGATGAATTATGTCACATAAGTCAAACGATACGAACTCCTCAGAAGTGAACACAAGAAGGACATTTGATGTTTTTAATGTTTTGTAGATCCTATTATTGAAACCAGCATAGATAAAGATTAAGTTGATTGTACTTGTTGAAGTTTTTTTTCTTTTGGCAAGCTTTACAATTTGGCTATTTTTACCCACCTCTGTTATCTGTGTTGTGTGAGTACACTGTTATGATGGAAAATTACATTTTTGCCTTTTTTCCACAATAATGTTTAAGCTTAATACTTTTTTGTATGGTAGATGTCATGTTTAGGCGAGCAAATAATATATTCAGTAAACAGAGTATACCATAACAAAGTTTGTCTACCTATCCATTATCTTATGAGGAACGTTACACTGTTACCTTGTTATTTCTTACAAGGTCTCCCTGTGGTCTGTGGAATACTCACATGCTTTTGATTTGTGATATAAGCTTTATCATCAACAGGCCAGAAAATATTATACAAATGAATTTTAAACACTCTGTAATGACAAAAATAAAGATGTAAGGGTATGAATTTAAATTGAGTAATGTACACAAAATATTAGCAACTTTAGCCTGCAAGGAATTCATTATAGTTATTTGAAGTCATTTAATCGTTTGAGTTCTTTTTGTCAGCATTTCCTTTTGCTGTTTCCCCTGGGCTTTATCACAGTTTACACAAACATAAAGGCTTCCTCTGTCTCAGTTGTGCTCTGCTTTTTCCTAAAATAAATAGGCACACACCATCTTCCTCTACCATTTTGTCAGTCTCGGCTCTGTAGCTTTACCCATTTTTCTTCAGGTGTACTCCCGCACTGGTGTTGCAACAACCATGCTCCTGTTTCAAATGCTCCATACTACTTCATATCCAGCCTCTGTGCACATGAATATGGATGCTACTGACTTTAACATTATCAGTGCACATGGCTCAAAAAACTGTATGTGTATTGCATTTTGTATACACATACAGTTTTTCTGTGTCTGCAATAGCATAGCCAAGATCTGCTTAATTCATGTCCATGCAACCTTCCAAACACAATCCTCAGGTTTAATCATGTCCTTAGTCTTCTAGACCAACCCTCATTATAACAGACAGAATGATGAAAGCCAAAAACAAATATTTAGCTGGTATCACTCATCTATTCAAACATAAACAATGTGACAAAAAAAGGAAAAGATTCGGAAATTACCTTGAACAAAACTGATATAATTCAAGATAAGAAGTGACAAAGGGGAATATTGGAGCTGATGTTGAATTTCACAGGCTCCACTGGAAGCAGGCTCTTGGTGACGGATGAGCTCATACATCACACACACCACAGCGCTGACAGCTGCCACTGTCACAGCTCAACTACGACCCCTCGGCTTCATTCATCCGACTGCATGTGTGAGCACACACCACGCAGCTTGTGCCTTACTGACAAGGAAACACACGCACACAGGCTTGCACAACCAAATATACAGAGTTTGATCTATATATGAATTAATGAACCCATGGGACTGTAACAAAAAAATAAAAATAAAAATTAATTACAATATAGACATTGATCAGACAAACTAGTCAATGATTGTCAGATGCAATGAGTCTTTTCTGATTTGATTGAAAGTTTTAAAATTATAGCACATTTAAAAGCATTATTGTGTCTTGGATAAAGAGACACTTACAGCTCCATAGTTCAAATCCCAGTCCAGACTGGACAAACTGAACGGAGCTGGAGAAGTAGCCCACTTGTAGTATTTCATTTTGAGCACACATTCATACCTAAAGGTCATTCAGTTTTAATAGTTTGTTCATAGTTAACAGCATTGTCCCAGGTCCGCCATAGCTGTTCTCATGCTAAAAACAAGCACAAGTAAGAAATTGCAATTCACACTTTTGCAAACCTCAACAACATCAAGTGCTTTACAGTTAAGACCAATTAGCACCAACTCAACAAACGTGGAATTTTACAATACTCATCTGGAATGTCCTGTGTTGTTGCTTTTGATTAACTTATCTGAGTCTGAGTCTAATCTTAGAGATCATCACTGAGAGGATAACACACTGAAAAGTTTAAGAGAACCGTTTGTCTTTCTTTATTGACCACTTTTTTATGTTCCTGTGGGCTCCACTTAAAGGGGTGTGATTTAGCCTATCTATACCTTCCCAGGCATGTAGAGAATCCCTCCAGGCTCCTAGACCTATATTTCTACACAGTCCCAGAGTGCTGGCCCTGTGAGTGGGTTAATAGTGTGTGGGGGGCTCTGAGGGAGCCTCTGGCGTTGGCTAATGGTGGGTACATTTAGTGTGAAAATACCACATTGACCCTATCCAGGTACCCCCATTACTCATCCTGCAATGCACTCTTATTCCCACTTTCCCCTTATGTGTCTTTTTCACTTTGTCTGTCTTCATGTAGCAGACTGATTACGCTTTACTGTAGCTATAGATCATGTGCAGGAATGATAGAGACACTAGGAGACTGTCCATGTAGGTGTTGTCTGATTAGGTTTGATACAGCCATTGTAGTTGCCTTATTTCCCATTGTGTCTATTCCCTGGTGACTCATTGGAGTGGACCTTTTACAGTTTGATGCTATTTGATTTGTGTACTTTCGACTTCACATCACAGTCATGTATGAGGGTTTACCTTTGGGATTTTCTGAAAAAAAGAAAAAAAAAGCAGCTCTACTGTTAGTTACTGACTGATTCTTCCAAATTTATACTAATTTGTAAAAGAACTACTCAAGTGTGATTACATCTGTGTGGACTATATGCATTTTCGAGGCACGGAAAACAAAAAGTCATTTGTATTCAATGTCCAGTCATCTTAAGCGATTTGTTTTACCAAAACAAAGCATAAAACATTATCATTATTTCTAAACCGCTAACATGGGCTGAACATTTTTTAATCTTGCTTTCTCTTTGCAATAACGAAATGTATAGACAGCCTAAAATAACTTGCTTGTCACTGCTTAGGTGGCTTGCCTCAACTGTTGTCTAATGTTTGTTTTGTTGTTCCGTATTTGAGAAGGTTTGGCCTCCATATGACTTAATCAGCTTTGTGACACAGTGGGAGACCGAGCAGTCAGACAAACGTCACATTCAAACCCAGACAGTACCGTGTGCCGCAGGACCTCAAACTGCATTATGGGTGATGGAAAGACAGCAGGATATCTTTCCAATTAAATGGCACGGAGGCTGATCTCTCTGATTAGCACAGAAGGGGCAACTAATGAGTGTAATCAGCTGGAGTCAAATTCTGGTTTGAGTAAATACTTCTAAATCTGGGTACACCATGGCCCCTAGGTTAAGACCTTCTGCTATTTGGTCTTGAGTCCACCAAGCAACAGGCTGCCAGGACTTGGTTTTTAGCGCTGTGTGCATATAACCACTTGCGCATCCACTTTCCACTTGGTTTGGTGGAAATTAGAGCAGAAATCACTCTGCACTCAGAAATATTTGACTTAACCTTCAGTTCTGATTTTAAGAACATGAGCTAAACCAACAATATTGCTGAACTCAAGGCTATGGGTCTGTAAAACATGATTGGGTCAGGTCAATTTGGGAAAGTATTGTGTTCAAACCATCTGTAATGCTGATACAATTTTTTACCAGTAAAAGTATTTTGTGCAACTGCATGCATTAAGTGTGTGACCTAGATTCCATGTTATATTCTATAGAACCCATAGACCAAGTGCTATTTTTTCCCATCTGTCTTTCATTTTACTGTTTCCAAGCCCCCAAGACTTTCATTTCAATGTTGACAAACATCTGCCAAAAGCATCTTTTTAGGAATATTTATTTTATTCAGTTTTGGTGCTGTAGTCCCAATTACCTTCTGGTTGTGCTTGTTATTTTACATCTTACTCAGCGTAGACCTTTTCAGTGTATGAGTCACCATGTTTATTTTTGGAGCAAATATGTATTAACAATACACTTGCTGAATATATAAAGTTAAAAGTTAGTCAGGGCATTTGAGTCATAGTTAAAGCAGGATAATGATATGATATTAAATGTTGTTTTCTTTTCTCCACCTCCGCTTATGAACACTTGCTGCTATCTTTATAACACATTGGGATCTGTTGAGCTTGTTAATATGCATCGTGCCAGGTCTCCAGCTGATTAGTGCAATATCTGACATATCAGAGCTTTGATGGCAAAATAGGTCCTGTTCCAAACTGTATTTTTACTTACTAAAAACATTCAAAATTGTATGCTGTGTGTGTCTGGGAGTGTGTGCTGATGATGTCAAGGAGAAAAGCCTTGAAGTGACTGGAGCTAAATGTGAAACAGTGTCTAGTGCCGTTAGTGTTGGATTTGTGAACAACTTGTCAGCTACAGTAAGTGACAGTTGAACAAGCAAAAGCTGTTATGGTTGAGCCTGTCAGACAAAAATTCAGGACAGCAGAGCCATCCCTCATTGTGCGACTCTTGACAGATATCTGCACTCTCAGCTGCTAGACATAAACAGAAAACACATTAACAAAGTATTTGATCTGCACTCTTCTCTTTTAGTTTTGTTTTAATTGATTATTATTATTTTTTTTTATTTATTTTATTGATAATTGAGTTTGTCTTTCTTCTTTTTGTAAAGCACTTTGAAATGCTCTATGTATGAATTGTGCTATATGCATTTATTTGCCTTGCCTTGCCTTAACAGTGACTAGATCCTATTGCTAAATTAACATCAACGATAAATTGGCACATGTCTGGCGTTATGACTGGCGCTTGATGGCAACTTGCTTGGACTGATACTGTGTAGTACCACATCCCATTATAAGTGTCTTCTGAGCTGGTTTGATCAAGGTAAGGCACTGGACAAAATTAATTACCCAAATTACAGATACAAAGTTTAAGAGGGAAGTCAAGATCTGGAAGGAAGTGCCACACAAACAACTTAATTAATGACTTGATTTAACAAAATGGCACAACTGAATCAAAGAACATTTCTTTTTAGTGGAAACCTTTTGTATGGTTGAGTATAGTTCTAAAACTACATGTTTTAAATAAATGACCTGACAAACTTACTTTTATGCAAATTATTTGCAGCTGCAGACTGTCAATCAAACTCTCCGAGTTACTTCCACGTGTGGCAGTGAACTAAATCCACTTTACAAAATGTAATCAAAAAGCCCCCACTCAGTCTTTTACCACCTGTTATATAATCTCTATAAACTGGTTTACAGCTTGGTTTTCAAAAATGTAATACTGAAAGCCAAACTGTAACCCAGTTTCCAAGGACATTATGTGTATAGATCAATTGGGAACTCATTGCCCAGAGTGATTGTGAATGGGTATGTCTCACACTTAGTCTGCTTCATTTAGTTCGCACCAAAACAGAAAATGGTCCATTTAGTTTGGTGCATCAGCAAAAAGCCCTGGTGGTGCACTGAGCGTTCACAGCTGACATTTTAAACTGCAGACCTACAAAAAAACAAAAACATGCCTATTTTTTAAGAAACACGCTTCTAGATAGTGCCCAAATGCTAATAAAGCATGTTACCATTGCATTTGACCTTTTTAGTGCTTCACATTTGCCCTCTTCTTAATTTATTTAGATGAACAATATTGTTTTGGCTTGTTTTTTCAGCTCTCAGGAAAACAAGATTTTTGTTGCTCCTCTTGTTTGGGCTCTTCAGTGGTTGACCCGGGGTTCACACTTAAATCAAACTGTACCAGAGTTCAGTTTGAAGTGCTCCGAGACCTCTGACTGAGAATCTCTACAGATATGTTCATTTACAATCACATTATCTAAACATTATCTTGTATCTTGTGTTTTATTTAATATTTTGCTGTGAGAGTTTGGTAATGTATTTTAAAAGTTTTTTAAAAGTGAAGCTGGTTTAATGCTTCTGGAATTGATGTGCTTTTCACGTCACAACGATGTGCCATTCAGACAGAATGGAATCAATGGGTGAAGAGGTCACTCTCCCTGCCACCCAGGTGAATTTTATTTTCAACCTCATATACATGCACTTTGGTTTTATATTCTGAGCACAACCAGAATATAAGCCAGAATGTTTTCAGCAACAAACACTGCAAGAATGCATTTGCATAGAGTCAATACTGGTGCGGTTTTAAAAATCACACATTAGGCACAACAACATTAAGTGTCAGCACAAGAAATTGAGCTATAGGCATACTCTTGACACAGTTACACTTGGATGACAATTGTAATTTCTATAATAATAATAATAATAATAATAATAAAAAATTTTCACAGCCTAGTTACGTTAAGTATGAATTTTATGAAGAAACAAGTACTGAAGATAAAGTACAATTCTGACACATCTGTGTCATTTATTTTTAATACTCCTGGTTTTAATCAGTCTGCTAGTTCACAACTTGGTTACATTTTAACCCAAACTTAAAGGAGACAGATTTAATTTAAAAACACAGTTCTTTGTGCTCCCAGTAAAGTGAAGGCTATGTGGCATCAAAATACCTCAAGGTTTAGTTTATACAGGACCCTGGAAAACCTGCACTACTGTAAATCACTCCTCTCTGAACCCTAATGCTGGCCCTTTACTGGTCAGATGATTGCAGCCCCATTTCTGCTTTAGATTATCATTTTGTTGCAGTTTTTAACAAGATGTGTTTCATGCAGGACTTCAGGACTTTGATGTTTTGGGAATTCAAACTTTTATCGATGTTCAAATGGCAAGTGCCTCACCAAATCAGCTGCAGAAGTTTGAGTCTGCAAGTCCCTAGAAAGAGAATTAGAACCCCAGCGTGAGAACAAGCGTCTCAGAACGGTAATTTATCAATGGACAAAATGCTTAGTAATGGTAGCAAGTTTTTTATATGTTAGTAAGCTCAAAGCAATAAGCTTTGACATGATAGTAAGTTAACATTGCTAAGCTAAATCAAAGGAAACAATATGGCAGATGCACACTAAGCTTGGCCGGCCTATAAAAGGAAGTGATAAGAGGAGAAAGCCGGCCTCCTTGGCTTATGGCGTCAAAGTGAAAGGTTTTGGCGCAGCTGGAGAGACTCTGCCCGATAACAGAGAGATCCTGCAACTGCTTTCTTTCACATTTAGTGAGATAGTAGAGACCCTATAGTAAACTATACACAAAAAGATCACTGTCTATAATTTATCTCTATAATAGTGTGCCACTGTGTGGATGTTGGCGTCAACTATTTGAAACACATCTCCTTGACCTCTGACTATATGAGATCCGCGTTTTAAAGAATAGCCTCAATGGGAAGAGAAAACTGAAGGCAAACTGATAATGTGAGGTATTACAAGGAACAAGCGTGTAAGACATTAGATCATTTAGCTTTCATTTAGCAATTTTCTAGCTTTTAGCATTTATTCATGTTGAATTCAATTAATTTTAAAATCTCACATATTCCAGTTTGAATTAAAATGAATAATAGAAAGACAAACCATCAAATAGAATGTTCAATGTTATCATCTTTAAAAAAAACAGTCAAATATTATTTAATGCCATTGGCTGCTCTCTTTTTAAATAGTACTTGTGAAATATTCCAAATGCAGCCGTGCTAAAGTTCTGTCAACAGTCTTCAAGAAAGAAATGATGTGGCTCCAGAGTGCCGATGACATGTAAACCCATGTAATGAGGGATAAAAGGACCAAACCTCTTTCTGTCGGCCTGACCAGGCTACTTAAGTGGCCCCCTGTGTGCACCCACCATCCCTCAGGCCAAAGCCTTTTGACTTTTGCCTTTTTAGCCAAAGCCTGTCAAGGACCAAATAGACTACACAAGGGTTCTATTCATCATGTCCATAAACTTCAGTGTGCAATGCATTATTTACAATGGCAGTAGATAAGAGATGGAAAAAACACCCTAAAAAGCATCTATAAGATAAATTTAGGTAAATAGATTTATTTTCAAACATTCCGTTCTTATATCAACCCTCTGAACATCAGCCTATTTTGAGAACATTAACACTCGATGGGCAAAGTTGCAATTTTAGGCTCCATTCCCAGCACCATTTTGCAAAAAGCCCAGTTGTTTCTGAAAAGTGTGAAAAGCAAAAAGCATGGGCATAATGGGATTCACTCAATGTAATAAATCTGATGTTTAAAAAAGTTTTTCCTCAGCAGCACAGAGAGAACCTGATAAATGGAAGAGTGATATCAGGACTTTAAAAATGACTTTATGATTATATTTGATAAAGTGTCCATAAATTAAATGACAGATACAAATTGGTTAAAATAAAGGTTGAGAAAGTATTTAAGGATACTTTATTCATGACCTTATTTCTAATTATATATTATGCAAAGTATCCCCAGGCATTCTCCAACTATATTCTTTTTAAACTTTTTGGGTTCTTTTGTAATTTTATCCTGCTGAATTGAAAAGGCTCACACACACTGTGACATACACACATCTAATCCTCTGTCCTGGTGAATGTGTATTTCTGATTAATACTAGCCCGTGGTCATCCATCAACATATGGCTGTCATTACCCCAATCGAATCCTCACTCTAAAATGCATTTAGGGTGAAAAAAGAAAATCAGACCTTTTTTTTTCCATTTGCTCGTCGTTCCATCTGGTGACATGGATAATTAATCACCTAAGCGATGTGCCTCCGTTCTTCATTATTTAGCCTCAGAGAAAAGCCATTGGTTGAGCTCACTGTTTCAGCTTGTTTATGGCAGCTTGTTTGTTCGGCTCCAAACACAAACATGATCAGATTAACAAACAGTACTGCTCAGGCAATCAGCCCCCCTGTGCTGCAATATAACAGTTCACCTAATGAGGGCCATGAGGTGCAAAGCTTCATTCCATTCGTTACTGCAATGGCATCACTCTGATTTTACAACACTGTATGTCAGGCAGAATAACAAAAACATGTATTAAGGCAGGGCGGGCAGCATTTAAACAAGGCAGACATTTTTTTGCTGCCAAGACATGTAGGATTTACTTAGGCTAGAGCGATGCCAGCAGGGTTTAGGCTGACTAAAAGTGCTGCAAACAGTGGGTATTATGGTTTAATCACAAAGCTTTTACTTTTTTCTGTTTTTTTTTTGTCCTCTTTGCAGTGCACACACATTGACTCTGATTGTGTTTTGCTGTGTCCATTCTTTCCTCTGCATTTCAGCTGGTTACAGGTTTTAAGGAGTTCTTGCAGTGGATTCTGTTGCCAGCCTGCTGTTTCTTTATAATGAACACTTGGAGTTAGACTCTTTTCTTGTTCTTTGTGGCGATGAGTGATAACACTAGGGCTTTATTGAACTTCTGAGGTGTTGTGGGGTGTTTTTGAGCTGCTTTGATTTTAGCTTTGTTTTTACCAGGTGTCATGGTTAAGTTTTGCTCATTGTGGTAGGTTTTGGAAGGGCAACTCTTGACATAGGCGTTGGTCTTGTACAACACATAGTGAGAAACAAAGTAGCCTGCTAATAAATTTTGTAACAAAGAAACATATGACAAATGATTTAGTGGACATCTAGCATTTTAGTTTTTCTTCTTCCTCTAGGAATGTGGTGTTTAACTCAAGAACCAACTTTCCATTTCTGCAAAATATACTATTAATCAATGAATGGACTGCAGAGTGTCTAGTGTCGACCCCTTCTTTTGTTGTGCAACCCCCAACTCAAGGGTTCACAAAGTGACAGTCAAAAATATTTACGCGTTGTGTTTTTCAGTGAAGTACTAAACAAGTAGAAATTCTACATCAAGTATAAGTACTAATGCAATTTCTAATAATTGATGTTCAATATGGTAAATTGCTGCATTGTGAGACAGCTTTCTGCCTGATACTCAGTCTCACTCAGACGGAAAACGACTGGGCTGTGCACTCATCTGTTCAGTCTGGTGAGTGAGCCAATTACTTTCTGCTTAGTGAAAAATTTGATTGTAGTCCCACTTTTGAAATCAAGCCCAATCGATGCCTTACAGCAGGAGCGGCCTAGTGCTTTATTAACTTTCTCTTTCTGCAGTGAAAGGTACAGATGTTGCTTCCAAAAGAAAACAAGCACATCTTTCCATTCCGCTGTAGCTAAACTTACTTCACATAAAAATCTGACTAATGTATTTTAAACATGTAACAAGCTAAGGAAATGCAAAAATAGCAAAGCACCTGAGACAGCTAACAGCCTTAGTTTCACTCAAAATAAAAAAAACTACACAGGAAAATAATTTATTCGTTAACCTGGACCTTGTACTACTTTTATTTATTTATTTATTTATATTGTATTGAATGTCGAAATTGTCCGGGGACTGCACAGTGGCCTGGTCAGTTATCACTATTCTTGCTCTGTTCTACACAAACAACAGTCTTGCCTATGTGGATTGAAGTTGGATTTGCAGGGTTCAGTACCAACGGGTGCAGAATAAACTTTCTGTGGACACAGTTGGCTAAACAAACAACTAAACAGAGAAAAGAAGCACGTGGCAGAGTAACAATCATTCTGTATACGTCCCTATTTGCAGACAAATGGTTACAATTGGTGTATAAATGCCTTTGGAGAGAAGGAATTCCAGACTGATTTCACAGAAAAAATGAGAAGGAAGTGAAGAGAGATGGTTTAAGAGAGGCATAAATGTTACAATCACAAAGACAGCTCATGAGATATGACAGTGGGCACTGTCGGGTGAATGTGCACTATATTGCCTTTTCTGCACAGATCTATAATGCCCCAGGTAAGAGCTGATGTAACCACAGCAACATTTTTAGGGATGTATAGAAATGCAATTGCAAAACCCCATTCTCTATTCTTGCTGTGCTCTCACTGTTTCACTATAATTAAACTCTACCATGCTTTTTAAACAAACCTTTATCAGCTTTAACATGTGTCACAATGAAGTGGCTATGGCATACATCGTGACCTAATTAATATATGTTTTTTTGGTATAGTACAAGAGACTTTTTCATCACAATTATTCATGCAACTGCAATTAACACATTAGAAGTTAGAAATGTGAAAGAGATTGAGAACATTGTATTAATTCAAAGCGTATCAGCCAGTTAAATGAAATAATGCAGGCTTTTTAATTTCATTCCTTTTCATGTGATCGGAAACATACAGGCCAAAAGAGGTTGGGATAGGCTCCAGTTATCCGCAGCCCCTAACGGGACTAAGCAGAAGAAAATGAATGAATGAATGTAAGATAAAGTTTGCTGTTTCCATCTGTGTCCATTAGTCAGATACAGTCCTCCAGGAGCATAGGTTTGGAGCGACAGTAAAAACAGAAGGACATGGGATATGTTTGTTAATATTTGATTACACTACTTAATGCCAATCACCCAGTGCTTTAATAAAGTTTCATAAATCAATAGGACATTGTGCAGTCATAGCAGTTTAAAGACGGAAGAGAGGTCTGGTTGGAAATAAAGTGGGAAACTGTTTGTCCTCTGGGGTCAGGTTCACTAAGATGAGATAAGATAAACTCTGACTAAGGCTCTCATCTCACTAATGCTCAGATATACTCTGGAGATATGGATATATACTGGAGCCTAAGTAAGTTAGCTTGTAATATGGAAGATGATTAATATTTATGATCTAACACTGACCAAAAAACAATGTACAAAACCACTGTAAGAATAGACAAATAAGATTATTTTTCCTTTAAATAATCTAAAACTGGTCTAAAAAGACATTTTTCTCTACTTTAGGAAAGCCTTTGACTACATCCATTTCACTATTACTGCTTTTTGAACAAAAAATGTGTACCGTGTAATAGTTCTTGGAACATTACCAAAATGGGTCGCTGTGGAGTCTGGAGTCTCCCTTATCCTTTGCTTGGTTCTTTGGACTTGAATATGCAAGTTTAAGGTGGAGAGACTTAAAAGTATCTGGACCTTGTTTTCATCTTGACCTTTCTGCACTTTCAGTAACATGGAACCACTTTCAGGAAACGACTGGTGCTCACATAAGGCTTTACACAAGGGAAAATAAGTATTATGCCACATCTATTAGCCTGAGAAAATTACAAATGAGGACCTCTTCAAAAGAACAAAAATTCTGACTGTGTTGCTAGAGATCAAACGTGGACTCCTTCAATGGCACGGTCTCTGTTCTCTGAATGGACCAAAATTGTATCTCAAAGATTCCCTTTATATGTATGCCACCCGGGTAAAAAGAAGAAAGATGGACTAAAACAACCTGGAGATGTACATAAATATCTGAAAAAATAGACTAGACCAGCACAACATGCTGACTATCACAGGACCAAAGGAAGGGAGATCATTGATGGCTTATGTACCACAGGACAATATTATTAAGTGAACATATTAGAAATCTAAAGTCATAGATCTAAAAACATTAGTCAAACTGACCCCTGATATCCCTAAGCTTGCATCCTCATTAAAAATATCAAACCAACTTCTCTCTAATTTTAAATCTCTAACCCTTTTCCTAGGACAATGCAGTGCAATTAAGTGCTTGTGAACAAAAATGTGATCAATGTCAGAAGGCCTGACTGTGTGTTGGTGTAAATAGCTATGAATCACATCATGCACCACTTTTATTCACTCCATGACTCAGCCTTCATAGTGGTTATATGAGTCTCATGACATATAGTTCACAGGCACAGTAGACGCAATATCCTTTGTTGCTAAGAAGCTGAAGAACTTTCACGTTTTCTATCCTATCAGTTTTTACTTCTAGCAGTATTGCATGCCATGCTAGAAATAAATTAAAAAGTGTCCCCACACACAGATAAGAGTGCCCAGAAAAGCCTTGGCAATAGCTATAGGTGCATCTTTTACAGCCCAAAAGTCCACTATTACTAAAATTGCATCATGGCCTCGAAAAGAAGTCATCCATATTTATAAGAAGTTTGCTGTGACTTAAGTCACCAGGAAAAAACAGGAAGGTAGAGAGGAACATGCATGATCAGAGAGAGTGTTAAACAACAGCTTGGTGGAATGTAAATGCTGTGTGGCTAATGACGGGAGCAGTTTATTTTGTCTGTGCTACAAACCCGGAGCCAGTTGTCAAATCTCATCAGGTTTTCTTTCTCATCCCATATGATTAAAAACATGAATGGCTTAATACGGGAAATGGCAAAAATAATAATGGGAGTAATCTTTTACTGTTAACTGTTATGTTGTCCTTTGAGTAGGTTAACGGATAAAAGTAAACTGGGTCCTGAGAAATAGGTCAATAAATATCAATAAAAACATGTTTATACAATGTAATACTTTTTATTAGTATATTAACTATAAACTTAGACTGTTCAGTAAATAAAGCAATTACAATAGGATGAACAGCGGAAACTGCACTCACATGCTCTGACTGTAAGGAAAACACAAAACAGACTGTAGGAGACAGAACATGGGTGCACTGTGTGTGTGTGTGTGTGTGTGTGTTTGTATGTGAGTGTTTGTCTGGTGATGAAGGGGGGAGCTCACGGGGAGCGCCGGCACGTGCAAGTAGGTCTGTAAAGGTGTGCACTTTCAGGAGGCCAGGTGGTTGAGAGTCAGGTATGGGTAGCCGCAATTTTTGTTGAATGCAAAGCCAACAGCAAAGCAATGCAAAGCATACTGAACGGCTGAGATTATATATTTATTTATTTATGCATTCTGGTTCTTGTCCATCATCTATCTGCTGAGCTGTATTATTTAATCTGCAATTAACCTACCAAACGCACACCAGATCTGAGATTATTTGGACCCAACTCTGGCCCTCACCACGGCTACAAGGTTCTATGTGAAGCCGCTACACAGACATTTATATTGTTTATTTTGTTATAATGTTATGATCGAGGCTCTGGATACAACTTGTTTTTCTATAACAAACTAAACAAAATATTAATGCCCTAGCAGTGGCAAATATTTTTGGTTGAATATTTAATTTGATCACATTAATGCTTAAGTTGAGATTTACAAGAAATATTTCAACTGCTACTAACTTTTAACTGCTGTAAAAAGCAGTTAAAAACCTTATGTGTTTAAAGTGTTTGCAAACCAAATGTTATTGCACTTTTGTTTATATAGCAGTACGTTCAAAATAAAAGTATGCAATACACACATTTTTAATTTATTATAAATTTTTATGTATAATGCGATTGATTGCAGAACTTTGTGCAATTATTATATATATATATATATATATATATATATATATATATATATATATATATATATATAGTATATGATAGATTTCAGTCATCCTTAAATGCACGTGGTTAGCACTCCTGCCTCACAGCAAGAAAACCTCATAACCTGGCAAACAAAACATTCTCGGCCGACTCCGGTCTTTCTGTGAGGAGTTTGCATGTCCTCCATGTGTTAACGTGGGTTTTCTCCGGGTACTCCAGCTTCCTCCCACCGTCCCAAGACATGCATGTACAGCTTAATTGGCAATTCCAAAGTGTTTCTAGTGAAAGAGGACACCGTTGAAAATGATGATTCATCTCAAGGGCTAATTCTTCATAAAAATGTTAATCAATTAATAAATACCTTAATTCTGTTAATTAAATTTTTACCCATCAAAAAATTGTTGTATCAGAAACAAATTAATAACTGTTGATAGAAAGAAAATCCACTGAGGATCAACTCCAGCCAGGTCTGTCTGTGCTGGTTTCAAGCCCGGGCACATAGAGAGGGCTATGTGATTGCCTAGAATACCAAATTGCTTCTTTTTTTAATTTTTTAGAAATGACTAAATGACTAATTTCATTGTTAGTTCCTTTTTTCTTATTAATTGATCCCAATAGTAACATTATTTTTTATATTATTGACATTAGGACTTCATGGTTGATACAAAGAGTGGTCTAAAGTACACAACAGCCCCATCTTCCTTCACCTAATTACACAAAAATCCAGCAACTGGCCCTCCTTCCTCCAAATGAAGTGCTCCAAAGCAAGCCGTGTGTCGGTGCCTAACATGGAGGGGCACCTGAGGTTGCAGCTTAACACAGAAGAAGTGTGAAGGACAAAAGGCCGTCAGAGTGCTGAGTGCTGTTACCCAAACCTGTTCACCTCTGCAGGGAAGGATTGAGGAGCCGGCCAGATAACGTAGGCAGAGCATTCAATAGCTTTGTGTGCTTGGCTAGTATTCAGGCCTGTGAACCCTGTCCAACTCAATCTGCTGCTATTGTTATGCTGAGAATGCTACAGCAGCTTTGTGACAGGCAATGGTGTTATACAGTCATTCACTCCTTTGTACTCTTAGTCCTACTGTCCCTCTTTAAACCTTTTTTTTTCTTAATTCTCTACTGTTAGATGGCTCACTTGCTTAACACTGCAGTAAATAGCATACTAAAGTAATCTACTTAAATTGAACATAACCACATATATTAGACTTGACTTAAATATAGTACTTGGATGAACCAAAAGGAACAATCCAAGAGGACAATCAAACGGCCCTGTTCTACTCACCTATCTTAACCTCAGTTCATTCTGTGGCTGCTTTTCTCTGGGCCAAATCATTTTGCTCTTCTCTTTCCATGGAACAGGAACATTGACAGGAGACATGAAAGTTCACTTACCCATACATGAACAGCCCTAAGGCACAATCTAAAGCCATCCCCTTCATAATATGTCCATGTCTCAAGGGTTGGCTTAAAACCGCAGCAAGTAGTGGTAATCTTTACCCATAAACACTGCAACATGCTCCGTGGCTAGTACTCACTCATCGTTAAAGATTTAAGCTGCACTTGGTCAGACTTTTATGTAAAAATAAATGTTTTGGACAGTCAGAATTTTAGAGTGCCAGAGAAGTATTCTATTCCTTTTAAGAGATTTAAAACAAAAGAGGAGAAGAAATTACACATGTCTGTGCACTTTAACCATTCTTGTGGTTTTGTATGAGCACATTCATACTAAACATATAAATATAAAACAGCAACAGTTTTATTATACTTATAATTAGCCTGGCCAAGCTCAAACCAAAGTTGCAAAGTGAGATTTGTCTAGTCTCTCTGCCTTCAGTACAATTTCCATTGGATAAAAATACTTGTAACTGTATATCTAAAAAAGGGCAGGCTTTATTCATTGCTCTGTTTCTCTTAATGGTTGTGTGTTTTACAATTTGGGATTAGTCTGCCATATACCATGTCCAGATACATCTTAAAAATCACCAATCAACAACCACAGAGAGCAGACTAATTCATTGTATAAAATAGAAGAACAATTAGACTAACATCAATATATAAAAAAAGGTTTCTTAACTGATAAAAGTAAGACTTTTTATAAGGCATAACAGAAGGTTGTCTGAAGGCATAAAATGTCAAACTATTGTAAATAGAGCAACATCCCTTTAGTCATTTTTAGTGTTCACCTTGTATCTCAGACCACAAAACAGTATTGCCATTGACCCATTACAGTCAGTCCGTGGAGCAAAGCCATTGTTGTCTTTGAAAGGCTATGCCAGCAGACAAGCACCCCCATGTCTGGCTACAGCTGACGTTCTCTTTTCTGAATCCATCAAAAACCACAGCAATATACCTCAACTACAATATGCTTATGACGGTTGGAATGAACAGTGATGCAGTTGACAGCTGATTGTGTTTAGGAACAGAAATTAGAGCATTATAACCACCTCTCAGTCTGAGGGTGTGTTCACACTTGTAGTCCGCTTCAATAGTTCGCACCAAAACAGAAAGACAATCCATTTAGTTTGGTTTGTCAGCAAAAAGCCCCGGTCCGCCGAACATTCACAACTAGCATTTTAAACTGACATTTAGGGAATGTCAGCTCTTTCAACATAAAGTACACACACACACACACACACACACACACACACACACACACACACACACACACACACACACACACAAACTCATTAAATGTTAAGAAACAAACAGATTATAGGCCACATAAATCAGACTTCAACATATTTTTATAATGTTTGTTGTAATTACTTAGTATGCATAATGTGGTTTTATGTATACAGCTGGTTTCAGTGTGGTGTATTATATACATTTTGTGATCATTATGAAATGTTTTTGTCTAATGCCTGACTGGTATAAGACAAGCTCTGTTATCTTGAACAATCCAAGTAAGGATTTCAGGGATGCATTTCTTATTATGTTTGAGTGCACTTATGTAATATCACTGCAGACATTTATACAATCTTGTTGAGGTCAAATTAAACAGGAACCACGTGAATTTTATAAACTATTGTTTTAAAATGTAACCAAGGTACTGGAAGCTGCAATGTTTTTGTGCCTTTTATAAAGTCACACTTAATTAAAACAATTGCAACATTATTGAGGCAACTTTTACTTGCTGAATTTAATAAAAATAAGATTAATAAAATCTCATAAGGAAGGAATTTCTAAGGTAATGTATCTATAAATTTGCAGATCACATATTGTTTCTTCCTCTGTCCTGGGCCAACAAATTATAGTTTGAGATATTGATGTAATATTATTATTCTTTAAAATTTTGATCTCCATCCAGTCTCCTTTTTAAAACTGCTAGTTGTAATTCTGTAACAAGTGCAGAATCTGTAAATGCAAAATAAATGCAGCAAGGTTGGAACAGGTGAGATAAACCCAGTCAGGCCGACAGAGTAATGCAAGACTGAAAAGTGTGAGGAAAAGAGAACTTAGTATGCATTAGATAAAAGTCATAGATTTGTGTCAGTTCTTCTTAACCTGTCCTCCTCTCCAGCTGCTGGCCATTATCATTCCGCCTCACTGCAGTCAATAATGCCAAGACAACATCACTCAGACTGAAATCATCTGTTTGATATGCTCTGGGGAGCCTTTGTGCCTCATCACATTTTCTGTCAGATGTCCAGTGTCCTTCTTTAGGAGAATTTATCACATTCTGTCCCGTCCAAACCTGCCCCAAATTCTCATCTCTCCAACGCTGTCTGAAAGTAAACAACCTGCTGTTTTCTTCTTTCCTCGTCTTGCCACCTTTTAACCTCAAAAGCCCTCCACCTTATGCATTTATCAGACTGATCAATTTCCCATCAGAAGGGCACTCTAGAAATTGTGATTTTTTCTCCACCTTTCTTCTGGTTTGTGTTAGATACAGTGTTTTTTTTTGTTTTTTTAAATGACTTCTTCCCATATTGGTTTTCAAGTGACAGTTCGGGTGTCTAGGGTAATGCTTTCTCCATTCCTTTATTAAAGAATCGTTGAGGATTAAAAGCTGGAAAACATAATTCCAAACTGTTTTAGCTCCACAGAACCCAAAGGAATATTTATACTTCCTGTTTTGGATCTACAGTTGCCCAGAGCAGACATACTAATACATTCATATTTCTTTATGAATGCGTAACCTTGCATGAACATTTCAGACATGTATGGATTTTCTTTCAGGATTTTTGAACTAAACTCATCATCTGACCTATATTCATTGGGTTTGTTCATAGATAACTGCATGTCTCTGCTGGGGTACAATACATGTTTTAGACAGAATGAACCATTGGAAGACCACTCTACCACCTGAGCCTGCAGTAATGTTCCTTGTTAAGATGTTGTACTGTTTAGGAGTTCTCTGATTACTCAATGTTTAGGGATGTATTGGGTGTGTATAATGGAATAAGAGCAAGTGACTGGTTAGTAAGGACAGGGGGCTGGGCAAGTCTGCGGAAGCTTGTGTGTTTCTATTTCTTTCTCAAAAATATGGTAACTAGCATAGATTTTATATGGCACTTTTCCACCTACTAAGCACTCAAAGAGCTTTTACATTGAGCTTCCATTCACCCATTCACACACACGTCACAGCAGGCAAGGTGGGTTAAGTGTCTTGCCCAAGGACACAACAACAGTATGAACCAAAAAGGACAATCACTGTAGTTTGGCAAAAAAATACACACCACCTAAAAATGATGGTGTTAGACAATGGTCAGTAGGGCCTTTCTACTCTTGAAGAAAGTCCCACCAGTGCAATGAAATACAAACAAGTACAACAAGCTGTTAAGACAGGAATGTGCCTATTGAAGGATTCACTTTATCTAATAGAGTAATAGACCGTCTACCCCAGTAATCCATTCCATTTCTTTTAAAAATCCTCTGAATGAGCACTTTCAAATCCAAACTTTACTTTCGCTTACTACTCATCACTTTCTGGGGTTTTATCAATTATTTGCTGCTGCCATGACTATCACACCCCCTGAACCCCATATGGCCAGTCAGTAATAGACTTAATTACTTGTCCCCAGCTTATTTAGCTATTTCTGCGTTTTGCTCTGCTGTCCAAAAGCCATTTCTCTCTATTTTTTCCTAACCCTTGTTCCCTCACTTCCTCAGTGTCTCCGACCTACTTCACACCCAGACTACTGCCACCTTGGTAATGTAATTGAGGCTTGTGAGAAAACTGGCATTTTATCCAAGCCAGAATGAAAGAGTCAAGCAGAGTTGGCCCCTGCTGGCTGAAAGACTAACTACCTCCTGAGCAGTCCAAAATCCCCAGCACAACTTAGGCAATTAAATTAGCAAATTTTAGAGCATGTACCTTTTGATGCATGGTAGAGTTTTATGCTCTTAAGGTAACTGTATTTCACCATCACCACAATGTTTATTCTCTGCACTATATCACATTTATTCCCCTGCTATTATCTCCCCCTCAGAAATGACGACATTGCACATTTGGCTGTACTCATTTGAATGTAATAATTTAAAGTAGCTTAAAGCAGCTATGTTACTGTGACTGATTTTACACTTTTTAATGAAATGAAATTATAGGCACAAGCAAACGGATGCTGACCACAGCAACCTGGATCATTAAAAACACATGTTTTTTTAAGGTTTTACAAAAAATTGTTGAAGCTGAAAAAAATAAAAAATACAGTGTTTTTCAGTTGTGTCTGGACCCAAAATGTTGGTTATTAATGAACAAATTCATAATATAAATTTTTTTTTATCTTATTCCAAATATACTGTAAAACATACATAGCACTGTTTGGTGGCTGATTATCTTTCATCATGTAGTGGTGCGAATCTGGTCCAAAACTGTCATAGCGCCTAACCTATCTTTATATATTATGTGTTCAATGAGACCCTGTATTTTCATCATCAGGCAAAATGCAGGTTCTCTAGTGGATACGATATAGTGCATAGGACATGACCAGAGTATTTTTTTGAGGGCTTAAAGCTACAGTAGCCAAAAACACCTTCCCTCACACCCCCAAACTACTTCCCTCACAACAACATTGCAAACTGCGTGCTTTTATTTGATAAAAAAAAAAAAAAAAAGTAAAACTGAACCCATTTGCAAACCAAAGTCAGATTCTGATTAGCAGCACAGGTGTGGCCTCAAGCAAGTGTCATGTTAGAGAAACTAATGATGACAAATCCAAAGTTGCCTGTTCTGCTGCAGTTACAAAACCACTTTTCAGCATTGTCTTTGTGAGCTATTGATTGGCTGCAGTCATGTCTGGGATCTGGTTATTATTTCCTCTGATCTAATGTATGGTTAAAGGACATTGTGTGTCACTACCTTGTTTTATATGGTAGCAGAGGCAGGCTCACAACAATCAAATGTGAAGGAATGTTTATTATTCACTGTGATTTGCAACACAATATTGGCATTTAATAGTGCTGTTTAGTTTGAGGTTCAAGTTTATATACTATGTTGGATAAGAGAACATGCAGCAAAGATTTGATGCATGTTGGGAAACGTTTGCTTGCATTCACCCCGTGAACTGATGATTGATCTCTTGAGTCTTTTGCATTAGATCGGACGTATTGTTTAGCCTCCGCTGCAAAATCCATTTGATCAAGTGATTATGTGCTGCATTTGTTATCTACCGAGTGCATTTACATTTTAGTGTCAAGGTCAGCTTGATTAATTGATCGGCGTACTCTGCCATAGTAACACTTAACACTCTGATCAATGCAGAGTAACAGACAAGACAAAAGGGGGTAGAGGGGACACTGACAGGACACGGACTAACGGTTAGACACTGGTTATAAGAAAAGATGATGACAGAGATATGCAGATTTGCAACTTTACAGCTTTGGCTCTTTGTTTAAACACACCATACCCTTGACTGTCCCTGAAATTAAAGATAATTTTTAATCACTTTGATAATGGAAGCTTCTTTTTTGTTAGAAGAAGCTCTGATAGATACAAAAGTTTATGGGAGTTGACAAGGGACATTGCACTGGGGGCATTAGAACTGGCAGCTTGTCAAACAGCCCACTGGAAAAGGAGCAGTAAATCGAGAGAGGAATACAAAGACAAAATGGTACAGAGCATAAAGGTACTTCAGAGGGCAACTAGCATGTCAGGCACAGTAACTTCTTCCTGTTCTGTTTATCTTTTACCTTCTAATGCTACAGTTAATTACAAAATAAAAATGGATACTGAGAATTCACCCAGGCCTAGTAACTAAGAAGTGTCCGTCAGACTTACTGTGCAACCTTTTCAATGTTTTTTCTAAATTTTATTTCTCAGAATGGTCATTGACAGTAAAACAGGATATTGACTATCAATGGCTCAGGTATAATCTTTGGAAATGTTTTCACATTTAGACAATGAGACAAATTTAGTTATGGTTAAAAATTTTAAAGTTGGTAAGTAATGTGTACCCCTTGAGTGTACCATGAAGCATGTTGAACAGAAATAATATATAGGACTTCTCTTGCAAAAAGAACATAGCTCTGGAGTCCGACTGCATAACCTTGCGACTGCCTTTGTTTTGCTTTTAAGCAATGTGTAGAATGCTTCTTATTCACACAAAATGTTTGTCAGAACTGTAGTTTTAAGTACATTATACCAACAATGTTAGTAAATTAGCCCAATTAGCTACATATGCTGACACCACACTACCCCTTGTGTTTTGTATAATAAGCTATGATTTTTAATAACCGACTTCTCTTATGTTGTCTCATCCAATTAATGTCATTCATTTCCCTTGCTACTCCGCATAGTTCCGGACTGTCGACGCTCCTTAATATCTTGGCAATTGTTCCCCAGCCCTTTAAAATCCTGCACTCTCTGTTGTGTCCCTGTCCTCTCTTTTATGTCATGTATTTATCACTGTGATCATAAGAATTTCCTGTAAGTAACTGAACCATGAGGTTTACATGGCTGGGCTTTAATCCACACAGGCTCTAATGCAGAGCTATGTGGGGTGCCCCAGCGATGGTTATCTTAAACAAAGCTTGTGACCTTGGGAAGTGTGCACAAACAACAGCTTACTCTATGCCTCTTTCTAAGTGTGCTCATGAGCAATTGGATATTTAGGTCAATACCATGGGCTCATATGAAAGAAAGTAAATAAGAGAATAAAATGCAAAGTGCAAAATTCCAAATGGAGTGTTGCCCATGCATTTTGGGTTTGGTCAGTTGTCAATATTTTCTAGTGTTGCACGGTGACTTGGAAGGCACATATTGGAAAGCCTTTTTTTATATGTAAATTGGTATGCTATTGTCATCTAAGATGGATGAGCCCAGGAGACGGGCTAAAGAATGTCAGAGAAATGGGGTGCAGTGAAATCTCTCCCACCCATGCTTCGCTCTCACACAGCTTTCACATTCTCCACATCAGCCAGAGCCAAGGCTTTTTTCAAATTGCCCTCAATAAAATTTGCCCTGGTGAGTTTGTGTGTAACCTGTCTCTCTCTAAGTGTTCGTAGGTTCATACAGCTGAGGTCTGTCCTTTCACTCTCTTGCCTCCAGGCCATGCACAGGTCATTCCCATTTTCAGAGCAGACACAATTCTTCTAAGAATAGAAACACCTTCTAATTTTTGAGCTACACTTGTATTTATTTATCCAGGATGAGGTATATTTTGCTAGTGCGGCAGAAATTTTCCTTTTTCTCAAAGTTCCCATTTCTTCATTAACAGGCTGTTGTAATTTACGACATAACACTAATTTCCACAGTAATTCGATGAACCCCAAATTAACCTGGCTGGCTAGTATTTTCCCATTAGCTCATTTGGCTCCTCAATCCATTGTGTGGCTAATTAAGAAAGATCAATGTCCATGAGAAGGCTCAAACTCAGTGTGTCATTCGGTGACTCTGGGGTCAATGAAGCACAGCACAGTGGCATATTAAGGGCAGAGACGATGGGTGAATAACATCTGATTAGTGTCTGCTAATCACATTTCCTTGTATTATGGTCACACTGTGATCCCACCAAAAGTACTCTGCCATAAGAAGCTTGTGAAGGCAGATGTCTGTAATTTTTTTTATCACTGAATGGGCCTTGGCTCTTGTCTTCTAACTTCTTGCCACATTAACTCGACTTCTGACTGTGTTTTTCAGGAGCTATAGGTCGATGTCTACTGTAAAAGGGGCACCATGTTGCCATTGCCTCCATCTATCTAATCTATCAATCTAAAACTTAGCACAGCTCAAAGTACACCCCATTATACATGAATAGTTACACTTAATCGTACAGGATTTCTACACAGAAAAATATGTTTTTACATACCTGGTCTATTTCACTTTGTAACGTGAGCTTCATGTGCATTATCTTTTAATAAACAGTAATAGTACAGTAGGATCTGTGACTATATACATTTAAATTCTGCAAACCAGGATGGTTTATTGTGATCTGGGTTACACTAAATGTCAACTCTTTGAAATAGCCTAAAATTGAGGAACTCCTTAATAGGAAAAATTCTTTGAGCTTTACACATTCGTAAATACTTGTATATCTAAATCTGATGTTGTACCACATTCCCTCATGGAGTCAAGAGAAATTGTCAAAATTAACCCACAGCACTCATGACTTTCTTTCTTTATAAAAGTTGTATTGTTGTATATCAACACCATGTTATAATCATTTTTGGGCCACAGAAACAAAGAGAAAGTGTCAGCGTCTCTTTCTCTAAAATCTAAAAATTAGGTTAGGAATTGGGGGTTATCAGGGACATGGGCTTGGATTTTCAGTCACATTAAGTTAATTACATTATCAGCATTTCATCACTTTAAAAACATTTCCAAAGTCAAAAGGATAATGTCTCAACCCGACTTCGAGAAACATATCCATACTTTTATCTCCAGCAGGTTAGATTACTGTAACGGCCTGTTCACTGGTTTCTCAAAACGAGGGTTAAGACAGCAGTAGCTTATTCAGAACGCGGCTGCTCAGGTTCTAACATTCAGTACCACCTACATTCAGTAAAGACAACAAACCGTGTGTCATCTGCACCCTTTGTCTTTTCTTTTTTTTTTAATCTGTATTTCACTTATGTTTCTTATTCTAAATCTTGTCTGTGTACTTTAAATTTGTCTTTCATTTCTGTAAAGCACTCTGAATTACCCTTGTATGAATTGTGCTGTGTGAATACAATTGCCCTGCTTTGCCTTATGACTGCATCCAAAAACACAGAAGGCATGCTGTGTTTCTTTCGGAGTTCCACCATGGGGGACTAAAACAGTACCATGCAATAAAATGACACTTTCAGAAATCAGTTTGATAAGCTCATAGACATTGGTTAGTTAGTGTGCGTTAACAGGACAGCTGTTTCTCAGCTTGGACTGGACAGTAATTATGCTTTTTTACAAACTGTCATTGTTTGAGCCAAAAGTATGTTATGCCACCACTGAAGTGTAAACCCGCCCTGTTTACTTTTCATTTGTGTTTACTGGATTCAACTCTAATTTGATGCAGTGGAAAAGAAAAGGTCAAGCAAAAAATGGTCTCATTATCCTTTTCCTCACAGCGCAAATGTGCATATTTATTTTATTTTGTTTATAGACATATAATGAACAGAAATATGAAAATGCTGCTTCTGTAGAAGATATTCTCTGATTGGGTTTCTTTGACATCCAAGCTAGATTTTTGAAAGCAAGTGGAAAACTAACTAAATCTAAAATATATGCTTTAATGAAAAAATCCTTTTTAAATGTCCAACAAAGATTGCTATATACAGTTATACAGTTGTCTTTTGCGGCATAATTTCTCAAAGATTGCATTGAATTTTCACTTAGTCCAGGCCTTTTTATTCAAGGTTGAATTACCTTAAGTAGCTTGAAAAGACCAAATCCAAATGGAGATCTTAAATTAGCGAAATGATGAAGTAAGTTAAAGGATTCTTGACATCTCCCTAGCCATTATCCACACCCAACTTGGCACATCACAAATATCCAGCCTTGACCTCGTGTCTCACCCCCATCCCTCTCCCCACTCATCCTTCCAGCTCCGCTCAACAGCCTTTTTATGACAAGTCTTAAGGGACGTGTCGAGTTCTAGACTAATGAAAGAGCAAACCACAGTCAAATTGTGATGAAATAAAAGATTGGTTTGGTTTTTGCCGTTCCTGTCAGAAATCCCCAAACCCCTTTGCTCCAAACTCACTGGTTCCTTGTCAGTATTATTGATGATAACCTATCTCCCAATAGGCTGTCGGACAGTTTCAGCAATCAACCAGAGGTCACGGGTCAACATGGAGTCATCAGGACTGCATGAGATTAGAGAAAGATCCCAACAAATTATCTTTAATGGGATAGCTGTGTGTACAGTCTTTGTCAGCAGGGCAATTAGATTAGATAGTAAGTATTACGTCTGTATTAGATCTCTTTGGGATGTTTCAATTGAGGGCAGTTCATTCTGTATTAGTTCAATGTTGCAAACTCTGACAGGCATGGCTTGGAGCAGCTGTGAGAAATCTAAATAAGACAAAAAACAGAAAAGCAGTCATTTAAAAACACTCTAAATCAGATAAGTCCATTAAACAGGCTATAATCCAGTAAGTCTATATCTTCTAAATTTTTGCAGCTCACTAGATGGCACTGTGCACACTTTCCCGAGCTGGTGGTCTGGTAACGGAACAGAGTGAATCCTTCTCTTGTACAGCATTCTCCATCCAAGGAGATCTTCTGTAAAACTGAGAGCAGGGTAGAGCAAATGCGTGCTACGAGGCCTGTTTGTGAATGTTATAGTTCCTCCTATCAGATCACAATGAAGGGCCTGCAGAATTAGTGGATTTAGATAAGAGTGTTTTGTGTACATAAGTAACAGACAAAAAGGACAGGGAGGCTTTTATGTAAAGGGGAAATGCAATAACATAATGGCTATGTCATACTCTATGGGACCCTTCTTAGGCAAATAACATGAACTGTGAATAAGGAAAATATGTTTTTTTAATAATTTATTATCTATTGTCTATTGTTTGTTCATTTAGAAGACAAACAAAGCCTTTTCTGTGTTTCACAAAATAAAGACTTGAAATGTGATTGTAGTCACTTTATCAATGTTGCTCCATGTTCAAGCCAAACTTAATGTTCAAGTCAACATCCAGGCTGTTTGATTTGCGTGGCCTTGGTTTAATGTTGCTCCTTTGTTGCAAGTGTGCATTAGACAGAAAAAGCTGCTGGTCACTTTCGTTACTCTTGTGGTTTCTAGTCTAAATCCAGGTCAAAAGTCCTTCTTATTTACGTCAAATCCTTATCAGTAGAATTCAGACATAATATCAAATGCCATCACTTAAAAGACATGCTTTGAAAGACAGTTCTTGCTTAAAAATCCTTCCTCTATATCTCAGTCTGAGACAGGTTTAACATTTTGATCTGCTAACATTCATTCATTTTTTTACACTTAGTCCTTTTTGAGGTTTGCGGGTGACTGGAGCCTGAAACCTTGGGCCTTAGACGGTGTACACCCTGGACAATGGCCAGTTGGTCACAGGGCTGACACTTAGAGACTGACACTGACAGACAACCATTCACTCTCACATTCATTCACACGGAGAGACCCCACGGTCACACAGGAGGACATGCAGACTCCTCACAGAAAGGCCTGATTCAGCCGAGGATGTTCAAGTTGAGGTGAGGTTTAAACTCATGACCTTCTTGCTGTGAGACAGGAGCGCTAACCACTGTGTCATAAAGGGCAATCTGACAAAGTTTACATAGAGTGTGGGTGTGAACTTCAGAAAAGTCTTTTGTTTGTTTCGTCTGATCAAATATGTAATTCTACTCAAATATGATTCTGTTAAATTCATTAGAAGCTTCCAGCATGTTAACTGTGTTCCACAATAAAACATAATAACCGGAAAGCAAGAACCAAATCTTAGCGTTAGGTGTGCACGTGGCAGAGTGGTTAGCACTCTTTGCACCCTTACAGCAAGAAGGTCGTGAGTTCAAAACCCGGCCGACTCAAACATTCTCGGCTTAGACAAGACAAGACATTTATTTTTGTATAGCCCAATATCACAACAACATCCGCCTCAAAGGGCTTAACAGACTGCACTAGACAACATCCCCTGTCCTTAGACCCTCCATCAGGGTGAGGAAAAACTCCAAAAAAAACCCAGCCGGGAAAAAAGAGAAACCTCAGGGAGAACCACAGAAGGAGGGATCCACTCCCAGGACGGACAGGCTGTGCAAGAATGTGTCCAGGACAGTTGAAAAAAAAATACATAAAAACAAAACATATTCACAAAAAACATTTATGTTGACAGCGTCCAGTGTCCACTCTGTCTGTGTGTGTAAGGTGGATGGGACCTCAGCCATTATCAAGGTAGATGAAAGATGAGCTGTGGCAGTACACATCACCCAGCAGATCAGAGGTTTGCGCCCACCCTAGGAGGAGGTAGAAAGGAGAAAAACAAAAGTGCTAAATACTACTGAAAATAGGCAGATGTAATAATAATATCAGCGGTTGAGTGTGTACCTACAGCTACAACCAGTGTAAACCTAACCCTATGATCAATCAGTCTCTATACGTTTGGTGAAATAAGTATGTTTTGAAGTTTGCTTTTGAAAATCTCTACAGAGTCAGATCGCCGCACTTCCACCGGGAGCCCATTCCATAAAAATGGGGCTCTATAAGAGCCAGCAGACTTCTTCTTTATTCGAGGAAGTTGAAGGAGGCCAGCGTCCTGAGAGTGAAGGGTACGAGCTGGAGTATACCAGGTGATGAGGTCAGATAGGGAAGAGGGCGCTTATCCACAAAAGATCAGCTCTAACATGAATAGGAAGCCAGTGTAATGAAGCCAGGACTGGAGTAATGTGATCAAACTTCCTGGTCTTTGTTAAAAGTCTGGCGGCTGTATTTTGGACCATTTGTAGTCTGTGAGTACTTTTCTTCGGCAGTCCAGAGAATAATGCATTACAGTAGTCCAGCCTGGATGTGACAAATGCATGAATGAGAATTTCAGCATCAGCTAAAGAGAGGCAGGAGCGAATTTTTGAGATATTCCGCAAGTGAAAAAAGCCCAATTTAGTGACCTCACTAATGTGCTGATGCAGAGATAGTGTGGGGTCAAAAATGACACCGAGGTTCCTTGCAGTTTTGCCGTGCTCCAACACACAGTTGTTGATTGAGACAGTAAGATTGTTGAAAGAGTCTTACTCTGGTCTTTCTGTGAGGAGTCTGCATGTCCTCTCTGTGTTACCGTGGGTTCTCTCCGGGTACTCCGGCTTCCTCCCGCCATCTAAAGACATGTATGTACAGGTTAATTGGCAACTCTAAAGTGTCCCTAGTGAATGAATGTGAGCAAGAGGACCCCCTCGACAACGAGATGATTCATCTCAAGGGATTAATCCTCACAAAAAAAATGTGAATAAATAAATAAATAAGTCTTGTGTAAAGGATCTATGGGCTTGTAAACAGAAAGGCCAAGAAAGAGGGTGGGATGGTGGTGTGGATCAGTGCTTGTGTCACAACAACCTTTTGCTATGCCAGCCATCTCAGGCACTCACAATCTGTGTGGCTGGAAGGCATGCAGTGAACAGGAGACAGAGCAAACAATGCGCAGCCCCAGTTCTCCACGGTGCTTTCTCATATTTGAGCAACACCATGCACCTGCTCCACTCATGCGGGGCACAGCACAGATAAAGACCAAGCAAGCAAGAAGATAGGCACAAGGATTTCTTCCATTTTAACTGTAACAGGTGACTTCATTTCTCTAGTATCATGAGCATCCGCCTTGCAGCTATTGCTTCGAGCTCCTGTGGATATATAAGCTGGTCATGTACACTTGAATTTATAACAGCAACAGAAATCCAATTTCCCTCACTAGATCCATACCACTCCATGCGTTGCAGGGCGAAGGGCTTAAAAACTTAAAATATTATTTCTGGAAAGTTGGAGAAAGTGGTGGTGGATTAGGCTGATGTTGTGAGTTTTATTTTTATTTTTTTTAGCTTGCAAACCTATTTGCCCAGAGTGGAGCAACATCTGAGACAAGCACAAATGGAATTCTATCACCATGCAAGCTGCATAGTGCATTATCCACCTGTGCACCGTCATCACCCTATTTACAGACCCCCACACGCTGCCAGACTCATATATACAAACATGTAGTCTACACATTACACTCACTTTGACCCACAAATTTTTCACATATGACGTGCATATTCTAAAATAAACGAGTGTAAGCTAGGCTGCAGTCCGTATGGCACACACACACACACACACACCTCAGCTCTCCTTTGGGATTATGATGCTCGATGCCTCTCAGACTCAATGGCTGGTTTCACACTGACAGACTGGTGATGTCTGCCTCAGCAATGGAACCTCCTTCCACCCAGCTCACTTAGCCCAATCCTTTTTTTTATTCCTATGTAAATCTGTGGTGAAGACTCGGAGAGGGAGAGTCAGGCAGACACATGGAGACAGTAAGAGAGAAAATGAGCACTGCTTATGTAAAAGAAGCCAAATTCAGGTCAGACTCGACATTCTTCATTCTGTCTGCTTCTGTGTGTACATAAACTGGAATAAGATTTACAGCAAGTTCGCAATACACAGAGCTACATTAAACTGCATGGCATTTAACCAAGTCTCTTTTTGAAATTGTATATATCATTTATTTAATTAAATTCACCTGATAAATATTGTTTGCTGTTGTTATTGATGGAGACATAAACAAGTTGTGTTCCTCATGTCCATGTCTTTTTTTAAATTGCTCTTATGTAGATAACACTGTTGACTTTAATCCTAGAATGCTATGAGATTTGAAGTCCTCTTGAACAGACTACATCTGTTGTAACATCAAGCACAAATGGGTCACAGATCCATTCCTTCTCAGTTCAAGGGTCTTTTGTGGTTGGGATATACTGCTCGAACTCTTTAAAAAGCTGAGACAGGTGATGGTGCAACAGCTGGGAGAATGAGGGCCCAGGCGTCGTCTCCCCCCAGGAACTTCGCTAATGATCGGAACATGTCAAATACTCCAGAGGACGGGATGCGCCGTCCCCACATTTCCAGTTTGGCTTTGAATGCAGCCACTTTATTTGACTTGAGAACTGTGGTTATTTTTCCTTCAAGTGACAGATTTTTTTTGACCCACCCAGTGCTGCTTAATGTACTGCCAGTGGTGGCTTTCCTAACTCAAAAAACTGTCCTGAGCCATCTCACTTCAGAAGAGAAGCAAAGACGTCTACCCTGCATATATCTCATCACAGAGCTGCTCAAATGTTAGCGAGTTAAGGACGTGTACTTGGTGTGGTTTATAACTTTATTCACAACATTCAAAACTCCATTTAGTTTATTTTTCACCTCGCCAGCATTTCTCTCTGAATGACACAATGAGTAGGAAAATGGGAATTGATGTGTTGCTGCTCTTGCCTTTTACTGGACTTTGCCTTTTTGATACACTTTTGATCTCCTGTTGAATTTGTTGTGGCTACGACTTGGCTTTGGCCTGCCACAAGCTTGAGGCTTGGATTTTGGTATTTGTATGTGTATTGGAAGGTATTTTACTCTAATATATGCATGAACAGGTTTTAAAAATTATTAATGAACTGCTTTTTTGCTTTTCCCTCTTATAAAAGAAGCTCTTCAGCGGTAATTGTCTTTTTGCTCATTTTTGCAGGTAGCAGAAAAACTGTGAGTGAGTTAGTCAGGTGGAGTCAAGTGTGGGAAAGCGTTGCTATTTGATGCAAACACTTGTTTTTCATAAAGTTGTTGTGACTGTCTGTTTTTTTGGTTTTGTTTTGTTTTTCAGAGCAGCTGCATTATCTCAAACTACACCACTTGTATGTCTGCCTTTTACAAACTTTATTGACAAAAGCAAAGTTTTAATATTTAATGTCATTATGAGCAACTGTTGCAGTCTCCAACAAATCAGTGTTAAACCACTGCATTAATTAATAATTAGCCATGTATTGTTTGACTAATTGTCTAAAGTTTTTTTATTTAACTGTTACCAACCTCACTCTGTTAATATCCTTCAATTATTTTATGCAAAACAAGTGCAACAGCAAAACACACACACACACACACAAAACAAGCTGTGTTTGAGCCTAACCTTCTGTCAATTGCATTGATTTCATATGGCAGAATATTGTTATATACAGTAAGGTTGATATGAGAAAATTACAATAAGATGCTGACATAATACCACAGGGGAATTAATATTAATATGTGTGCTTCAAAAAACAAACAATAATCAACACTAATCATATTGTATGCATGTCTGACCAGTCATAAAAGCAGAATAGCCTTATGCATTAAGATATAGATGTCAATTTTGTCATGAGACTCCCTCATAAGACTATATGCCTAAGGCAAGCCTGCACTATGCTCTTGGTAACTTTCCAGCACGTAGTTATGCTGGTGAGATGGGGTATAACTGTGTTTATGATGCTATAAAGTCTTTTTGGCCAGAGCCCTTGCTGTTCATGCTGCCTTTAGGTCCGTTGTAAAGCTGTAATGGGCTGTGCCCTTGGATTGTGACTCTACAGTGTGTTGGTGCAGAGCCTTCTAACTGGTATCTTTGATGGCTTCCTGTTGTAGCTTCTATTTTATGTGAATGTACTAATTAATTGACACATCATTCTTATTTTTTATATTGTTATGATGAAGCTCATTAGAAATGCTGGGCCGGATGTTGATGATCGACTTTGTAGTTGTTTCATAAGACTTCAGGTCCTATGTCTTGGACACTCGGGTGTAGTGAAGGGCAGAGATCACTGATCATTGATCACTACCCAGCTGATAGGTACCGGCAGGCCAAGCAGGCTGCAGCCCGGGTGGTTGTGGAGGCCAAGACTCAGGTCTGGGAGGAGTTCGGTGAGGCCATGGAGAAGGACTCAAAGAAATTCTGGCAAACCGTCTGGCACCTCAGGAGGGGGAAGCAGTGTCCTGCCAACACTGTTTACAGTGGAGGTGGGAATCTGCAGACTTCAACTGGGGACATTGTTGGACGGTGGAAGGAATACTTCGAGGATCTCCTCAACCCCACCAACACATCCTCCACTTGGGAAGCAGAGGCCAAGGGCTCAGAGGTGGACTCGTCCATCACCCAAGCTGAAGTCACTGAGGTAGTAGCACCAGGGGTGGATGAGATACGCCCTGAGGACCTTAAGTCTCTGAAGGTTGTGCAACATCGCGTGGTGGTGGGGGACAGTACATCTGGACTGTCAGACCGGGTTGGGGGAAAGTCTATGCCATGGTACTGGAGAGGAGAATGTGGCCGATAGTTGAACCTAGGATTCAGGAGGAACAATGCAGTTTTCATCCGGGTCGTGGAACACTGGACCAGCTCTATATCCTCTCCCCTCCACATGGAGCTGGAGGGTTTATGTGAGTTTGCCCAACCAGTCCACATATGCTTTGTGTTTTATATGTATATATATATATATATATATATATATATATATATATATTAAAACTTTTAAAATGGTAATATATTACCATTTTTATTTGATGGATGAAATCACATATTTTTCATCAGAGAGAGTCTGTTTTTACAAAGCAGAACTACTTGTATGTAGCCCTATGCCTGTTATGAAAACGTTTTTGACTAAAGCAATGGTAATTCCATTTATTTTTTCATTAAAGTAGCATCATGTAACTTCTTAATATTCATTCTCAAAATAATTCTGATGTTTCTTAGCCAGATTGTAGAACCATGCCTATCCTTTAGCTGGAACAAAAGCCAAAAAAAAAAAACCTTCCTGCCACCATAAATACTTTATGTGGCATTGACCTTTTTCTGTGGAAAAGGTGTTTTCTCTGTCTCTGTAGCAGAAAAATTCAGTGTCCCTTTAAGTTTATTTAAAGATGTTTAATGCATGTAATTGTGTTCCAAGAACACTTCAAGATGTAATGAAATGCAGTCTGTGCACCAGGAGGGGGTAAGTGAAAAACAAGTGGCTCCTACTGATGTCGAGTAAACACATAACTGTCTAAAGGATTAATTGGACACCTACGCACAATAGAAGTGTATTTTTGATGTATATTTCTGTCTGTTATGAGGACAGGTGAGCACAAACAGCAGGATTTATCAATCCACTTTGCCTCTGACCATGACCGCTCGTGTCACTATGTTAGCTGGTAATGTACGTCAGGTTTGCCGCAAGCAGTCACTTCCAGGTTTGTCTCATTACAAAGGTAATTCCTCTGGAACAGCGGCGGCAGCATAATAGCGGGAGATGGTAATGATCCTTTAATAGCCCTCCTCATTGCCCACTGGCCACATCCTAAAACCCGATTTGCCTACTGCGCTCCCACAGAGCCAAAGAGATGAATAGAAAACTAACCGCCGTTATGTTGGCCATGAAAAAAATCAAATCCGAACATTCATAATCCTCTCAGCTTCCTTTTTGTCTCATCTGTTGCACACTCCATACATCTGGTCCACTATTTTCTTTGCACTCCACAGACTTCTAGATTCTTTTTTCCTACTTTTCATTCTTTGCCTTGTCTCTTTGTATCAAGGCCCAGTTTCAAATTCTGTACTTCAAAAGACTTCAGTAGATTGGATTCTTTTTTTGGCATTTAGAGGTAAAAGGGGATGACACAAAGTAAGCTGAGAAAGCATCCAAACTCCTCTTGCCATGTATGGGAAACAGGAAAGATTGGCTAAACAGAAGAGACCGCTTTAGAGCCTGCTAATGCATTTGATCCTGACATGTTTAATGCTTTCGGATTGATAAGGATTTTGTTACCACCCTGCATTTTCTTTTCAGATGTGGATATTGATTGTGTGTGGGTGCGTCCATGTCCATATACGTGTCAGGCACCTCTGTTATCTAAAGTAAAAAAAAAATCAAGAAAGGGCCAAAATCTCCTGCCCATATGGTTCAGTTTCTCACATATCCTTGATAAGATTTATTTGGGATTTGAGTGTGTAGTATACAAGGGTGGGAAAATGGCTGCCTGGAAGGTTTTTTAATCTTGGAGCCATCATCACTGTTGATATGTCAGGCCAATACCAGGGAAGTCACAGCATTTCTTCTTTGATTCAAGACAAAAATGGGTCCAGGAGAGGTACAGCTGAGAATATAGCACACAATTTCTCCATTTGTCGATGACTTCAGTAAGTCGCTCATGTAAAAGGCTAAATATGTGCTTGTCACTTGAGCGCCCAGAGGAGCCTTTGCACAAGTATATTTTCACTTATCTCTCTACCCCCTTTTCATCTTCTCTGTCACTTGCTCTCCTTGCCATCAGTGTACTGCTTAAATAATTCAACTCAAAACCAGGACAGTCTTTAATCGCATGTCACTTGGTTCCCTCACTGACGGCAGCCCAGCACATTATCATAATCATCCATATCAAGAGGCTGCAATCTTGTCATGCAATGCTGTTTAGACACCAGCAACGTTTTTACAACTGTACAATGGAAACACTAAAAATATACACACAATACGGCAGGTTTTACAGGGTTATATATTATTAATTGCTTTCACCTTCAGAGACCCTTTTTCTCATTTCTGCATGCAAACTTATTTAAATGACAGTAACGCAGATTTCAAACCACAGAGCCAGCTTGGAGAAGAGCTGAACATCAGCACTGAATAACAAAAACAAACACATGTGGGAAAAAAAATACAAAGAACAATGTTTTAGGAATGGGTGTTACTGTGGGAAAGCTTTGATGGGGCATGTTTTTTGGCAATGCAGTTTTGATTCATACTCTAACTTTAAACATATTAAGGCTACAGATGGCTGCTTGTGTGTATTCAGGTTGGAATTTGTTATACTTTTCTGCTTTCAGGTATTAAATTTGGTTTTTGCATTTCATTTAAAGGGCTTTGTGGAATACCCAATGCTTGTGATTTTACTATTAAAAGAGATTTACTTTAACAAGCTGAAGGTTGAATTGAATGAGAAATTAAAATGTTTAATGGAATTTATTTGAGCTTGCTTTGAATGAATCAAAATCTCCTGACTGCAACATTCTCGGCTTTCTGCTTGTACAGCTATAATGGTGGCTCTAGAATGACTTTGATTCATCTACTCAAACAAAATTTGTATTACTATGACAACATTTATAGTAAGTATGTTGTACTAAGTGTCCCTATCTAGCCTCTGATCTATAGATTAGTCAAGTTTTAATGTCTATGCCTTGACAGTATGCTTCTGATTTGTAAAGACCTTGCAGTTTGTATGTTGTTTAAATAGAACGAGAGCCAGTTTTGAACTTGATCAAACTTCACCATGGATACGAAGCCCGAGGCAAGAGAGAAGTGGAATTCAAATCTTATCGCTCCCATCCACAGACGCCACACTGTGCACAGGGTATGGGACCTGATGGGTGAAGTGATTTGTCAGGGCACCATCTTCCGACGAATTTGTTTGTGGGTGTCAGTGTGCGATGTGTTGCACATGGCCTGTGTGCGTAGTAGTTGGAGGAGCTCATTGGTCTGCAGACTCACCACAGTTGCTTGGCAGCTCGTCTTCCTTTTTAATTAGAGAAAAAGCATCTGCAACAAGGGTCAGGAGGAGTGAGGCAGTGATAAAAAGTGTGATGTTTGTGCTGTAAAATACTGAAGGATTTTGCTCTGGGGAATACAAGAATCCTTCAAGGATGATTAGAGACGACTAAAAGCTTTACGAAGAATGACAAACAGGAAGTAATTGTTGCTGAGTTGTCCTCTGACCTCACTAAGAACAGAGACCCTGATTAGTTTACAGGTAACGTCTTAAACTTTCAGCTCGTCAATAAACAATATATAAAATGTGAGAAGAGAGACCAGAGAGAGTCCTACTGTATATGAAAGATAACTGCTATAGCCATACGTGTAATTGTACATTCATGGGCAAAACGGGGCTACCATTAGGGATATTCCCTTTCGACTAAAACAGTGTGTTGTTTGTCGACATAATAACTTAAGTTAAAAGCCTGGAAACTGCAATTTATCAATCACATATGTACCAACTGAGTGCACTTAGCTTTGCTTCTGGCTTACCAAAAATAATATTTTGTCCCACAGAAAATATCAAATCTTTGTTGACCAAAGACCATTGTTTAAATAAAACAATAATTTCTTTAGACAACTTCAAACTGTCACAGATTTTGATTATTTCAGCGGCATCAATGTATGACGTATGAAGATGTTGATGCCTAAAATCTGCTATTTAAAAATGCTATTAGAGAACACCTTACAAGTGCAATAAAACCAGCAATCGAACCAATTTGTTCATCAAAGCATGTTAATTAAATAATGAATCTGAAGCATTTCATTCAACACCAGGATTTATTTTTAAGTTTTTTTTCTACTATCTAATCATTAAATGGCTCTTCATGTTGTAGATGAGGCTAGATAAGAACAGTCAGAAATATTGTACAATACATAAAGTTTATGGGGATATCCTTTGCTTGTAGGTTGGTAAGAGTCTGACTTAATGTGTTAGCCCCTTAATGTGTTTTTTTGCTTATATTGCATGCTACTCCTATTGGACAGGGCGGTGCAGAGAACCTTTTTATGTCACTAGAATAGAAAATCAAAAATATGCAAAAGGAGTAGACGCTATTGTAAAATAAATAAATAAATCAAATTAATTATTTTTACGCTGTCTTAGAACACTATGTGAGAAGAATCTCATACCTTCTGTCCAGGACCTCTTATTACATTTTTGTTACTCATAACAACATAATACATGACAAAACTGTTTTGTCAATGAGTTTAACACTGACCCTGACTTTTTGTTTTGTAGTGGCTCATTTACAGCACCAGCATGAGGCCTTCATTGTTCTAAATTAAACAATGGAATTCCACAGATAGCCTTAGCATCATTAGCGGGGGGATAATTACTGTGCACGATTGACTGGCCTTGTGTTCAACTCCACAGTAACCACAAGTTTGCTGTTTCCCTTTTCAGTTCATCCTTTGTGACATTTTTGCACTTCTGTGTTTTCTTCACTGTGTGGTGTTTTCTTCTCCCTACATCTCTCATCTTCTAAACACTGCTGCACATTTAATAGTCTCTTGCTTCTCTTGTTTCCACCATTTTCTCTCAGAGCCTGATCCAGTTGGAAGTATTAAGTCTTTGTCATTTTCTCGTTCTTTCTCTGCTCCCTGCTGTCCACTTTCATCGTCTGCCTGCCATGTCATGCCTCTTTTTTTTGTGTTTCAGGTGTAAAAATTGGATGACATGCGGTGAGTTGTGGCTTAAAGTGAATGTCAATCACACTCTGTTTTATCCCCTCACCTTCAGGCAACACTCTCTGGTGGCTTTACGTACCTGCAGGGATTTGCCTTTTTTCCATCGTTTTGTCTCAGCTCTTGTCATCTCTTTTCCATATTACCATGTTCACTTACACTACACCACTTGCTAATTGTATTCCACAGGTTACTGTAGCCTACACTCTAAGTCAATTTCTCAACCGTCTTTGTAGAAACCCTTTTTTCTAGTTTATCCCATTTGACACCTCTTAGGATCCCCTTCATTTGCATTTGTTTTTTCTTTTTCTCCACTGCCAGCCGTCTGTCTGCGTATGAGCCTTCTTCACTCCCTACCTTGTTATGGCTAGAAAAAAGAAATCTCTCTACTCATTCTGCGATACAATCACACACAGTTGTGGTTGCACTGGAAACTGCTAAGCTCCTTCACGGGAAAGGAGCTTAGGGAAAGAGATTGGCAGAATGGAGAAAGAGTAAATAAAAGAGCAGGTTCTTTGTGGTTGCTAGCCACAGTAATGGATGGCTAAATAAATGGACCTATAAAGAACTACCAATTTTACTAGCACCCAAGAGTAAGCAGCCATGATTTACAGTGTTAAAGAACTATAGTCTTATTAAATACTGCTTAGTCTTTTATTTTGTGCCCCTGCAATGTCATGGTTCTATACATATACAAATATTTTCTTCTGTTTCTTTCACTCCACAAAACAGGCTGTTTATAAAAGGCCCGTACACATACTGTATGATGGATATGTATACAGGCAAAATAGATTTTTGTATATCATGTCATTGTATAGACCATTGGAATTAAAGCAACACTAGAATAAACTAACCAGCTTTTATCGACACATCATTTTTTGTCACCTAATGGTCTGAGAGAGTCACTTTCGGGAAACATTGGTTTATTGAAATACTCATCTAAACTTGGCTTGAGAATAGGTTAAGCTAAGTGCCAGTGGTGGCGTTACTGGCTGGCATCAATCACAGCCAATCAAATCAGATTCTGGAAATAAAGCACTCACCAGCATAACATGCTGACATGGTCATAACAGAGATGAGACACTGACAAGCTGCTTATCAGAAAAGCCTGTTCCTTATGAGCAGGCTACATCTAAGACTTAATGGATTCAATATAAATTGGATCCATTAAGACAGAGCAAGTTTCCAATACATTTGATACAATACATCAACAATCAGTGGCCAAATCGGAAAATTTGTTTTTGCGAAAATATTTTTTATTTATATAGATCAGATTTTTAAAGAAGATTTTAGTCTTGTCTCTGACATATCAAACACCGGATGTATCTTACACACTGCTCAGTGTAGGTAAGTGTTGGAGCATCTCAGTGGCGTATCTTGTACAAATTTGAGAGACCTGGGTTTAATTCCCGCTCGGGTAATGTGCCCAATGTTCCCTCTCTCATCTCATCATGATTAATAATAAACTCCAGTAAGTTTTTAGGCCCCAAAAAGTGGCTGCTTCTGACCATATTGAATGTTTACACTTCCTTAACTATCTTCAGATGTTCAAATATTTACAGCTATCTGGTTGACAACACACCTCTTCTCATTCAGTCCATTTTGTGAGTGCTGTAAACTAGCAATGTAGCCTTAAACTGATCTGGTTGTTTGACAGGTTTCAGCACAGGCTCCTCTAATGATTTGGCCTGTCGACAGAATAGTCTACTACAGGATATATTTACTGGTTCTGTATTTGGTGAGTGGTCATGGATTTTGTTTTATTAAATTTTTTTAAGTTAACATTTTATTAGTTTTTTTTTCTTTTATCGACATGTCCAAAATGTCTTGCAATGTAAAAAAATCCAAAATTAAAAATCCAAAATTGATATTGCACAAAATAATAACCAGACAAATGCATAAGAAGACAACTAAAAAAGACTTAAACAACCCCCCATTTAAAAATATATATTTTTTTTTTCTGAAAAAAATATATATGATCAAAATGGACGAGGTAGCATTACTAAAGATATTGTCAGAGGAAAAGTTCAACAGATTTAGCCATGAAGACATTTATCTTAATATATCTTTTTTCCAGTAATCCCCTGAACCTCTTTCCAAAATGCTTGGCTATGATCACATCTCCAGAGCATATGAACAAGACAAGACTTTTTTTTGTATAGCCAAATATCACAACAACAGCCGCCTCAAAGGGCTTAACAGACTGCACTAGACAACATCCCCTGTCCTTAGACCCTCCTTTAGGGTCAGGAAAAACTCCCAAAAAAACCCCGCCGGGACAAAAGAGAAACCTCAGAGAGAACCACAGAAGGAGGGACAGGCCGTGCAGGAATGTGTCCAGGACAGTTGAAAAATAAATAGAATTACACAAACATATTCACAAAAAAAAACAAAAACATTCCTTTATTTCACTTGCATTTATAACAGAGTTGCTGGGAAACATTTTGTGGAGGCAAAGGGGTAAAATATAATCAATGTAAAAAGTAAAAATTTTGTTCATGATTTGATGTGGAAATACACTTTGGACCAGCTCATGTTCCCACAACGGTTTCAATAGATCATAAGAATTTGAATCATGGTGTGACAGAATTGTTTAAATCTTCCTTTTAGGGAATTAGCTGATAATATGGCCTCTTCCAACTTTGACAGATTAAGGTCAAAATTGATTCTCTCTTTGAAATGAGCAAATGAAATGTTGAATTTGGAGATATTTATAAAAACCCTTAGAAGAAATATTGAATTCTTTTATTATTTGAGTGAAAGGTTTTACAGTCAGATGACAACAATTCTGAGAAGTTGGAGATGCCATTAGAAACCCATCTTGAGAGACCAATACTCCTAATTTGTTATAGGAGATGAAATATAAATAATTCATGGAATATTTATGTATTCTTTCCACGTATTTTCACACCTGCCATGTGTTGTACAAAATTATATTTATTTATATTAATAATAGTCATGGATTTTAACCAGCATGTCTTTAGTGATATTGATCAAATGGCCACAGTGACTAGAACACCATGTGCCGTTCCTCACACATGCAGCAGAAAGAGTATCCTCTTTTACTGTGGTTATTTATTTAAAATTAAATGCTATATTTAAAAGAGTTTACATTTAACATAGAAACTCGAGTGTACTCATTGCTTTTATACAACTACAGTTTTTATATTTTGTTTATGATGCTGCACTTTTGAGACTTTATGGGAATTTGCAATGAACTTGTTGGACTTGGCCAGAATGTAAAGTTTGAACATGTTCAATGAATGCTGCCAGATACTGACTTGGAAGTGAGCCAACATAGAAACAGTCCACTTATCATGGCTGAGCTTTTCTATATAGAACAGCAATAAGAGCACTTCCTTCTAGTGGTCTGTATAAAACATAACTTTGAACTTAGTTTTTGATCAAGAAACACAGTGTATCCTGCTGAAAGATTAAAGGGTTTTGTGTGCAGTACATTGTGAAGTATTTAGTATACTACTATACTACAATAAAAGCCGTCTTCTATAGCCTTCAATTGAAATCCAGTTAATGGTTGTGTTTCCATAAAAGCCAAGGTCAATTTGAAATATTCTGAAATGGTGGTGACATAAAAAAGCTAATTTATTATGTTTTATTAAACTGCAGAGATGTGAAATTGAGTAGTAACAATGGAGGCTGGTAAGAATATTTGGGTTTTGCTACTGCAATAAACCCATCTATAATCTCTCAATAAACTAGTTACAGAAACATCACTTATTTCTAAAGGGAAAGCACTTAGAAACACAATGAAATGAAATGAATGTTTAAAAAGATTTTATGAAAGTTGAAGTCTGGATGGCCTATATGTAGGCCTATATTTTGTCAATGGAAAACTGTTGCAACAAATCATATTGCTCCCCTAATGAAAAAAATTAAATAAAATCTTTTTACAAATACCAGGACAAGGAATATTACAAACATGAAGAATAATCACAATTTTTAGACTTTTTAATAATTAATTAGCACTTATGTCGTGAAAACAAGTAAAAAAATATACATTTTTGACTGACAAAAGCCACTGAAATAAAAGTGTGTATATTTGTATTTGTGCGACAGACTAACATACAGTTATGAGACAGCAAGGTCACAACTGTCTTTTGCATTACACAGTTCATTTAATTACCTAGGCTAGGAGGTTATGCTGATTTTGACATCAGGGCTAAAATGTTCTCCTATATGTTTTATGGGCATATTTTATGGGTAGTTAAGATAAGGTATAAAAAGGTCACTCTCCCCAAAGAGAGTGGAAGTGAACTTTTTAAAAGATGAAAAAAAGATGGGGACGGGGAAGGGGGGGGGACAAAGGAGTAGATGGAGGAGTAGAGCAATGCATCATGCTGGCAGAGGTCAGGCAAGAGCAGGCTATGTAATTAGCTGTAGAGGAGCTTGGTAATCATGCAACTAATACAGTGTTTCAGCAGATAATTAGTCACACTACTGTGGGGTGTCTCATAGACTTTATTTATGTACTGTAACACTGTGGTTAGAGACCTATCCATATGCTAAAATCAGAGCGCTTACCAGCTGGCTTTGGGCATTAGAAGTTGTGTGTCCGACACCAAGGCACGGCCCACTTTATGCAATCAGCCTGCCCTCCCCATGTATCTTTCTGTGGGTCCTCTCGGGGCTTGTTTTTTCCTCCCACTGTCCCCCAAAAAATGTGTGTGTGTGTAAAATGGTCAATCTAAATTGCCCATAGTGAATGAATATGAGATTGAATAATTTGCCTCTAAGCATTAGCCCTGCAATTAACTGGTGGTTCTCTAAAGCATGTGCCATGCATCACGGCCAAATGAATAAAAGGCCAGTCTGCAAAAGTTAATAAAACCTTCCTCACACTGCACTTTGTTTTGTTTTTTCCAGTCTTCTGTATGTACTGCTTCTTTCTATTTCCCGCCTCCTCAGAGCATTCAGAACAGACACCCAATGAGGGGGCTAATGATGGCAACTGATGCTGCTGTTTCCCTTTCATTAATGGCTCCACACACGCATCGCGGCTTTTCATTCTCGGCGACAGATCGTCAGCACTGACTCTTCTTCAGCATCCATCTGTCACTTTCCTGCTCTGTCTCCTACCCTTCACCTCTCACATCGTTCAAATGGAGTTAGTTTTTCTCAATCCATACTTATCTCCCCAGTGTCTAACTACATGTCCGTTTGCCATCCTACGTGAATACTAACATGTGCTAAAGATGGACTCTTAATTACGGTGCAGTGCCGTCCTCATCAGCAGACAGCTATTTTCCTGAGATCCATGAATGGAGGAGACTACAATAAACGTAGCCACACTTGTTGCTCATTATGACTGTGTGTAGTTATGCTGTATCTATATTTAGCCCTATAGATAAAGCACCAAGCAGTAAAATATATCTTTAATAAACCCAACAACCCAGTCAGATTGTTTTAAAATAGTTGTTTTTCTAGAGCCAAAAAACAAAAAAACAAATACATGTACAGTTGTTGTGATGCATAATATGACAAGACAAAGATAAAGGTCTCACAGTCAAACAAGACTTATTGCAAAAACTCAGAGATCTATAGAGAATGCTTCAAGTACCAATAATTATTAACTACAGTATAGAGGTTAGCTGGATGGCTACATAACGAAACGTTAGACCAAATGTTTTCTGCAACCAAACACGGAAAAATCTAAAATTATTATCATCGGTCCAAAATCAAAAAAATATCAAGATGCTTCTCAGCTCAGCTTCTTCTCACTCACTTTTAAAGAACAAGCATTAAATCTTGGCATCTTTTATGATTCAGATCTCAGTTTTTATCATCACATTAACAGTGTCACCAGGTCAGCGTTTGTTCATCTTAAAAACATCTCCAAAATCAGAGCCTTTGTATCTCTGTATAATGCTGAAAAATGTATCACAAGTAAACTGGACTACTGTAATTCTCTGTTCTCTGGACTCCCTCAAAAATGTATTCAACGTCTGCAGCTCATGCAGAACTTTGTCTTCTCCTATATTACACCTGTTCTAAAGTTGATGCACTCTCTAAATTAGAGCTCTACTGAATCTATATGAGTCAACAAGAGCTCTCTGTTTCTCAGCAGCTGGTCTCCTTGTCATGCCTTGTGTTCAGTGTAAAGCTGGTGAAGCTGCATTTGCTCATTTTGCTCCCAAAAAATTAAACTTACTTCCAGAAAGTATGAAAAATGCACCAACAATAACCTCAACCTATTCTCACTTGTTAATTAACAACTGTAATTTACCTGTTCATTATGTGCATATGTTAATTACTTTTTTTTTTTTTACTTTTGTTTGTTCTTTGATACAACTTGGACATTGGCCATTGACAAACTTTGGTACAAAAAGTGTTCTTAAAAGTCATGTCTTTTCTAAACACATGAATGGAGCTTCCTGTTAGATGAAGCCTACTACACACAGTGTGACATCCCGGTTGTAACCAATCCATGTTGCTCAGTGTGTAAAAATCTAGCATCAATTAAAAAAAAGTATATATATAAAAAAGAAAAAAACACATTTTGAAACAAACATGTCTGATTGATTGACTTGGGTTTTGCTGTCAGTGGGATTTGCAGCAGTTTACAGTCAGGCCTTTCTTTTCTCACATCACTCACATCATCAGCCTCTTGTAAAGTGTATTGGTGGCATTGTTGTGTGCAGTAACAGATTTGATTGATTATGGAAACACTACTCATTGACTACACACTCTGATTATTAATCAGAAACACATTTGTGCATTATTTCATTAGTGTATTATTGCAATCAGTTTGTTTTTTGAGCTCTTTGACTGACAGACTAAGAGCATAAAGTTACAATGTGCCCATTTTTAATTTTTGTGTATTTTATTTGTTTTCTGTAGCTATTCCAGAACATTTAGAAATACATTATATTGGTTTGATTTCATACTATGCATGTACAAGTGTAATTACCTTTCTGTTTAGAAAATGTATTCTCTCCTTTTTCTTGTTTATTACACTTACAAAGGTAGTCTATTTGCTAAGGAAGTGGCTGTGAAATAATGGATTAGTGGCTTGTTTTGACACTCGTCTCAGACTTTCTCAGTTACAGGGTCTGGGAGTGCTTCCAGGTTTTTTCTTGAGATGGGTGTGCAGCAGATGTGTGGATAAGACTGTGATCACCACTGGGCCGCCAGTAGCCACACTCACCAGCCGCTTGCACTGACGGTCATTGATGATTTCAATTTTGCTGTGCCATTCCTTTACACTCTGCCGGTGCGGTTGATAGATTTCTTGCCTGTTGCTCTTGCTGTTGTTTTTGGCTTCAATCGATTCGGTAAGCGAGTTATAATTAGATAGCATCTTCCTTCGTTATCATTTCCCACGAGGAGTAGATGGAACATATGACAGGCGTTTCCTGCTCTGTGCCCCTGCTGTCTGCTCCTCACTCTTTCTCTCCGTCAGCTTGCCTCCTGCATTCCTATTCTCTGCTGCTCTTCCCCTGAGTCTGCATGCATCTCAAACATTATTCGGGATATTCTGTTTCATTAACGCTCTAAAATTCCCCCTTTCAAACAAATGTGGCAATTAAAACTTTCTCATTATAATTTCCCCTCAAACTCTATTTTCTCTTTCAGAGCACAACCCAGCCCTGGTGGGTTTCTATTTCGGTCCAGAGGGCTCCATAAGGGAGAGGTGTTGCTTGTTACAATGGCAGCTTGTGTCTGATGTGGTTTGGTGTGGAGCCCAGAGGTCAAGAGACGGGAGCTAACAGTGAGAGGTTCCCACACCATTGCACTTCAGCAGATCTTGAACACTACTGCTGACATTTATCTAATTGTGCCTACACTGTTCTTTATTAACATAGTGACTTTGTTTTTTATTAAAGGCTGTTGCATTGTTTGACAACAACTGGGTTGAAAATGACTGTAAAAACACAGCCTGTAGACCTTTTAAAAAGTATGAATATAATTATATTATAATTCTACTCTTCTGATCTGTTGTCATTCTTTTCCATCTTTATGTAGTGTGACTGTGCTGTCCAAAAGTACTACTAAACATAACTGTCTGTTATTTATGAAGCCAAAAAGCCAAAAAGAGTAACTCAGCTAAAAGTCAAGATGACATATAAAGGTTAGTTCCTTGTTTGTAAATTTAAAATAACTTGAGCCTGATTAAAAAGATAAAGGGATTTGTTCTAGACTTGCGTACCTTTCTCAGCCAATGACCTGGCGCTCACTCTAAAAGGGAGTCTATAGACCCTGTATCAAGCTATGGAACCATTCATACTATCTGAGGATGTCCATTTAAGTTGCATAATGTTGCTCAACCTTCTGGCATGTCTATAAAGTAGTGCCCTCAGTAACAACACCAGAGTCACTTCCCTTTACTAACTACACCAGGTGCTCAGAAGAAAAGGTTATGTTCACCGTTGCACAGAGAGGAAATGAAGGATACATAATAACTGCAGTGACCATCATCAGCCTGAAGCATACACATGTGTTCAGCAGTTTAAGGTCATCACAAAGGTCAAAGATCCACAGACATCCATCTTTCCAAATCTTCTTTTCACTGAGGCAAGAAGAAAAAAAAAACAGACTACAAACTACAGCTGTTCTATGTTCCAACTGTTTCTTTGAGATTTCCCACAGTGAATCTACAGAGAACCATCAAGAACCGTCAAGTCTTTTCAGTGGTTGGTTGATTTCTTAACAAGTTGGTAAAAAGGGCAGGGAATTTGATATGTATCTGCAGTCATTCAAAATGTAAAGCTCTGGCAATAATTCTATAAATATTTATTCATTTGATTTATTTTGCATTACAGAAGTCTTGTCACACAAAAGCAACACAGAAAGCCCAGTGCCATTACCATGATATTAGACTGAGTTGTATCAGAGGAAGTCCTTTGCACCGAGCACTTGTTCTTAAGTATAAACACAAAAACAACTTGTTGATTATGTCATACATTTAATATAACAACTTTTTTTTAACTAAATCAAAGATACTGTTAACAAATTGATAGAATGTTAGTGTAACCCAGGAAAGGAAACAGTAACGTCAACAAAATGCTTAAAATATTGTCTATTGTCTACCCTTGTTAGTTGCATATATCCTCATACTTGTGGTGCTCATGGCAGAGTGCGCTTCTGCCTCACAGCAAGAAGGTTGTGAGTTCAAACCCTGGTCAACTCTGGTCTTTCTGTGAGGAGTCAGCATGTGTTACCGGAGGTTCTCTCCGGGTACACCAGCTTCCTCCAACTGTAAAGTGTCCTTAGTGACTAACTGGCTATTGTCCAGGGTGTAACCTAAGCCCCAAAGCTGCTGGGCTGTTGTCACCTAGGAGCACTAATGGGACAAAGTAGAAGAAAGTGAATGAATGAATATCCTCATATTTCAAACAGACAAAAACATTGTTTCCTTTAGATAAGTACAGTAAAGATTTGGTCAGTACAGTTAGTTTCCGTTGTTAAAATGGGTATGCAGACTCCCAAAAAACTACACTAAACCATTCTACATTTATTACCCCCTTGATTTAAACCCATCAGTGTAGTCCGCTTTTGAAAAGGAAGTATACTGGAGAATGATTGGACGATAGGTAATCCTTTTTGGCGTTCTACCAGTATGATAAGTGCATTGTGAATTAAAAACTTTGCCTCCTATGTCTACATCCCATTAAACCTGAGCAGATCTTGTGGTATTAAAATAACCCTAAAATGTAGGAAACTAGCACAGCTCTTTTACTGTTTACTATACCTCCATCCTCTCACACTACTACACATCAGGATTCGTCCACTTCTTTAATTTAGTCAACAGTAACAGAGATCTACTTGTGTAGCACTTCTATGACTACAATTAGATTTATGCAATTACAGCCCACAAGATTTAGACAACACTACAGTATCAAAATTCCTAATATTTCATCTAAATAGTCACAAGTGAAGAGGTGTTCAAGTTTAAAAATCCTGCCAATTTGCCGTTCTCAAAACAAAACTATGCACTGGATGACTGAGCACCTCCACAAACATACGACTTTTGGGAAGACATTACTTTTCTGCATCTCGGTAAGTTTTAGGCGATGCTGCACTCGTCATTCTGGTCCTGCTCCTGTGAATTCTGGCAGTTTGGAAAGGTTGAGCAAAAGCCTCAGACTGAAGAAACAGACTCTGAAAATTCACTTTGGTATGTATCTTAAGGCTAGAATAAAAGAGAAAGCAACAAACTCAGTGCATGGGCTGTTAACGCACAGCTCTTTTGAACATCCTCCAGTGGGAGTCATAATAAGCCGCCACCCCCGCTCTCCTAACTTTTGCATTTGGATTCTCTCTCCGTACGATGTTGACAAGAAAGTTGGACACATGAAGGTACGTAGGAGGAGCTCAGCTTGTAAATTTACCATTTTCTGCCATGTTTGGAAATCAGAGTAGATTACCTGAATGCAAGGATTTAAAAATGTCTGAACCTTATTTCCACACAGTTTTAACAAAATGACAAGGCAGGATAAATGAAGAGACAGCATGGAAGGGAAGGTTTGGTTTTCTTTTCGTATTTGCCTCATTGTGGAGCAAATGAAGCAGAAGAGATGACAAGCTGACAAGCATTTTGAAATGAGACTTATCTATGTTGAGACTTTATTTCTCTGTTTTTCCTGGTACCACACGGGACTTGAGCAGAATATGCTTGAGTGAACTTAAAATAAGGACATGTCTAGAACGTGGGTAAACCGTTCATGCTGAATTATTCTCGAGAGGGGCTTCTTCACTGATCATCAGTGGTCATGCCTCAATCTTCCTCACATCCTTTGTCTGGTTTTATCAGCCCTGTGTCCCAAATTGAATTGCATCATTTCTAGAAGTATACAAAGTAAGTAACAAGATAAAAGGAGTATTGTGTTGTGTGAAGTTGCCCAGTTGAGGTTAGGTTAAGTAAAGACTGCAAGGCTTTGTGTAAGTTGGCACACATGGATTTACTAACTACTTTATTGTGGTCAAATGCATTAAATCTCAAATAGAAAACACATGTATGATGTCATTGTAGATGTCGCTTACTCAACTTTTATTAGAACATTTTTTTGGGGTATCCTGGAGTACACTGGAAGCATAAAAAGTTACCTTTGCTTCATTGTAGATCACATCCTTTGCTTCCATATCCTTTTTCATCATTGTCTATCCCACATACAGCATTATGTAAGGCTAGTCAAGTGGAAAAAGAGGGTCCTGCCACAGACATAAAGTGCCACTCATCTGCACTTTTATGCTGTGAGTGCCTGTGAAGTAAAACTAGTATGGAACTGATACAAACACAAAATACCAGGAGCTTTCCACACGCCTGTATGAGCATTTGTCTGTGACATACTGTAACGGGCGAGGAGGTAAAGATGAATAAGGATCATTATTGCTGCCAAGGATGTCTACAAGGTTCCCCACAGAGAGAGGGAATGGTTGCTCCCTGAAGACCGTTTTTAAATGTCAGCCACAGAGCCCATCACTGAGCTCAGGGTTCCCTCCCATATTGTGTAATACCAACAAGATAATTCCAGTCATGAAAATTTATGTCTCTATACACTTTTAATAATCTAGAGCAGTTCGTGGTCATTTGAAGATACACTAGAGACAGTCGCTGCTGCTACCCGAGATATTGGAAACAGTGTGACATTTTCCCGCTCTACCACATTAAAAAATCATTTAAAGAAGTCAAATAAAATACTACCTGCCAACACTCATGCCACACACCTAATAGTTATCCATGAAGCAATATGAGCTGTGCATTTGCACTGACTGCTTGGCATTTTACCATGACATTCAGAAAGCCAATATTTGTTTTCAAGCTTTCACTGAGCTTGTTGGATCTGGTGATAAAGAACTATTTTTATACCAAGAACTCAATAAATCTAGCCTTTCCAATAACATTTAACTCTTCTAAGTGATATTTATGCAATAAAAATCAATTAAACTAAAGCTAAGGGTCTGTTTGTTACACACATCAGGTCAACGGTGATGTTACCAAAATCTGTTTTTTGTATTTTTTTTCTACCATAAGTTGTTTTATATGCCGATGTTACACACTATATTGTGACAATGACAATGGACTTTAATTGTTTCTAAGTTTTACTTACTAGATAAATTGTTTAATTAATAAATTCCACATCAACACAGTGCAGAATAAATTACTTAGCTTAGTTATTGGACATCTATTGTGTTATTGTACATCCTTTTCTTCCTAGTCCCTGACGTTTTATGAAATGGCATACAACAATATTGTTGCCCAGCGGGTGAGCATTTTCAGGCTAGTTTAACAGCCCCTTTATTTCACCATGAACCTGTCTCTCCCTGCAGGATATTAGCTTTTGAAGCCCTCAAGAGTATTTTGGCAGCTTACCACACACTAACAGTGCTCTTTGTTGTGAGAGGTGGAAAAGGTGTGTGCGTTTTCACTCGTTATTCACAAAATGTCTGTTTTCCTTTTACATAATTCACTGCCTCTCTATTTGTACTTCCCTCCATCAGCTGGAGGCTATACCGCATCTTCAGTCTAAGTGTGTGCTGCTGTTACAGTATTGAATAGACTCTTGTGTTCTCTGGACCTTGCCCAACCAGCCATGAATAGCTCCAAGGTAGCCTCTCAGAATGCTGGCCACTGTTGGCTGCTTTATGACATTCTGCATTTATGATCCGTGAACTTGCCAACAGCAGTGTGTGATTAGAAAATGTAAGAGCAGGTAGAAAAAGGCCTGTGCTCCAGCCTCATTTTAGTGAGAACAACCAAACAAACTGAATCTGTTGATAGTCAGTGTTGTTGACATAATCATACACTTTCTATGGAGAACTTTTTGTCCTAGAGTCGGATGTTTGTCAGAATCAGCAGAGCAGCACTCAGAGCATAGCTCACTGTCCTCATAATGATCTGATGTATCCCTTTTCATTCAAAGTCAACAAAATGCAAAGATAAAAGCTTACACAATCTGAACAAATTATTGTTATTTATTTTATTAGATTTTCTTGTAAATGCTACTGAACAGCATTGAGCAACAACAATCCAGGTCCACTCTTCTGCATTATGCTGTCCACAGAAAGTAAACTTCTAAGGCAATTTTCAGCTTTGCAAATGCATATTTATACGCACAATGATAGCACAATTTTTCTTTCTCAAGTGCAGCAGCCTTTTATCTCAGGCTAATACTAGGTGAACGTGAATATGTGGGAATGTTAAATAAAACATTTTTTTCTTCTCTGAATTGGAGAAATTGTACAATTAAGTCTCCAAACAGGCATCTTATAAAGAAGTTAAAAAAAGAAAAAGGTGGTGGTTGTCCTGTGATTGGTAACTGGTGAGATCATCAACAGGCTAGAAGATGCTTCTACAGGTAAGCAGCAGCTGAACACAGAACATGGTAAGTAACTCAAACTTCCCTTCACTCACTGTTGTTCAGAAAAAGTTCAAATAAATCACAAATCAAACCAGTATGAGCTGCTGATGTGGACAACTTACTGAGGGTTAAATTCCAGAAATAATAAGTATGTTGAGTTTAATGCAAAAATCTGAATTTTAATGACACAATATCAAGTAAACAAACAGTAGCCACGCCACCACCTCACAAGTGTGTGCCACTCGACAAAATGCCTGTAATAATGAAAGGTTTTAACACTAACTACAAACTATACTGCTTTGTTCACATAAAAGAACAGAATTTCTGCACCGGAGTCATAAAGCTAATACAGGCCAATTAGGGACGTCCCGGATATGCCAAACTGGAGTGAAAAATAATAATATGATAACAATCAAAGTAAATGCCACACATTAAACCACTTTTGAAGTAGAAAAACACATGATCCTTTTACATACTGTATGTTAATGATATGGACTGTATCCTGCAGGAAAAGCCAGTATGTGGGGAGTGATGGGTCTGGTGGGGGGTGGTAAAGGTGGAGGGTTGAAGATTTGGGTTCATTTTGGCTCATGTGCCTGTGTCCTCTGACCCCAGCACTCTCACACTCAGTCTCTGAGAGGCTGATTAGCCAGAGCAGGTGTGACCCTCACCACTGTCTTACAGCAGCACTGCACACGGGGGGAAGAGAGGGGCTTTAGTCAGCAGCCATTATCTCCTGCCTGCATACTGTTTACTCAAATGCTTAGGAAATGTAGAGAAAGGATTTAGCGATCCCCCCCAAAATATATTTTACTGATCAGTTTGTGTTAGAATATTTTTTATTCTTATAATGTTTAGAGTTACTGGGGGCTTATAGTTCTCTTCAGGTCATGTCAAATTCATGTCATATCCTTCCTGCTAATCCAAGCATAAAGTAGACATAACTAATAATTGGGCCCATGTGTCTTTGTTATGTTAAACTGTATGCTGCTGTAGTTTAATATATTACTGAATAGTGAGTATTTATTTATGGATAGGCAATTATCTGTCTTAACTATAGAAATCAGGTTTGGGCTTTACTTTTGCAGCAACAGTCAAGTTGTTTTCATTTATGTCAGTTTTCAGCAGTATGCAGATATGTTAGACTTTTCTGATTTTGATCAGATTCTCAGATATGTGTGATTGCCGAAGCATGGACAACAGCAGTAGTCTGTTAAATGAGCTAAACCCACTGAAGACTTTTCTTTTTCAGAGCTGGTGTCAGTTCAAAAGCTGTAAATCTGGCTGATTGGAGAGACGCCAGTAAATCACACCATTCAAGTGCAAATCAACTCGAAGCGATTTAGTGCAAAACTTGAGGGACAAAGAAGTTCTGGGCAAAATAGCATTTTTTTTCTTCCACACAGAGGATTCTTTGTCTCTGGATGAAACTCAGTTATGTTTAAAATGACCTTGTGGTTTTGATTTGTAGCTCATAAAATTCCCTTATATTTAATCATAGGTCTATTACATAATCTTTATGCAGTTTGGCCACAAAGTGATAAAAAGCCACGGAGCATAAGATTATCTAGACCTTGCTGTGAAGTGTTCTCCTGCTGCACAAACCTTAAGTAGCTGCTGACCTTAGAGTTGGACCTGTGTTTACTGAAAACATTTACTGAGGTTGGATTACACCAAGAAAGATAAGATATTTTTAAACTACTTTCAACTTTGTCTTAACATAATATTTTCTTGCACCAAGCTTTAGTCAAACCTGCATCTGATTTCCTTAATGCAGCAGAATTTCACTCTGAGACCAGGTCATACCTTAAAATAACTAACGTGAGATAAAATCAGTGTAAATCTTAGTACAGGTTTTATTTATTTTTTTATCAGAAAGCTACTTTTGCAAAATGAAAAGAGAGCTACTCGTGTTTGTAACATTTATTCTGATGGCTTATTTCAACGCAAACAAAATTAATTTTGTTTTGCCATAACATTAACCCTACACATTTTGCAGTAAAACAACAATAATCATTTATCTGCATGTGCCTTTTGTATATGTATATGTATTTATTTCCTGTGTGTCTCACATTATAAAATTAAAACATAAATGCTGTCAAAACTAAACAATGCAATTCCAAATGCACAGATACTTTTGTATTCAGTCAGATGACTGGCACTGATGAAGTCAAAAACAGAGGTGTATTGTGGAGTGTAGCCTCTCAGGTTTACTCTAATGGACATAAAGTTTCAGCCATTGCGGTTATAGCCTCTTTTACAATCCCACCATCAGTGAACGGCATGTGCTTCTTTAAGATGTGCGCTACTTTAAATGGCTCTTCATTTGATCACTTATACCTTTTATAATTCAGCCAAATTTAGTGTTTTTTTGACTTAATCATTTGGTTATGTACACACACAGTATAAATTGTTATACTTGCAAATTACGTAATCTTGCAAATTCTGCATTCTGGCTTTGGGTTTTAGAATGCTGCTAAAATGCTGCTTCTTTTCCTACTCTCATTCACTTTCATATTGGCACACTCCTCTCTCATTCTCCCCTCCCTCCGTCCTGTTCAGCGCAACCATGTATGATGGCACTATGCACCCCTGACCCTCTCTGCTTAATGGTATGATCCTTGTCTATCGTCTCATGACAAGCTACATTAATAATATTATTAAAAGGAATTAACCTGTATTTCACAGTTAGAGACTAATGAGTACTAAAATCCAGCTTTTGCTTTTTATTAAATTTTATATTACTAAACTTGACCTTACTAAACCAAAATCTTTACAATTTCCTGGATTTTTTAGGAGTGCATATGAAAGTGTGTTGAATAAAGGATAAATAGACATTCTGCACAATTGATATGTTGCTTCTAAGTCAATGCACTGCCCAGGCCCCATGTGGAAAAGCATGTTTGATGAGAAGAAAGAAAAATCCATGGTTCATTTGAGGACTTAGGGGGAATAATTAGTGGATTTAGCAACCAGAACTGTTGGAATGTGTTTAGGAATGTCTGGGACTAATAGCAAAGCAAAGGACATCATGAAGGGACAATTGAGCCAGTCACATTGCATTCCAACTAATCCAGGATTGAGACACATCAGTTGAGTGATGATCAAACATTACATTTCCAAAGGGAAACATGTTTAATCCCATTTTATAGATTTAGAAAAGTCGCGCTGCTTGGTAAATGGAAGTTATGTGAAGGCCCTAAAGTTTGTCCACTGGAGACGTTCATACATGTTGACAAAGCCTCCAGTCCCATTAATTCTAAAAGGGGGCGAGTCCATGGCCTGCACTGTGTAATGAGAGAATAAGTGGAGTGATGTGGCGACTTGAATGAGGATGCCCAACATGACATGACTTTAAGTAGGGCGATGGGAAGGGAAGAGCTTACATTAAAAAGATCAGTGTGATAAATAGACTTGATGAGGCGGCATGGTTGAGCGTTCTCTCCACGGGGAAGGCGAGCTGAGCCGTCATGGTGCTGCTTCCACAGCCACTGATGAAGTGGAAGGGATTATAACATTAGGTTGGGTAAGCGTCTCTGATTTTGAAGAAGGTTTGGAACTGCAGCATTAAGTCTGCATGCTCCTAGTATTCACAAAAGGCAAAGAGAAACAGTTACTGGTATGCTAGTGACCTTTGGTAGAGTATTAAGCCCAGGCAAATTAGGCTCCAAAGCATAAGAAGTAGTTTGAAGAATGAGTTAAACTCTGCCCATAGACTGTCTGGCTCCGGAATGTGCTACACTGAAGAAAAAAAAAAAAAAAGACACCTGAACAATTTTACTTTTACTTGTCATTAACTTCTATCTTCTACCTTTTAACCCTGTTAGAATCATATCTCAGCTGCTTCAGGTCTGAGGTGGGGTTAGTTACTGAGCTAATGGCAGACAACCATTCATTTTTGCTCACATTCATTCACTAAGAGCAATTCACCTTTTCATGTTTACATGCATGTCTTTGGACAATGCCCAGAGAGAACACATGGTAACACGGAGAGTACATGCAGACGCATCACTGGGGATCTTTTTGCTGAAAGGAAAGAGTGCTAACCACTCTGCTTTTACACTTGAGTAATTTCTTTTGATTATTGACTCCAGGTAAATATATTTTTTTTACTTTCCACATTATACATATATTTATTTATTTATTCACTTTTTTTGTGAGGATTAATCCCTTGAGATGAATCATCTCGTTTTCGAGGGGGTCCTCTTGCTCACATTCATTCACTAGGGACACTTTAGAGTTGCCAATTAACCTATACATGCATGTCTTTGGACGGTGGGAGGAAGCCGGAGTACCCAGAGAGAACCCACGGTAACACGCGGAGGACATGCAGACTCCTCACAGAAAGACTGGAGTCGGCCGAGAATGTTTTTTTGAGTCGGCCGGGTTTTGAACTCACAACCTTCTTGCTGTAAGGCAGGAGTGCTAACCACTCTGCCACGTGCACCACCCATATAAAAGCAAATGTGAAGGTTTTAAATTTATTCAAACACAAACAAATGATCTGCTATAAAAAGACATGATAGTGTGTAAGCCCTATATTTTTAAGTTAACAGCTAAAGTAATAGCATTACAATTTGAATAAATTTAACCGAGTGATAAACCTACACTTTGAGTCAGATACTGTTGAGTACTCTAATCTGAAGTAGTTCAACCTGCCACTCTGGAAATAGCAACAAAAGGCAAACATGAAAAACAGAGTTTCCTTCCAATCACAGCAGGTGTTCGTTCAGGCTAAATGAAGCATGTATCGTCAAGAAAAGACACACACCAGTTCAATCAGCCAACACCTAGAAATGTCTCCACTGTTCTCCACAGAGAGCATCTCAGCCATTTGTGCTGCTAATCTGAGTTCACATCTATGTGTGCCGTTGAGAAAGAATAAGAAGAATGGAGCAGCTTTTCTCTCTGTGGACCTCATGTCTCCTTTCAGCAGGTTGACACTCAAAGAAGTCTCTACCCTGTGTCCCCCCTTTTGACACCCTCAGTCTCTCAAACAAGACTGACGCCATGTGCAAATCCCAAAACACGGTTGAATTAAAACCTCTTGGCTGCTGACAAGGCCCCAGAAGACAGTTGACAAGTGCAGCCTTTAGGGAACAAGGCAGGGTTTTAGTCATGTCACTCGATCTTGCTCCCTAAAGTGAGAAATAACACAGAGAAAGTGCCAGGCTGATGCTTTGAAACAGTCGCTCTGATGTGTGCATACTAAAACATTTTTACTGGAGCGGTACAGTACAAGTTGAAAGTTCATTCCAAATAAGTGTACCATATAACTAATAAAGACTGCAGTCTGGTGATTGGACGACAAAGAATTGTCCACTTGGTAAAAGAAGAATCAAAAGGTAAACACAAATTTTGCTTTTTACCAAAGTAGTACAGAATAGTATGCTTTTTGGAAATTATTTTTATCCCTTTCTGCAATGGAAACCATGCTGAGCTGACTCATTCCACAGCAACAGAAATAAAGCTTTAGGGACTGACAACAAAAAGAAGATAAGGACAAAGACAGACCAAAGGCAAGACTTGAGTTGTCTATGTTAGAAAGAAAACCTATGAGAGTGTTCTGCACTTCTCAAAGTGTTTATATCTAGTTGATCACTGACATCTAAGACAGGCATTCATAAAGTGACAATAAACTAATTTCAAAACACCCAAATTTTCCAACCAAACACAATTGTTGTCTTAGTTCTGCATAAAATCATCATAATCACATTTTGATGTATGCATAAAAAATGTGTATTATTTTCAGTTACAGCAAAATGAAAAATGAATTTCAACAATTCTAAACTGTCTAAGTGGAGGGGAACAATGGACGCTTATGAACATGTTTGAGTGAATGTACAAGAACAGAGTCATGCTGTGCGATAATCATTCTAATCATCCACACAGTATTGAAGTAAAGCAAGAGCTTGTACTGCTTTATAAAGCTGGCGGCACACGTTGGCTGTAAATAAATTGATTCTTAGGAAATATAGGTGAGAATGTTTATTAAATATATAACCCTTCAATATATTTCCATTAGACAATCCTTTAAATCCTATGCCATGACCTGATAAAGTGCAGTTTTGTTTTCCATCCTGGGTTTAACAGCTGTAACTAAAGGTGAGACACAGTTAACATTTTTAATGAATTAATAAAAAACATATATTTTCGATACTTAACAAGTATCTAAGTTAAGCATTAGTGGTGTAGCTGTTTGAATAAGTGAGTGCATCTGAGTATGAGGTGTTGTTTGGTTCTGTGTAGTGATGATGTTGATGATGCAAAGATCAAAAGAAGTAAGCAGTTGGGTGTGTCAGCAGGCGGAGAGACAGCCACAGGTGGAAACTGGGAGCTTTCATGTGGACTGGATGTACAGGGCCTTGGTGTCGCCCATCTCTACCTCTAAGCATAGGAAATACCATATAAGTGAAAGACTGCATACTTTTTTGTTGCTGTAACACAGGTGCTTGAAGCAAACCTGTTAAAATGGCTAACACAAAATAAAATACACATTCCACATACACAGTTTGGGGGTACATCTGCAGCCTGCAGAAGCTTTCAGTCGAATCATGTTTTTATTTTGAACATCAGCCACTGTATCCTTTCTGTGTATTGTACAGGAATTGGCTTTTTCTCTGGAGGAGACATTTGACTTGCAAATAATTGTGGGTTGTTTCTTACTGATGTGTTGTCTCTCCCATTTATTTTTACAACAAATCACTCGAGATCTGCTGTATTCTGCTGTGGTTAACTTTTCTTAAGGTTAGACCTCCCAGTAGTGCATTTTGTGGAACTTTCATATTTGTTAAAGTGTATGCAGTGTGCATTATTTCCAGTAATTTGACGACTCAGTAGATAAAGACTTTTTGTCAATTTTCTTTCCTCTTTTTCACAAAAAGTACTAACTGAATATACATCACCTCTAATCTCTTGACTGCAACAGCTTGTGGTTAATTACATTTTGCATGCAGCCTATTTTGTGACTATAGGTTTCAAAAAGTAAGAAGGGTCCTGAATCCCTACACAACTTGCTGAGCCAGTCATTCCCAGATTTCTGTTAGTTAATAAATGACATAAGAACACAGACTGAGTGGCATCAGTGCTTCAATGGTTAAAAGGTGAAACCAGAAATGAGTTACAACATTACAATCTGACATTACAGCGAGTTAAGAGTTCATGAGTACTCAGGGAATGAGACTTTTTTCATTTCAAATGCAACTCATTTGTATCAGTAATAAGATCACTTTGTCTTTGAAGAACTAACTGTCTTTATCCAGTTTTGTGAAAAGCTAAGTTTTACAGAGGGAAGAGCTGAATCAGAAGCACCAACAAAGTTCCTCATTTGCATTCAGCAAATGGGGTCTTTGTCATTTGGCCAAAAACAAAGTGCACAGTGTCAGTTATAATTTGACCTAAAATGAGCTGCCAAGAAAAAAAAGTATCCTCATCCAGAACACAAACACCTAAAAAGATCAACAATTTACTAACTTTGTATGGTTTTATAGTTAATATTTAAGTACAAAAGAGAGGCGTATATTGTATAACATACCATATTTCCTACTGAAGTTTTATTATTTGTATAATAATTATTGTAGCAATTTAGTATTTGTAGTGAAAATAGCATTAGAACTTATTGTTGTTTCATTTGTAATGCCCCTTTATATGTACTAGGCTACAACTGATGTCTATATACATTCTGACATATATACGCTCACAGAGGACAGGGTTTGAGAAAAGCCATGCAAGCAGACACTCCAACCTCATTCTGCTGTATCTTGTGCTTTCCTCTGACTTTGATGTTCAGCTGGGAAAAATAACAATACACAACACCTACACGCCCCTTGAATCCATTCCATCATAAAAAAAAAGGCAAATAAAAGCCTTATGACAGATTGATGAGCAATAAATTTGCCAGAACATCTGCAAGGGACACAGGGTTGAGCTGACAACTGACGACACAGCAGTGCAGACAGAGGCATGTGGACAATAAAATGCATTCACTGCGCCACAGTCAGATCGCATGTGCCACAAGTTTTGTTGGCGGCAATTCACTCATACACCCACAGAGTTTCCGTCTTGATCTTTTAAGTGGGCGGAATGCAGAGACATGTGACATTATCGGCCTCTCTGTACCTGTGCTACCATTTACCTACTCAAAGTAAGGGGCTAATTATTCATTCTTATCTCAAACTGCCACTTGAAAGTGCCCCCATTGAGAGCACCCCATTGATATACTAATCACTGATTGAGAAAAAGGGTCAGCAGATTCTTCTCAAAAAAATAAATAAAAAAATGCTCCTGATATTATTCTTTTTCTCATTCATGCGTATCTAGATTAAGTGGGAGGCATTGCTGTGGCTGTCAGTGTTGGCTTTTTGATAACAGTTTTCCTATTTACCCATCAAAACCGTGAAAAAAAAAACGTCTCCAGTAATGAGCTGTGCCTCCCTCCCCAGCACACAGACCCCAGCTGTCACAGCGAGCGGCGAGTCGAACATGCGTGCCTGCCTACTGTATGGTGGGCTGCTGTGTGGATGATAATGCCATCACAAGGATTAGTGTCTCTGCAGAGAGCCGTCTTGCTACCGTTGTCTCACAGCTATCACTTTGACTCTGCGTCTCAAGTTAAAACAAAGTCTCACCGTGGAACACATGACTCATATCTAGTTGTCTTTGATTTAAGACTTGACTCAGTGACACTGACAGAACCAGGCCTTGCAGTTCTTTTAGCATTTCCCTTGAATATATGGTGATGGTAATTCGCTGACGTTTCAGGTTTTTGTGGTGAGGTTTGCAATAAAAAAATGTTTATGTACAATTCCAAATGAGATGGTCCCTGTGTTGTAGCTGGGTTTGAAATCCTTTTATGTTCCTTTGATTTTCTTTGAGATATTTTCAGCCTTCTTTTCTTGGTTTTGACTTCCTGGCAGTATTTTACCCCAAAGGGATGCAACATTATCAGATGGCTGTCTTTTCAGTGAAGGTACTGGGAATTGAGGAAGACATTTCAAAGACTAAAATGCCTTTGCTACAGAAAATTCTCTTTGAGATCATATTGTAGATATCCGCTAAATTAGAATAAGTTTTTTCAGCTGGTTTAGCAAATAAGGCAAATGTATAACAAATAAAGACAATAAGAGCAATACATTTCATTTAGTGTTTTACGCTATCCCGGCACTGCATGTTTGATGGAATTTAAGTTTAAGACTAGCTGCTGCTGTCAGAATAGATGGTACTGTCTCGTCCCTAGACTTGTGCCCTACCTGCTCTTCTGCCTAGTCATGTCTTATTGATGGCTCCTCCTTCTTCACACAGCTTTATGTAAACACACAAGATGCAATTTAACTTTTAAAAGAAGAATGGTGACGAGACATTAACTATTTACACTGCCACCTTGCATCCAGATGTTGTGTAGTGACCCAATTTCCACCATGTATCTTCAGTTCAACAAAGAGTTCAGTTAGATGTGCATTGTCCAAAGTAACTCATCCACAATCTGATGAATAAAGAATTGAACAAGAATTAATGAGAGAACTAGAGTACTGATTAAGCACTGACAGGAAAAGTAAGTTTTGCCTGTGGTATTGCAAAAATAAATTCCATAGTTGAACTTTAGAGTACATTATTATGAACCAAAACAGAATCAGAAAACCGAAAAACTGGTGAAACTGGTGATAGTGCAAAATAAAATAAGAATTATTTTTGCTCAGTTATTTGTGTTTTGTTGAGGGACTCTTTTGTATGTCCACACCTCCATAAATTAGGTGTTTTTCAAAGACTGCTCTAGAAAAAATAAATCTGTCTTTACCTAAACAGAGTACCTGAAAGTCTCAACTCTAGCAGGAGTTTTCAAAATAGTACAGGGCCTTTAACTTGGAAACCAAGATGCATGAAATTCTTATGCACTAATTTGTATGCAGCCATTTTTGATCTGATATCCTGATATGATATGCACATAAGTTAGAGAGAAGACACATGGCTTGCATGTTAATGAGTACACACTGAATCCAAGCAATTGCTAAGATCTGACACCAGCTGATTGTGATTTAGCATCAGGCAGATAATTGACTAAGAGGTGCACAACGTCTGCACATGAAATCACTTCCATAGATCCTTCAAACCCTTTTCTCCTGTGTCTTCCTTTTGTCAAATCCTCAGAATCTTGCTCTCATGCTTGTTCCTCAGGTGTTACTGCTCCACTTGATTTTTTGATTTGTCCCTCACACGTCAGCTTCCAGTAGCAAAGCGGACAACCATCTCCAGATCCTTCTCCAAACTCATAATATGATCTATCAATGAGCCACACTTGACTCTGACAATAGTGTGCCACAGGGGGTAATAGAGCAATTGGTGGAATGGCTTTCTAACCTCAAGAGCCAAAGCATCAACTCTGAACTTTTAGCCTGACCTTGTAGCAGTGGAGGCGAGTCTTAGAACGGCCGCATGGAGACAGGGAAACAGATAATGTGGTATTGGACATCCTAACAATGGTTATTTTATTCATAATGGCAGCGTATATCTCCGGTGACCACAGTGACACATTTCACATTTCGGCAGCATGAGCAGAGATTGAGGCGTCAGGGAAGGGGTGACTTATAGGCTGTGTGACAGGAGCTAATCATACTGGTCTCATACAACAACATGCAGGATGATAAAATAGAGGAGAGGAGGGACACACACACACAGACACACACAGACAACACAGACACAGACACAGACACAGACACACACACACACACACACACACACACACACACACACACACACACACACACACAGTCTGCACAGTCCAGATAGACTGGGGCTGACCTTCAGGGTGGACTATTAATTACACAATCTCTTATATGGCTCTGTCAATTTGACTTCATACTGGATGTAGTCTTTAATTAAAATAATAAGCCACTTAATAATAACATAACTAAGGTCACTGACCGTACAACACTGGCTATGGCTTTACATCATATGATAGGCGAGAGGGCTGTTTAAATACATGTAGCCAAGAAAGAAGGGGGGGGGGGACAATAATTAGGACACTGGGTAATTTAGTTAAAAATTAAATGTAATGGTGCTTGAGAGCCAAAATTGTATCTACTACTCTAGCTCAGATTTATAACTCTTTATAAATTAGAACATTTACATAGACTTTTGAACTAGATGAACAATGAAAACTCATTGATATACAGTATTAATGTGTGGGTATAGCATGCATAGGTTTGAATACATGTTGTACTGACATTCTCCAGATTTTTGGAGCATGTGTGAACGCTGAGGTCAGGATAAAAACAATTCTCCAGATATCCTCCGGAAGAAGTGACAACAGCTAAAGTTAGATGGAACAAACTAAAGATCACAAATCAGTTGTTGTTGACTTATTTATTTCTTGATTTCTGCTTGTGTAGGATTTATAAAATAATAACGTAAAAAAAAAAAACTGAAAAGTACTTATTCTGCATCATCTAAAATCTAACTTTGAAAATAAAATGATAAAAAAAAATGCTATCTGTTATGTGTCCAATGACTGAAGTAACATTTCAGAGAAGATTTAGGTACAGTATGTGCATCACTGAACAACATTTTATACAGCAAATAAGCTAAAGGTTTACATACAGATGAAGAGGAATTGTGTTGCATTCCCTTCACTCTTAAGTAAGCCTTCGTCAGCCCACTGCTTTCACCCTTCTCCTCAGGCATCCCATTTCAACCCCCTTGCTGAAAGACAGAGTGTCCTTGTGAGGTAATTATATTAGGTTTGGTGATAAGGGATCATAAAACTTAAAGCACTCTAATACCTGGGAATTGGCTTTGTGTCCAGCCATGAGTCATATTATTATGTTTGGTGTTGTAACATGGCTCACTGTCTTGCCTCATGGAAATTGTGTCATCATGCTAAACAAATAGTCGGACAAAACAAATAGTCTTAAATCAGCATGTGACGGAATGCAGCCTGTGTTGTCTTGCTTATTTACAAGTGTGTTCCCCAGAAGGGTGGTCAGGGTGATAATACTGAACTTTATGGCAGCATAAAGTGTCTTCCTCTGCTTGGATGTCATTAGCGTTTCCTATTGCCCACCTTGCCGTTCCTCCTACCCTCACCCATGCCTCCCTCATGGGCCTGCAGGTCATAACACTGAAGAGAAATGCTCCTCCTTTACCATAGCAGAGGATCAATAAATCCTCAAATTATCCTTCTGCTGTAATTAAAAAATAGCCCAGGAGCAGATCAGGACAGGCCAGACTACTTCCACGTCACAATTCTCTGCACACCCTATGGAGGCTGTCCACATGTCCCGTACCGACCTCTCCTAACCCCCTGCACAACTAATGCCTTCGCTGGCTGCCGTCCTCCAAACACACTTGCGCACCACCTGCTAAGTGGTCTATGGCGGCCTGTGCACACCAAGGGTGATGGTTGAGTAATGACTATGGATTACTTCATTATCCGTCCCCTAACAGGCTGGCGGGGTGCTTACATGGGGCCGCCTTTAACAAGCAGAATGAAACGAGGAAACTGGCAAAGAGAGGAAACACTCCCAGTGCTCATGCCCTTGCTGCAGTCATGGGTGTTAAACACAGGCGCTTGACTTTATGTTCCGTCAATCCACATCTTCCGCTGCGTCTCTCACTGTAAACACTGTTCCTGTTACTTTAACACATTCCATTGTAAAGTTTTCCATTAAAGTCACAACATAGCCAAAGATTAATTGTTAATAAAGTGTTACGGCTTGTCATAATAATCCCTTCCTGTTATCTATTGGAACCTTCATCACAGGTCCAATGGCCCCCATGACAGTAGCAACACTGATCAATACCTTATCACACAGGGACAGACGGTAATTCCTTCACTGTCCAATCAGAAGCATTACCACAGAATGTGTCATTTAAAAATGCATCAACTAGCTCTTGGAGATGGGAAAAGTGTAGTGCTGTAATGGAAAAAGAGCAAACACACATTTAACATTCATACCTTATTGAAAACCAAAAAAGCCAAAGCAGCAACTTTTGTAGTTATGTGAATAGATATGCCAACATGTTTATTTTGAAACTTTGGTGAAAACAGCAATACAGAATTATTCAAAGAAAGTCACTCTGTTAATGTCTACAGTATATAAAACACACAGGGACCTAAAACTGTTTCTTGTTCTCATGCTAGGAGGCCCCTTGGCGATAAAAAAATAAAGGAAATACATAAATTAATGACTAAAAAGTAAACATGTATGTTGAGGTTTTATCATAATACAAGTTAAATTATCTTAATTTTGGAAGGAAGATAAATGTTGTCTTGAGGCCATTCTTCAGGGTAAGCCTAGTAGATGTTGTTGACTTTCATGTTTTGCAGTTGCTCCGACCTGAAGGTTGGGACTCCACATATTTTCTAAAATAACCAGCTGAATCTTTGTGAATTTCTTTAAAACTATATAATGATGAGGGTGTTAAAGAAAACTTGTTACTGTGAGCCCATTTTTGCCTTTTTGTGTTTTCTGTGTTTCACAATACCACATACTGCCTTTCACACATTGACATTTTAGTGACTTCAATACTTATGCTGTAAACTAATGTACACTAATGTATGCTGCACTCTGCAACGTCTGCCCTTCTTCACACTTTGAGCGTGGGAGAGTCCACTTAGTGCTGACAGTATGTTGTTCATTTAACAAAGCCCTAATGTATAGTTATGCTTATGTAAAGGGTTGTTTTTGCACAATCTGACCGCTTAGAAAGCCTGAAATAGCAGACATTGTTTATATATTTATTCAGTATTTTGTATTGATATTCTATCTCTAATATTTTTTAGCTGCGTTTGGTGTGAGCCAGTTTATATACCCTTGATAATCACAGGTTAGTTGCAGGGCACTATAGATCAGTGTTTGTCACATATACTGCACATTAAAACCTTTCCTTACAAATAATCATATTCACACATCTTCCAGATTTGAAGATATTCAACTGAGCCTGTCTGGGTTTAATTTGTTTGTTGCTACATGTGATTTTGTGTGGCTGATTCAAAACGCAACTGCAGATTAAAACAACAGCTAAGAGGTGCCATTGTTCTGGCACATCAGACTTCGTCTTTGCTAATTTGAATTAAATTAAAGTTGAAAAGGTAAATGTATTAAGGAATGCCATTATTTTTTCTAATCGGTTCTTATTTCGTGAATAAGATTTACTCACAAAAATGTAAAAAAATTAAATAGTATTTTAGATTTGTTATGAACTGTAGAGGTTCAGTTGCTCCATGTCAGTCTCCTTTCGCTGAGATATTTAAAAACTGATTAATTAAATAATGAATTAAAACTCATATTGCAGTCCATGCAAACTGGCTTTGACTCTCCTTCATTAAATAAAGAAATTCCTCTACACTTTCCTTTAGCTTCTCCCACTCTGTCCTCTGGAAAGTGAGCATGTGTGTCTACATCTGCCCAATGATTTACTCTCCTCCGCTGTACGAGCTCCTGAGATTGGCTCTCTTCCATGCATGACCACATGTCCGCTCTATTCAACGTCTCTTTCCGCAATGACAGAAGAACTGCTGGACAAGCATTTTGAGCTATTTTCTCAAAGCATTTTATTGCCAACAAAATCCTTGCAAATACGTTTTCATGTTTGTCGTTAATCTTGACGGTGCAGAGAGATGAAGTCTTTAAAGCCTCTGTGTTCAACCAGGAAAGCACATTGGCTTGAGATGCTGTAACACATTTTATTGGTTTCTTGCTGGAGGTAATCAGTGACCACAATGCCCTTCAAGAGCCTTTCCTCCATGCTTTGTCTCTGATGCCATCATAAGAAAGGTTGGGTTATGGTACATGTGTGCATTTTGCTTCAGGGCAGTTTCGATCGCCTGCAAAGCAGTTTATTCTCTTCAGGTGACTGGTGCTCGGTCACATAAAAATTATACTCTACCTTGGTGCTTGGTAGCTTACAACTTACATGCAAGGTTTGTTGTAAGATATTTAATTATTTTGCTTTGATTTAAATATCTCTGTGACCTCCGGGGAGGATCTAGACCATCATTTCTGTATAATCAAGAACAAACGGCAACATATTTCATTGCCCTGCTGCTTTTGAAGACAATGTCAACAATGCAAGTCGGTTTCCATTAATAAATCTTCTTGTTGTAATAATTACTGTTACAAATATTATCACTGTTTGACCTGAAAATTCATCAGCTGCTTACAAAAGATTGGTATGATTGATAGTTTGCTCCCATAAACAGCACAAGCTAAGTCACTGTGCCTTTGAACTGCAGAGCCAGTAGCACTAAGAAGATAGGGATGCCAACAAAAGCTGTCACAGAATGGTTTCTTTGCTAAATTGGTGCCATGCGTACCATATTAGACCAATCAATCAACCTCAATGGTCCAGATAATTAGAACATAAATGTATCAAGGTGCAGAGATGCCTATTGGAGTGTAAAGCAGCATTACACCAGTGTTAATGCACTTTTATGAACTCCATCTCTATTGCTCTAGCTCTATTTTATTTTCAGTGCTTAGCCGTCCCTATCAGCTTTCATGGCTTCCTCTATGTCTTTCTGTCCTGCTACATAAACTCAACTCCTTTTTCACATTCATTATTCAATCATTCAAAGGAGGAAACAGAAGTAAAAGTGTATTTTTTTTTGTTTGTTTTGTTTTTGTATTTGTTTTTTAACCATACAAGGAATCAGAGGCAAATGTAAAAAACAACTCTTAGGTAGATGCTGCTTTTCAAAGTCTTACTTATCATTCATCAATATACAGCCTAGTTGCTTTACTTAACTGTCTACCCATTGAGGAAGCTGCAGGGAAAATTGAATGTGGCTTCACAAAGGGAAGGAACAGTTATCACAAACTTTGTTAAGTTGTAATATGCAAGTATTTTGTGCAATAAATTATAAATTTTAAATTGCATTTTAAATTGCATTTTGTGGCGATGGTGGCATTTAACAACTAAGAAAAATGAAAAAATAGACACATAACACAACTTTAATAGTAAAGATACATAAAGGACATAAAATCTTTGATTTTTAGTATGACAGTATGTTTCTATTGCCCAAATCTGAGAAAAAGAACATTTGGTGAAAGATACCTGAAATCTATTTGATATTCAGATTTGTAGTATATTACAGGTTACCTCTACATACTTACATACTAGCATGGTAGACAAATAGACACAGTTTTACCCCTACTTTGCATTTCCAAATTCCAATTATGCTTCTAATTTCTTGTCAAAAGCGCTACTCAGACAATAACCCTAATAAGTTTGGCCCTCTCCAAAATCAAAGACCAGAGAACATCATCACTTGAGCATTTCAGTGTGAGTGTAGAAATTAAATGTTCCATGCAAAAAGGATTTTTAAGCAAAGAATGTAGCAGAATTTTACGGAAGCCCTAACGGCATTAGAAAAAAAAATATATATATATATATTGTATTATATTCCTTTCCTAAGTGCAAAATGTTTTTCCCCTGTTAATGACCCTTAAAAGGCAGGAAAAAAATTGTTATATGTCAAGTTTGTTTTGATTTCTTCTTCTCATTATTGCTCCTGAAAGGCAAAGAAAAAATTATATGATCCTTTCAAAATGTACTTTTTTTGCTCTGCCTGTATCCCAGAACTGGCCTGGTATTTGTTAAAAAACTCACACTCAACCCAAGACAATATGGTTGCTTTTTTACTTTTATACAATACAGATTTCAAGTAATTTTAGACATGCCTGGGACTCAGGCAGGGCAAAAACATCAATTTAATTACACACATATATATATATATATATATATATATATATATATATATATATATATATATATATATATATATATATATATATATATATATATATATATATATATATATATATATATATATATATATATATATATTATTATTATTATTATTATTATTATTATTAAAATAAGTTTTACCTTTTGCTGTTCAGGCCTTCCATAGAATTTAGGCCATTGCCATTTATTTTTTCTTGCATCCATTTTCTTGAAATGGAACTAAAATCAAGAGCTTAAATCAAGAATGATCTAATGAACATCTGGGTGAAGGTTATTTAAGTTTTTCATCCAGTGAAGAGTGAAGAAACCTTTAACACACTGCTAAATGAATAGCCTGGCTTACTAATATGTTATTTCCTTTCATAGAATCATTGAATGACCTAAGAGGAAAATTGGTTAATGAACAGTTCTGAATTCAGATAAAAAGGGCATTAAAGCCAAAAAAGTACTTTAACATGCAATTCCATTTCACAAATTCAGTTTGGAAAATAGAAATAAAGCACAGTTGGTTTTAAAGATTCAAAAGTCATTAATGCAGGAGTGATAAGTGCTCCACAGTAAAGTATATAAAGTGGTAAATACAATTTAACATTTTTGCCAATGCATGGTTCCCCAAAATACATCAGAGGACTTCCAGGTCACTGCGGTTGACATTTCTGTCAGATAATGGACCACATGTAAAACTATGATAAACATACACAAGATGCTGGATTCTTGCTTGTAGCAATAAGTAATGCTTTCTATCAAATCCCTCGGTATATGATGTACATAATGATAACATCACATGCTGTGCTGAGTTACATGTACATACAGACCTTCTGATAAAAAAATAGCAGGGGGAAAATTGATCTAATGTACACACAGTGGGGCCAGCTGTGTTTATGCTTGAGTGAGTGTGTCAACACCAGGGTGTGTGTCAGACAGATGGAAATAAATAGGAAACAATGTGATTTTGTGTTCACCAAAAACAGCTATGTTCAGCAATAGTGTTCATGTAAAAACCTGTTGTCACAAATTAACAGTAGGTTTACGGTGAGCAGAAGTGCAGAGCTGTACAAAAAAAGCTAATTATACAAGCATGGATTAATGATTATTTTGAAAGTTAAATCACAGATTTTACAAGCTGTAGTTAGCAATTTGTGCTTATGCTTGATTATCCATTTTGAATAATTATTAAGAGCCATAGTTACACAAAGGTGAGCAGCATAGACAGTACATTCCCAAGCAATTACCTCTACCTCCAACTGGGCGCTACTCATGAGCGCTCGCAGGCCAGATGGGAAATGTACTACCTTCAGCGTGACCTGGAACTGCCCTGAGTCCACTCCCCAGCTGCTCACGTGCAATAAATATTTACACAAAGTGTCCATGGGGTGTACTCACAATAACAATTACGCTTCTCCTTCTCATCTGCTTAAGCAATAAACCCTTTCAGAACTAAGCAAACAAGGCTATTAACATCCACCTCATTCTTCTACCTCTGTGACAACCCACACCTCTTTACCCAATAAAAACAAATAAGTAAGTAGGGTAAAAGTTTGGTTTCTGTTGTAATTCTGACTAATTGGCAAACTGAAGGACAAATGCCTTTATGTCTGAAGAATATGCACATGTACCATCATTCTTTAGCAGACCAATGTTAGCTTACAAAATGAATATCTCCAATTCCATTTCTTTTTGACTGGTATTTCCTTGTTGTTTGCTTCTGTGCAAACGCTTGTAATGTGCAGGCTCCCAATACTCATGGTGATGGATAGAAAATGGGTGGCAAGAGGAGTCGAACAGATTCACTGGAGAGACAACATCGAGAGATGAATGAGAGACATATTTCTTTCCAGATTAGGTTTGTTTTCCAATCATCTTCTGGCCATATAACATATTGATTAAAACCTAATAACCTCATAAGGTGCTCTCCTCCACCTTTCTCATCTCCCACTGCCCCCCACCCACTTCCCTTCTATCTGTCTTTTCCTTTCCAAAGAAAAACGACTAGTGGCTGTCCCCTCACTATTAAAGAAGAACTGACAGCACATCACTCTTTCTGACCTCAAAGTTGAGCCTTTAATTTTGATGATATCTATCAATCATAACAAGGATGTCAAATTAAAAAAAATGACTGGGATATATATCCGGGCAATGATTAAAAGATAATACTTAGCTACACTCACATAGATCTGATAAAAGTGTCAACCAGACAAGGGGTTTAAACAAAGCAACAAACTGGCAACTCTACAACATTAACGTTGATTGGTGCAACATTTGGCTGACAAAGCTTAGTGTTTCTTTAGCGGCTTTGCTTGGCATTAGCTCCATTTTAAAAATGAATGCCTTTTAAACTTTCATGAAGGTGAAGAATCAAGAATTTATTTTGATTCAGCAATTTTTAGACATTTTTAATATATGGCAATTTAGTTTGGACAGTAGTGATACCAGCTTAACCAAAATACATTTGGAAATGTTATATGCAATAACAAACAGCAACCCATTTTTAAACCTTTTTTAAGCATTTTCTGGTATCCTTGCGCTGCAGCTGGATCCTCACAAGATTGGGAAGTTAACAAACTGACAAAAATCCATCTTGAACTGCTTCATGAAAAGTACTCACAGTCAAACCGGGGCCTTACTGCCCTCTTGTGACCATGATGTGGCAGCACTGACAGGACTGGGCATGTTTTAAGTGTCAAGATGTAATGACCGTTTTTACCGTTACAAAGTAAACAACATGGCGCTGCTCTGATTAACACAATCACCAACCAGTTATTCATTGAAAGTACCTGCTCTTTTGCAAACGCTTTCAACAAGAGCCCCCCAGATTGTTCTGTGGAGCAGACTGTGGAGCAGTTCTATTTGGCCAGGTTAATTTTCTGGAGCAGCGCTAATAAATTTTGAAGCTACAATATAGCCCTTTAGACACATGTCTTCTGGAGGATGTCAGGAGAATTGCCCCCAGACTGGTGCCTACACACATGCAAATAAGTTTGTGTTCATATATGTCCAGATGATAGAGTCTTTACATAAAATCCCCTTTTGCAGGTGATGCTGGTTTATATCACCTTCACTAACCAGGGCCTACATGAAGTATCAAACCATTGAAGCCTGGTAAACTTACAGTTTTTCTCACGCGTGTCAGCTCAAGACATCCTCAGATGACATGCTCTCATACTCGAGCAGTTTGATAAGCTGTTTGTCTCTGAAGACCGTGAGTTGAAGGCGTGGCAGAAGGTAACTCAGCGTGCAGATGCAAAAACATACAGAGGAGAATGAACCTCACCTTCCTCTGGGCTATATTTTACTGCTGATGGACCACTGTTGGTTTTATTGCCTCTAATCATGAGTGATGTTCAAATCTATCTCTCTCTCTCTCTGCTTCTCATTGCCCTCTTATTCTCTTTATATTTTTTCTTTATTGCTTCCTCTCTATTATCATTGTTTCTCCAATTGTCACTTACTCATTCTAATCGCTTTGATAACCTCGAACAAATAGAAATGATGCTCATATCTATAAGACTAAATCACAACCCTATTCAACTTGCGCGTTAAATTTGCAAAATCTATTTTTCACCTTCTTTCCATGTATCTTTCTATCATTACATATGAGCTGTACTCACTTTAAATAAAAGTGTGGTAGAGTAGTTCTTAAAAACAAGCTTAAATATTAACATTGCTGACAACATCCACAGTACTATATTGCATCTTTTATGTGACATTTTTGGAGATCATTTAATTTCCTTTTTATTCTTGGTTACAGCAAAACAAGTCTTGGTTTATTAACCTTATTAGTGGTATTTGCATTCTAATTAAAGGGGAATTTACTGGCCCAGCAGGAGGGATTAAGAAACATGAGCGCTACTGGGCCATGAAGCAGAAGGCAACCCTTAACAAGCCTTTTGCCTTCATGTTTCAGTGATACAGTGTTTGTTGCTAATGGAAAATGGAGTGGGGGTGGGGGTGGGGGGGTTATCCTGCTTTACAGAGGGGTGTCACTACAAAACTGTAGGCTTCTCATGGTCTATATGGCAATATTGTTTGAAGAGGTGCTGAATTATTAAGGATTTATTCTAAGCTAAAGTTTATGTCTCTACAGTACAGCCACTGTGGATTATATTGAGTTTGAACATGTGTTAAAAATAAAATAAAATAAATACAAAATTCATGTGTTATGTGTGGTTAAAAACATGGGAGTATTAATGGAAACCTAAAATGACTTTTTTCTTAAGGTCAAAAGTAGCCAACATTGTAAAGAGGAGGGTGCTTCACTGCTTAACCTCTAGTTTTACTTTAGTTAATATTTACTTAAGTAAAAGATTTTTTGCAAAAGTATATAAATAGTTCCAAAGTAACGTTAAAGCTATAGTTTTTTTCACATTGTAGTCTCTGAAGCAAGGATATTCAGCTCTAAATGTTATTTGACTTGATGTGCAGTTTATGTACAGAAGTAAGATGTGTGGTGACATACTCAAATTTTCTATTGTGTTCATCTTTTTTGTGTGTTTGAGTTTTCTCAAATGCCACTCAAAAACATGTTTTGTCCTATATTGACTCTTTGTTGTTTCATTTCAGTGATTCTGTCAGGCCTGCTGTTTCAGACAGAGCATGTCGCTGTCTGTCTCCCCAATGTCCCTTGCTTGGCTTGCTGAAGACAATTTAGCTTACTTTTGGGTGACGGCGAATTTACTTGTTCTAGCGGGCTGTCGTATTGTTTCAGTTTTTCATCTACTCTTGTCCTGACTGTCTTGTCGTGGCTTGTCTTCTTTTGTTGTATCTTGTAAAGTCACTAGTCCTCTCTTTATGGCCTGCTTGTTAGCATTTTGTTCTTTTGAAGCAGAAAAAGAAGTACACCAAGGACAAGGGGTGACCGCTGCCTGCTGTTTAGCTTTTTCATAGTTCCTGCTCCACTCTCGATTTGTAGCTGTAGGGGACCGGTCGAGACTGTGGCACGAGGCCATAATAGAACCAGACTGAGCTCAGACAAAAACTCTTAAGAGGTCAACGAATGTAAGTGAGGTGAGCGTCAGATCAATGTGATCAATAAAAGCCAATAGTATCTTGGAATCACTCGGCATCGCTTGATAAGTCAAGGACAAATACATGACTGGGCTGCTGCTGACCTGATTTTACTGTGCAAGAGTAGAGTCACTTTTTGGACCTTTTTGTCAGACCTTAAAGTATCTGACATGATTGCTTTTTTTTCTGTCCTCATCTGCAAGGCTTTGATTGGATTAAGCAGTAGTGTGTTTGCTTTGGGTCACATATTTGACATGCCTCCTTTGTCCTCCTCTTTATTCTCATTTTCCACACTCATTTTCACAGCCTATAATTGTCCTCTGCCCATTTTCCAGTGAGCCCATTTCAGACCTTGTTGATCAGTGAGTCTTCCATCTGGCTGTGCTTAAAGTCCTTCCAATATACTAAATGTATGTGTTGTTTAGCCCTCCGCTCACCTGCCCAATACACCTGCACCAACTAAAGCTGCTATAACCATCACAGAAAAGATTGCATCCTGGGGCAGATCAATTGAATTAGATCCAATCATTTTGACACACAAACTTCTGACCCTAATCTACTCTCCAAAGTAAAAATGTATAGGGACGGCAGCGGGACAATTGTGCATGCTCTGGACCATGGGTACATATGCTCAAGGAAGAGAGTTTGTTATATATTTAATAAATCATTTATGCAAGTCCAATTGGGCACTTGACCTTCAGGTGCTTGGAACTGTATATAAACCCAGCGCCAATATCATTTTTTACAAAATATTGCAATGTCAATAAAGATAAGGGGCTATAGGAAGAATTTTTATTGGAGTGTTATCCTTGAAATATGCATCCAGGCTATATCTAGGCTATCAATATTCAAAGTGCTCCTGAAATACATAATAGTAAGTGCATTCGGGGGTCGCCTCAGCGAAGTAGTTACCATGAGTAGCTAGGCAATGTTTTTACACCGAATGCCCTTCCTGACGCAACCCTCTCCATTTTTCCCAGGCTTAGGACTGGGACAACCCCCTCTCTCCAGCACAGAGGAAATAATGTCAAGTAGAACAGTAGTGCCAAATAGATAGGGCTACCAAACATTTCCACAGCTTAAACTGTGAGAGACACTCATGCAATGGAAGCATTGGACCATAAAATGTTAATTTACTTTTTATTTTTCTTCTCTTCAAAATGCAGTGTTTAACACCTACATCTCTTCACATCTTATGCCATATATCTACAAATTGTGCTCATAAGTTTACATACCCTGGCAGAAAAACTGTGTTTACTCTTTCAAAGTCAGAATGACAACAGACAAACTACCCAAATTACTCAAAGGTTTACAAACCCTGGTGATTTTGGCCTGATAACATGCACAGACAGGCTTGAATGGCTACTAAAAACCCTTGCAGACCCTTGCATCTTTAATCCAGGGATGTACTTACGTTTTTGTATTTGTATTGTTTTTGAGACATGGGAAAAGCAAAAGAATTGTCAAAGGATCTGCGGGAAAAGGTAATTGAACTGTATAAAACAGGAAAGGAACATAAAAAGAATATCCAGGGAATTAAGAATGCCAATGGCTGCCAAAAGCAGCATTCAAAATGAGTGATTCTGTTAAAACAATACCAGGGGCAGGTAGACCAACAGACAATTCAGCCACAACTGCCAGGAAAATTGTTCAGGATGCAAAGAAAAACCCACAAATAACAAATAAGAATAAAAGTGGTGTGGCTGTTTCAAGATGCACAATGAGAAAGCACTTTAAGAAAAATGGGCTGCATGGCTGAGAAAGCCATTCCACAAAGCATCCCGCTTACAATACGCCAAACAGGCAAGAGATAAGCCTCAAAACTTTTGAAACAAAGTCATTTGGATTGACGAGACCAAAATTTAACTTTTTGGCCACAACGATAAATGTTACTTTTGGAGAGGAGTCAACAAGGTCTATGATGAAAGGTACACCATTCCTACTGTGAAACATGGAGGTAGTCGCTGATGTTTTGGGGATGTGTGAGCTACAAAGGCAGTGGAAAAGTTGAATGCAGCATGTTATCAGAAAATACTGGAGGAAAATATGCACTAATCAGCCTGGAAGCTGCTCATGGGACAAACTTGGACGTTCCAACATGACACAATCCAAAGCACAAAGCCAAAGAGGGACAAGCCTATAGCAGCATAAAGTGAAGGTTCTGGACTGGTCATCTCAGTCTCCTGAACTCAATATCATTGAGTCACTCTGTAGAGATCTCAAACATGCAGTTTATGCAAGACAGCCCAAAAATTTACAGGAACTGGAAATGTTTTTCCACGAAGAATGAGCAGCTTTACCATCTGACAAAATAAAGAGCCTCATCCACAACCACCACAAAATACTTCAAGCTGTCATTGATGTTAAAGGTGGCAATACACAGTATTAAGAACTGGGGTATGTTTTGTTAAGGGTCATTCGAAACTGACTTTACAAAACAATCCTTGAAAACCCCTTGTTTTCCACTCAAAGTTTGTGTATAGCTGCAATGACTACATGTGGATAATGTTTTTTTAAGTTTACTTTTGAGCTCTGATTGTTTGTGAGGATGAGTTGAAATTTAATCGGATTTAATGTTGCGTACCTACAGATGTTGGATTATGTGGTATCTATGGTAACAAAGTGATACTTAGACTGCACATGGCTACTATGTGTAGTAAAGTCATGGATTAGAAACTCTGCTAATGCTTCCAGTTAAAAGCATCAGTAGCCATACAATAACCAATAATAGCCAATACCACGGATGTATTATTAAAAACAGGCTGCCCATTATTTTTAGTGGAAGGTGCTCATTGGCGCAGGAAACCAAAAAGTTTTTTTCCTTCTGTGTTAGTTCTGTGTTTTGTGCCCCATAGAGCAGGCGCTCAGGGATATATATTTACAGCCTGTGTTTATTTACGTTGACTTAACGTATATACATTTTCTGTCCCAATTTAAAATATGTTTGTCATCATTACTTTGAAAGTAAAAATGTAAAAACAAGTCTGACAATTAAATTTGGAAAACAGTTCAAATATGCTTACAATTAAATTCATTATAACCATAAAAAGCTGTCACATGGATATGGATAATCATGTTTGGCACATGCTGTGTGAACTAATGTGTCTGAGTGAGAAAAGCAAATGGGTGTAAATGTTACATTTGCCATCAGACAGGAGCCAAAACTGAAAAACATTTTCATTAACCCAATTACCATGTGGGGCCATTAATACAATGGTGCAGTTCAGTCATTAAGTCATTGGCAACATGTTTTGATTACTTACCCTGTCTCTTTTCTCTCCTTATCTGCCTCCCTCTCCTTCAATCACTCTGGGAGAAAATGCATCTTATTATGCAAAGGCCAAGCTGTAGAATTAGCAAGGTAATAGATGTGATCCGCTGGCTAACCTCTGCCAGCAGTCATGCACAGAATAACAAAGAGGGTCTGACACACAAGAGTGCTGTATATTGCTGCATAGGACATGTGTGTGTGCTGGGGTAAGTTTACTGTGCTTTATCACCACATCTGTTACATGTTGAACTATAACCCTACAAATTGTTTACACAGAAAAAATAATGTCTTTGTTGATATGCCATCATGTATTTACCAAAAGCATAAAGCTAAATTGCTGCAAACATTTGAAAGGTTAACAAATTAGCACATTAAGTTGTAGAAAAAAATATGTGGCTATGTGCAGATATTGATGGTTTATTGAGGTAATTGGTGTCATCCCCAATAATTCAAAGACAACTGCAAAATACACATAGAGTAAATCTACCATTAGATCTGTGGTGACCTGCCAAATGGCCTTTGGTACCTCTGAGTCACTGTTTGTTTGTGCTCATTGATGTCATGGAACCATCAAACAGATGGTGACTTGTCTGAAATTGTTAATATTATTATATCAAATGGCAACATCCCAGTCTGGTCAATAGCTATATCAGTAGATATGATTTGGGATTTAATTAATTTGAATCAGGAGATTGTCCACTTTTATTGTTTATCAAGAAACTGTCATCTCTACAAGAAGGGTCTGTAATGGGTTATACAGCAGCAAACAAATAACAGTAAAACAGTTGAGACTTTCTAACTTGGAAGCTGTGAGATTGGGGTATGTAAAGAGTGCTAAATCTGATCTTAGATTGGCAAAGTCACACACATGCTGTATAGTACTTGCACTATGAACCACAGGATGTATGTATTGTATTTTAAAAGTCACACTAACTTGTGTTTCTCTAGTGACATCACGTGAGGACACAAAAAGATGTTTATTCTAATTGCACTGGTGAATGTGTGGGCACACAGGTGTCTGTGCCCAGCTGGAAGTGACATTGCTCTTTTCAGTCACATCTCAAATACACGGCCAGATTCTGATCAGTAGAAAGCTTGTACTTAGTCCGCATAAAAGGCATTTCAATGTCACTTTCACAGACTGTCTGTGTGCTCACAGGTGTGTATTTGTGCATCCCTGAAGATGCAATGGAGTTTGTGTGTGTGTATGTTTGTGCCTGACAGTCGGCGTGCATTCCAAAAAATGCTGATTTGCACGCTTCAAGGGAGCAGATTTTCATATATTTAAGGGCAAGCTTGTTGCTGAGCTATGACAAGCCGGGGGCACTGATGCATTAGAAAAGCTTGTGTAAACCTTAAGCTGACGAATACTTAGAACACACACATCAGGCAAGCTTTATCACACTCATAGACTTAGTCTCAGATTTTGATACAATTTATTAATCTTGTAGAGAAATAGTTAGCTGTATAATTATATTATTATTTTTGTCTATGCCCTTTTATTAGTTTCCATCTCGTACACTAGAAATGAGCTAGCCAGACAACCAGGAACAACCATTTTCTGCTGAACTAAAATGCATACTACACTGGACTTGTGTGATACAGCTTGGTACTTTTTTCTGTTTACTTTAAGAACATTGCACCAAAGAAGAAAGAGGAAAACGCACCATGTGAGAAATGTCAGTTCTTGGCCTTGGCAACTTAATGCACAGCTTATATGTTTAAGTTAATGGTTAGAGTTGTAAAAATGACTAAAGATGAACACTGGTACAACAACCTGAAAAACTGAATTTCTTGGGAATTAGCATTTTCCCTGACAGACAGCACCTTTATGTAAGTATGTGGATGAATGTAGAAGTGCTCTTAAGTAATCAGATGTCACACAGTGAGTCAGAGATGCTTACTGGGTCTGGTATTGTTCTCTTCACCCTGTTTGTCCCCAGAACAGGCCATCAGTCTTGTCCTTCTCACATCCAAAACCAGGACAATACTTGGCTGTAGCAGAGGCCATGAAATTATCCATCTATCTATACCCATTCTGTTCACTCTGCCTAAATGTGTGACAGAGGTCACCTTGGTGCTGGACAGACAGTTAAAAATGCTGTAGACTTGGCTGCTCACATACACGCTTTCAGTATTGTCACTTCTGCTCTTGTCTGTATCATTTGTCAAGAGTATTATTTTTTGGTTTATTCTAGCCCCTCAATTTATCAATTCTTTTTAGGTTTCATATGGTTCAGGGTTTGATTGAGCTGATCAGTAGAACTTTCTAGTAGTAGTCTTCTGTGCTTCAATGTCCTGTTGCATGTCCCATGGCTTTAGATGCAGAAAAGACAGCCTCATCTTGTACTCTGGTTTACAGGCAAGTTCATGGTAAGTTCATGGTTTACTCAATTACAGTGAGGTTGTGTAGCTGCAAATCGAGCCCAAATCAAGCCCAAATCATCATATTGTAAATGAACTCAATTCCAATTTCTGTGATGCAACCTTTGCTTCTTCAGGAATCACATCTGAATAGTAACGATCAAATCCAATTTTACTGCTGTGCCATAATAAATCAATCAAAACACATTATACCAGTTGTTGAAAGAAACTGAGTGGGACAGATGCCTTATTCAGCATCAGGTAACAGCCCATTAATACCAGCACCAGCCTTTCTCACCCTACTGTTTATCTTCTGCCCTTCTTCTGAAAAAGCAAAAGACTATTGTCAGCATGTGAGCTTTGTGTGACTGTCATAGGCAATCAGTTAAAATAGTTCCCACAGTTTTAGACCAGATCAGTTGATCTTCAATAAAGAATGACAATGTGGAGCGATAGGAGGGATGGGAAAGAGGTTTAGGCTTTGTAAAGATGGGGAACCTGTGTAATATGCACCAAGTAAAGAAAAAGTGAAACTGGCTTAGGATGCATCGTAGTTTGAACACTATCACAATT
>JALDNG010000403.1:0-171091 GCA_024349245.1 Neodontobutis hainanensis | reverse complement strand
GCCTTGCTTTGCAGAAGTGAGGAGGTGCTTTCAGTTGAGAGTTATGTTAGCTTTAAAGTTTTTGAGTAAGTCCACTTCATTTGAAAACACATCGCAGTATTTTTGTTTTATATACTCTATTCTTTCCTCGATTGATAGGTGAAAATTTTTCAAAGATCCTTCCTGGCTCAATTTGTTTATCCAATCATGCCCCATTAAACTTGTGCCAATGTCACAGGCATATAGTTTTAGACTGTTATAAATCATTCATGGTTACGTTCACCTTGGCAGCTCCGAGACGGTAAATTATATGGCCTCTTTAGCTTCCGAATCTCTCTGCCGTTGGTTTAAGAGGTGCCTTAATTCGTTCGAAATTACTCGGTTTCAGGATTGCAACCGGTGAGTCTGTATCAATTTCGAGTTTATTATGACATTATTAATCTGAACAGAAAAATATAACGGAGAAACATTATTAATTGTATTTTTGATTTAGTTTATAAGTGACCCTATTTCCGATTCCGTTGCTTTGCATACAGCTTTGATATGGTCTACCGTTCCAACATGAATGACATTTTACGCTCTTTAAATAGCTTCTTTTATCTGTGTGATTCCATTTCCCACAGTGCTTGCGATTTTGTAGCCTTTGATTTTGAGATTTGAATTTCTTGACCTCGTTTTCCTTGACCACGCTCTCAATATTTAACGCTGGTTTTGCGGTTAATTCGATTTGAGCTGCCTTTTCGACTGCCGTTTTGAAATCAAGTTCTCTTTCCACCAATAAACTCGGTCTTATATTATGAAAACAATCGTACAGCTCATGAATAAATTTGTCTCTGAGTGCGTCATCTTGATATGATCCAAACTGGCATTTTTGGTGGCCTTTTGGAAACGTAATGCAAAAACTTTGAGCGGTTCCTCTTCATTTTGGCTGATATTCATAAAGTTATATCTCTCTGAGATAACCAAGGTCTTCGGGGAAATATGCGTCGAGTAATATTTTAATCCTTGAAATATCGAGCGTAGCCGGACTTCCCCCATTTGTCAGGGTTTTAATAATGCTCAAGGTTTTTCCACCAACGACTCCTAAAAACAGATCATTCATATTCTTCTCTTCCATTTATTAATTATAGTGAATATTTGAAATCTTTCAAAATATTAATTCCAGTCACTTTCTAAATCAAATTCTTCGAATTTTGAAAGCATTTTAACAACTCGTCGCAAATTGCTATATATGAAACAACAATGATAACGAATAAATACGTTTTGTTACGATTAAAACATACATCACAGGGGTCATGATTACATTTTACATATTAAGAATAGGTTATACTTTTCATAAAGGTGATGCAGTTAGAAATTCAGAAGAAATTAGTTACATGTATTTAAGCATATCTTCATGCATACTGAGTTCTGCTCGAATGGAATCTTATTTAAAATAAGCCAGCTTCTCAATTTACTTTCTTTCTTGTGTAAGATTGTGGTAAATAAAAGCTCTCAACCTCTTCCTCTGAACGTTATAACATATTAAATTGAATTTAAATTTCACATTTTAAATGTTAAAACAAAATATATCACAACTTCAATTTTTTTGACGCCTAGAAGTGAAATTTTGAAAGCTTTGAAACATGACAAATGAATTTTATGTGGAGTTTAGTTACCATCTCCCACCATTATTTTAGACAAAGTAGAAGCTACGACTTTAAAAAATAAACATACACATTCACGGAAATTTAATTTATTCAAATTTACATCCTGGGATTTATTTGATATTCTTTGTTTTCGAGTCAAGCGTTATTTAATTTTGAGGTTTTGCCTAATAATAAAACAATTTTAATTTATATTATTTGAGCATTACTAATGTCTTTAACTAAAATAACACGAGTGTTTTTCTTCAATTTTTGGTGCTTTCAAGTACAACCCATTGGATAAAACAAGGTATATCAATCAAATAAGCATTACTACAAGACATTAGTAAACATTATCACGATACAGATTTTCAGACTGTGTTTAACTCAGTGTATCATTTTATTTACACATAAAATTCAATGAAATGAGATTACCAGAACGACTTCACAAGTGTATGCGTCAAAATGTTAAAAAATTTTAAACAATTATCTTACATGACGAATCAAAATCTGCTTTGTTTTTGATGAATTTAATATTTGCCATTTTAATTTCATTATATCAAAATCAAACATGAGTGGAGCGTATTTAAGATAACTGACTTGCTCATATCTTTCATGGCAGTAGTGTCCATTATTGTTTTATAGATACTAAATCCTTGCTCCTTCCTGAATTCGTAGAAAATCTATTCAAGGATTCCATTATCAATCACATGTTTCATAGAGTTAAGAAAAAATCAACAACATTCAAACAATAGTTTCATAGTTAAAAATGATAACATAGGAAAGTGTTTAAATTCTCTTCTCCATAGTTTATCGAACTGATTATTAGTTAAAAATCATCGTGGCATTCGAGCAGATTACGCGTGATATAATTTTTTTATTCTGACATCCAACTGATTTTTTAAGTGAGATATTCATAAACCTAAATCATTGTTGTCTGCTTAGGTATAAACTGTGATGTTTGAAACTTTAAAGAAAAATGAATTTTAACCAAATCTATAGCAACTAATGTCTTAAATCTTAATCTCCTTTAGATTCACACTTTTTCCACACATAATTAAGAAACAACAATTTTAATCTCAACCTTAGAGATTTATTCAAATCTTTGCAGTCGGCTTTTTATAGCTGTTCTTAATGTGTCGTAAACATAGTCAAAATAATAGATCTACGATTGTATTGTGTAAAAATATAATAACTTAATTGTACAATTAAAAATATTAAGGAGATGAGAAGATTACAGTGAAAATTCAATTTCGTTTAAGGATGAGAGAGAATTGGCAGATTGGCTAACTCAAAAACCCAGACGCATGCTCCATCTTAAAATAAAAAGTAGAATGTAACCATTAAAAGTAACTTTATATTAAATTTTCCGTCTATTTTTGCTCCAATATAAATGAATTCCTTAGAAATAAAATTTTTGGAAAAGATTTATGTATTTTGCACAAATTTGAGGTGTAAAGATATACATACGTATAGGTCATACCACTATGTTTAATTTTTACGTTGAAATATACTTCGACACCACTCGAAAATAATCCCACTCGGTCAGAAATATTGAAGAGTTGTATTTATAATAGCTCAATCGTGTGCCACTCTGTATAACTCGTCTTTATAAATTACCCTCTGGATAACGCGATGATAAACAAAAATCTTAAATTAATACACTGATTTCAACTTATTATATTGGTCCATTGAACTTATAAATCTGACTCTTAAAGGCTTGAAGAATGGCAAAATTGAATTGATAATCATTGAGATTTTATTTTGAAAGTGGAAAAGAACAAATTCAACGATAATTGACTCTAGTTGAATCAATTTAAACCTAAGCCAAAATTAATATTATATTTTTAAAGATATTAAAAGATTACACAATTTTTCGAAACTTACATTAAAAAATTCTCGCATTTTTTGTTTCAAATATATAACATGATTGAATTGGAATTCTTCAGATGAAAATGCTTTCAAAAGAGTTACATTAAAACTAATCCACTATAAATAGTTATTTCCTTTAATTTGAGTAAATAGCTCAAAGAACACAAAAATAAAATCGAATAAAATGTATAACAAATATCAAATATTAAACAGAGATATAATCATTCCATTGACTCTGTATCAGAACTTGAACATTCGAATCCATCAGAGTCGCTCGTCGAATATTCGGAGGTACTCAAAAATAAATCTTCAGATTTGACATTTGATCCATTGTACTCAACGTTAACCAAGGTTTGATTTGGATATTCAGAAGGTTCCTCAGATGGGAAGGCCATAATTGTTCCCCTCGGATACGTATCGTGAATGGCAGGGTTGATACTGCCTCTCAAAGAAAAATTAAATTCCGTATTTGTTCTTTGTATGTTTTCATTTAATGAATCAGTATTTTCATCGTTTCGTTTTACAGGAGAGTCGTTTTTCTGTAAATTAGAAACAAGAATACTTTTGTGTTCTCGACAGTCATGTTCAAGGTGGATTACTTTTTAACAATCTTCGGGTTTACATATTCACGTGTTATGTGTTATTGCTTAAAAAAGGAAGAATTATTGAAGCGTAAATTTATTCACATTATTTTTAAATCAATTCTACAAATTTGAGATATTTTGACAAAACACTCACATATAAACATTTTCATACATATTATCAAGCCAAACAAAACATACATTTTTCATATCAAGTAAAATCAGAAATTATAAATCAAAAATTACTAAATTTTTAATTTCATGCTTCAAAATTTTATTTTCATGGTTTAGGTTAAATATTTCAAGGAATGAATGAGTTACTGACGGACAAACACGCACGCGTGAGTTTAAAATGGCAGTTTCGTAAACAGATTTACACTTGAATGAAAAAAATCCCTTTAACACTCGTTTCAGAATATTTCAATCTAAATTCTATCTTGAATAAAATTTTAATAAAATTAAAAAAATATTGACCTGCATAAATCTAATATTTAAATTATATTGTCAAAGCCTCATTTTAAATTTGTCAAATTTAAGATATTTTTCGTTTCTATTATATTAATCAAAATTCTCATTTATTTTCATGTTTAATTCAACATTTAACCAATTCTTGTGTTAACAAAAGGTTATTTTTCCATGAATCATTTTATGCATAATATTTGAAATTGACTTTATATAAATTCATAAAATGAAAATGTGTTTTTCTTTCACTATCTAAATGGGAAGGTCATGAAATACTTACTCAGAGTAAAATTTAGTTATTTGTTCATTCTTCTTGTCACTAAAATTTTGGTAGAAATAATACGGGTCTCATGGTTAAACTAATAATGCGCATCTCACAAACCCACTCAAAATATTGTTTAAAACCGTTGATTAAGAAACAAAAATTTTCGTATTTTTCTGCTTTATATTTAATTAAATTAGACTAACTCTAAAATTTTACCATGGCTGAAAATTTTGACGGTTCCTTGACTCGTAAAATAGAACAAATGGTCGTTCTTTAGGAATTAAAACATTTTCCTTTAATTTAACCAAATTTACCATGTGTTTGAAAAAAAATATTTTTAGATTTTAAATTAGGAATGGTCATGTAATTGCCTTGAAAACAGTTAAGAGATTGAAAATATAAATATTTAAATAATTCATTCAAAAAATCTTATTTGAATATTGAATGTCTATCTGCGCAAAAACGATCTTAACGAGAATTAGCCGTATTCTATCGTTATTGCTAATTAGTTTTTGATGGCGTTAATTAACAATTACCTCAAAACTGGTATCAGCACATTTTCCGTGCACTAAATAATCTATTTCTGTGAAACTAAATTCTTGCTTTGTCATTATAATTTAAGTCAATGAAATAAAAATTTTTCAATATCTTAATTTAGTATAGTTATGTATGGGACATATCAAAAATTCTTGAACTTTTGAAATTGTTGATATATTTGTTTTGAACCTATAAGATGGCGAAATTTCTATTTTCAGATGTATAAGAGTGCTTAAATGGTAACATTTGTATGAAACGAACAAGCTTTCGGGTCTTTAAAAAATATTGATAGATCATTAATAAAGGAAAATTATAATGTAATCCCAGTTAATATAAAGAGACAAAATGACGATTTCATAAAAAATATTCATTTTTTCAACTCATAAATAATTTACATCTTTTTCCAAACGTCTCACCAGTCATACAGTTTCGAATCTAAGGCCTGAGCCAATTATTAGGTTTCCAATATTCCGCAATATTAGTTTAATGTGATTAGATCATCATATCTCGAAAATTTTTTAAATGAGCTTTTACCACGAATAAAATTTTTACACTATTTACTGTCTGTGCAAGAATCGACATATTTTTATGGTAAAATTAGACCATGAAGAAATTTAAAATCAACGAAAAAGACAAGAGAAGTAAGCTAAGATCAAGAAAACTTTTCAGAAATTTATCGGTATTGAAAAAATCAACACAAAATGGACATTTATACACCTTATTGAATTTACATTGAGGAAGTTAAATTATCATTATATGTTTTGCGGTGTCGTCTGAATGTTTTTTGTTTAGCATGACTGCGTCAAACCTATGCGTTTGTTTTTCTGTTAAGATTGGCTTACTATGTTTTGCCGTTCTTCCCTCTGGTCCTGATGTAATCATCCTGTTTCGAGAAGTGTATGGCTTTTCAAACTCATATCGACCTATTAGAGCGACCGTAACTCAAAGGCATCGGTTCCTTTGAAGGCTGAAAAATAAACGAAGAAGTGTGGTGGTCGTAAGTTAAATGAGGAATTAAAAAACAACATTATTCTACTTGGTATGTAAGAATGTGAAAAATTTTCAGATCAAATATTAAAATAAAAAGTGGATTCATTAAAGGTTGGGAGATGAGATATAAAAATCAGCAGGCAGTTATGTAATTGAGATCATTTTAATAAACGAAACTACCTGAGCTGCAGTTAACAAAATTTTCATTCAATTTAAACCAAGGAATAATATATCTAGGTGTGTTGTATCAGACACAAATAAAGTTACATAATATCATTACTGAAGTATTTGCCTTTATTCATATGTGTTGTATAAAATAAAAACAATCCATTTTTCCAGTCGTTTAGTTTATTATTAAAAGCGTTCCTAATGAAAATTCAATTGGATCGAATCTATCACAAAGATATTAAAATACAATTAATTGAATTCTGAAGTGAATATTTTTATTAAAACAATTTTATTTTGTAACTGATGAGAAAATGTAAGACAGATAACAATCATACCTGTCTCTTTACGAGCTGATAAATTTTATTTGTGTTTATGGAACCGCATCTTCGGAACTAACCCCCATTGAAGTTTACAAACATAAAAAATACTGTATTTGATTTATACGCCAAGCATGCTTCGTGCAAAATTGATTTGCCATTTTTTTAAAACTTAAAACCTGTTACTCGATAGAATATGTCAAATAATTTTTGATTTTGGTCATCTTTGATCATATATAACCAAAAATAGTTTATTTGAACAGTATTGAAATTTATTTCATTTTTTCAAATCGTCACTCTTGCTTGTCTCCTAATAAGAGAGATTCAATGAATATTTAATATTTAAAAATTTATTATACTAATTTTAAACACTGAAAACTCGTAATAGATCATCTAAACATAAAGTTGAATGAGAACATGAAACTATGGCAAGAAGAGCCGTGAACATTTTATAATATGCAGAGCTTGAAAAATATGTAAGAAAAACTGGGAAAATAATTAGATCAGGCTGCAAGCAACAAATAACGAATGAACTCCGTGTAAGACACGTGACGTAACAGTTCGCCGAATGAACAATTCGCCGACATAATCAAATAATTTTTAACCCCTTTAAAATGAAAGGAGAACAGTGGTTAAAAAGCGAAAAAGGACACGAAGTTTTTACAGTTTCTGGATTCATTTCAGAATTAAACAACATAGAGCCAACGGTAAGTGTTATTGGGCGTGAAAGATGGAGGCCTGCAGTGTTACTGCCACCACTCCAAACCAAAATTTAGTGAATTTCAGTGGGACACACCTTCATGTAAACGATGAAGAATTCGTTATATCCTCACAACTGCGGTCTTAGATCAAGGAGATGGTTTCCTTTGACCCCTACAGACCGGCACATGACATGTATGACTGTGCTAAAACCGATCTTGTACGGTCTTATTCTCCTGATGATGCTGCTCACTTCCCTCGTTTGACACTCTAAAAGTTTCGATCTATAGGGAAAAGGAAAATCGTTCTTGATAGTGCTTCCTTTAATTATGGCTTCTTCCATCTTTCTGAAAGTGTCAACATGTTATTGCATGTTTCATTTGGAGAAGATGCGTTGGTTGTTTTAGGAGATTCCACTTTAATTGAACGATTCACAAACGTACGAAATCTTATTATTATAATGGATGTGACTTATAAATCCTCTTCAACTTCATTCTTTCAGCTTTACATCTTGCACGGTGTCTTTTCTGGTTAAAGATTTCCTCTTATTTACTGTTTTATGAACAGTAAAACCCAGGTAGCATACACTCAAATGCTAAATATCGTCAAAGAGAAACTTTCTGAGAAGACTATCGATTTTTCTCCTCGATGGATTCAAATAGACTTTGAGAAAGCTGCCTACAATGCAGCTCGTGAGATTTTCCCCAAAGCAGAAATTCGTGGCTGTTATTTTCACTTTGGACAAGCTATTTCGAGGCGAGTTCAAAGCTTAGGGTTGACTGTTTTGTTCCATGAGGACTCTAATTTTAGGCGTTGTGTTCAATTATGCTCTGCTTTGCCTATAATCCCATTGGAAAGCATTGATGCAGCGTGGGATTATATTCTACAACTTTGGCAAACAGGTGATCCCGCTTTCGACGAGCTTAAAACGTATATCGAACAATTGGCTTTTACGCGCAGACGACAGCCTATTCAGCAGGCATACCTTGAATCATTTTGGTGATTTACGTGGACGAACAAATAATGCGGCTGAAGGTTTCCATGCGAAACTTAATAAAAATATAAATAAAAGCACGGCAAGAATTTGGGAAGTGGGTTCCATTTTAAAACAAATTCAAATTTACACAAATATTGAATTGAGAAGACTTCTTGGAAGGGGAAGACAGAAGGCTAGGAAGATGATCTGTGTCTTACAGGATGAAACAATCAAGAGATTGTGGGATTTATACGAGAATAGAACGTTAAATCTGCATGAACTGCTTGAAGAACTTAAAGATTCAAAAAAATTGATTGTTTAATTCAAAATTATGTTTATAGTTAGTAATACAAAAAGATAATTTATTTAAAAGTAAGTGACTATGGGCGTTAACCTTTAAAAATTACAATTTATAAGTTGAAAAATTTCTTTTTGTTTTGAAAAAAGTGGGGTTAAAAATAATTTGATTTTGTCGGAGAATCGTACCCTAACCGTAACAAGTATCAAGAAAATTTCACGTATTTATTAAATAATTGTTATTTGTTAAATTCTCTTATTTGCATACATAACGACCATAAATTTCCGCCAAGATTTTGTCTTTGAGCCACTCAAAATAATCAATGGCAAAATCGGAACTTTCTCAAAGAAAAAATTACTTCTGTCGATCATTGATTGTGACACATGAAACGACATTACCAGAGTTGTTATTTATTCACAGTATGATTTTCCTACATCACCTTTTAATTATCATTCATAGGCCTAATTCAACGTGAAATGAGCAACACATGTTTCCGTTTTATGTTTTGATCCACGAACTGTGCGTCAAACACAAATATACCATTTATCACATTTATTATGATAATCTTAAATTTAATAGATCAAAAAAAGCCGATAATAAGATTTTTTCTCGAATTTCAAAAATCATTCAAACCTATAAGGGGATCTTTCAAGGGTTTTCGTTTATTTTCGCTCTTAAAGCTTTGAAGACTAAGTTTTACTATTCGGCAGCCTCGCCCTAAAGTAAACGTTTGGTATGGGGTAGCGATTGACTCTTATCCTCTTCTAGTCATTTGAATGCAACTCTATCGCTGCGGCATGGGTCTCTTGATGACGATCACAATAAAAAGTTATCCATTCTTCAATTTTTCGATTTATCTTTAAATATTTAACACCATTTTTAAGGTGCTCTCTTGATGACCACTTTTCAAACGTTCCGAATATAATTTCTTATAACGAGAAAACACGAAGAATTTTTAATTTAACGGGATTCAACTTTGTTCAATTTTATGTATTACTCCGAATATTTAATTCTTGTTTCGTACTATAAGGTAAAGAAACATGATTGTTTTAATATCCAAATTTTTAACAAAACTTACATGTTATGTTTAAAATGACAAATTAAAGATATTGCGGAACGGGTTCGCCGAAGGAATAATAGACAAGCAGCTGTCACTATTAGGTCGAGCTTTTATTCATATTACAGGGATTTTCATCCATTTTCGTCAATTTTTCAGTCATTTTCGTCAAATTTTTTTTATCAATAATTTTAATACCTATTTATTCTATGAACAAAAAAAAGTTAACAGCAGAAGAACGGAATCAAATAATAGTAAAATACAACGAAGGAAAAATGGCATTCGAGATAGCAGAATGGTTTAATTTTAAAAGAACAACAGTATCAAGTGTAATATCGTTATATCGGACAACTGGAAGGATATTGGCAAATCCCCGCGGTGGGCCAAGAAACATAAAGTTAAACGAAGAGACGTGTTTATCAATAAAAAACATGGTTGATGAAAATGCCTGTGTTACCTTAAAAGGCATTCAAAACAATCTAGCCACAATTAATATTTCGGTTTCGAAATCCACAGTTTGTCGAACATTAAAAAATTTCCATTATACTCTAAAGCGAACAAGTTTAATACCTGAACGCCGCAATGATGCCAGAACAATTGAGTCAAGATATGAATATGCTGTTGCTTTTATGAAATTACTCGAAGAAATAGATGATCGCCTATTTTTATTCATTGACGAAGCGGGATTTTGTGCAACAATGCGAGCTTGTAGAGGATACTCTAAAAAAAGGAGAACCGGCAATTGTCTCCTCGCCTGGATTAAGATCGCGTAATGTTTCTCTATGTGCCGCAATTAGCAAGATCGGTGTTGAAAAATTTGAAACACTTCTAACTGCGTATAATACATTATGTTATGGCCAATATATGGAGAGATTTATGGTTGAATTGGCAGCAAAAATATGAATAGAGTCGTTTTGATAATGGACAATGTCCCATTTCATAAGAGTGCCTCTATTCAACAAATAATCGCTAATAATGGACATATTCTTTTGTATCTTTCTCCTTATTCACCTTTTCTCAACGCAATTGAGAACTGTTTTGCGAAATGGAAGGATTTTGTTAAATATGCAGCACCACAAAATGAAAGCGTGTTAATGAATTTGATAACAGAGTACGGGAATTCAATATCAGCTGACGATTGTTCAGGATACTGGCGAAACATGATGCGATATATCCGAAGATCGTTGAATCGCGAAGTAATAAATGATAAATAAAATTGATTTCTATGACTATATATACAGACTATTTGCGCATAAAACCTTTGTTTATTAAATATAAATTTTAAATATAAAAAAAATTTTTTGACGAAATTGAATGAAAAATTGACGAAATTGAATGGAAAATTGACGAAATTGAATGAAAAAGTGACGAAAATGGATGCAAATCCCTGTATTGGGGAACGGAATAAATCATGCGGCATAGCCTCAGAAAACTAAAACTTCAAGCGTAAAAATCATAATTCTTAACAGAATAATAAAACTTATAAATCCTTTAATCGCCTTTTAGGTAGATAAAAGGTGATGGATTCTAAGCGATTTGACACCTCCATCCTATAATTTACCTTCATTTTCCATTCGCCATAAGTGTAGTTGAAGACACTAGGCGGAAAGTGCTGGCAGATATTTCTAGTTTAACAAATTTTTTCGATAAAAATATTTGAGATAAAAATCAAAATCACAAACAAATTAAAAATCAGTGTTAATGATTAGGTTAAACAACCCTGACATCACTCAAACGAAATTATGAAAAATATAAAATTCCTTTTAAAGCTTACAAAATTTCGTCAGATGTTCAACTAGAACAGCAATTATTTATGGCCTAGTGTACATACTCGTATTAACTCGCATCAATGGACATTTCAGAATTATTTTAAAATTTTTATGAGATCTCTTATTGAAAGAGGAATTTTAAACCCTTGTGGCAATTTAACAGACGATTAACTAACTAATAACTATTGAAGAATTGAATTTCATCGATCTTTAATCTTTAGAAGTTCCCAGTCGTTTATCACATCGATTTGACTCTAAACTGCTTAGGAATTTCTAACCTTTTAAATTTTACTTTTTATGCACCATAAGAGACATACATTGTTGAAGTATGTATTTATATTGTTAAACATGTATGATATTTTTACTAACCTCAGATAATTAATTTATTTGTTATGATATCATGGATATGAACTTTCTTATCAATAAAAAATGATTCAAAATAATTCAAAATATGTTATTATTCTTAATACAGAATAATAGTTGTTTGATAAAGTCTTCGGGTTCTCTTAGCTCCTATAATTCTGAATTTTGCAATAAATTTTAAGTGGCAGCTGTATTCATTTTATTTTTTTTTTATTTTTTAATTTTCATTAAATATGGCTTCTAGCACGAAGGCGGATTATTAGAATCTGTTTAACTATATGAAAAAATTTAAATTTTTAAGTCGGCTCGCTTATGATGCTTTAAACGACAGTATTAAATTTTTTCGTCGTAAATTTTAATTTTCTTCTGAATGGTAACGCCTTAAAATACTTTCCTCATAATTTTATATTTTAGATGCTAAATTTAAACCGTTAGCAAGGGAATGATAACTACTGTTTAGTGGATACCAATTGAAATTTTTTGCCCATTTTTGAAAATATCTCTTAAAATTACATATTTGTTTTAATTTTTAAATCATTTAAACAAAAAATGGTTCGGCGCCAAAAGATAAGTGTGATCTAAAAATTAAGGTCAAAATGAAGCTCAATATTTTTTTGAGAATCGAGTCTTTATGCATCACCGATATTTAAGAATTAACTGTAAATTTTGGGAGGCTAAAATCGAGGTTGTCATCCATACCATCAAAAAAATCTTTCGAAAATTCCATTTATTTTTTCAACATTACGCAGCTTAAAAATCTTATGTACCATTTAATCCAGATTATCGATTATAGATCCATTCACAGGCTTTTAAAATAGTGGTATAGGTGATGCATCGTATTACAAACTTTATTCCAAAACATTGTTGGTAAAAAGACACATGGATATTCATGAAATTTATGGCGCGCGTGCGAAAAAATGTCGCCCACATGCGAGCGATACCTCCATTGTGTACCTTATGTTTCAAATGTCGACGATCGTATTTCTCCAGCGTTAAACCATCTTTATATAACCTTTTTTCGTTACCCGAATTTGTCAGGATATGAGTTGTTTGTAACCGTTAGATTCGCTGTTGAGTGTATATCGGCTGTTTAAATATTTAAATTTTATTGTTTTTAAACTACTTTTCGGATGTTATCTGGACTAATGGGTATTTTAGCCTTTTATTAACGATAACAAAAGTCTCAAATTCACTTAATTTAGATTGAAAAAGCGAAAAAAATTAGAAAATTATGCATATGTATCAGTTTTAGATTGATGTCTAATCTGATTTTGATCGATGTTTGTCGTTAAAAGTTGTTATATATCTCATCATTCTTGATTCCTCAAATTTTATATGAAGTAGGTTAACTTGAAGTATGTTTTATGCGTATAAATTTCAATGCTCTCTCCTAATAATATATGAGTAGATCATGAAAGTTAGCTTTTACAGTGTTTTCATAAATAATTTACAAATTTAGCGAATTCTTTGAGAGACATGCCGGCTTAATGCCAGATCTTCACAAATAAAAACTAAGCATATCAAATATTGAAAACTGCCTTCTTTTTTATTATCTCTGAAAAGGGATGCTGGAAAATTCCCATATATCGAACTGATAAAGTAGGGGAAGCATTTTAATTTTTCCTAGGTTGCCAGTTTATCTGGTCATGGAGTTTTACTTTGATTGCACACCAATGAGAGAATATAAACATAAAATAATCATTTCTTAATAGAATTGAAGAATTAAACCAACTGAAATGTATATTCACCTGTTTATGTGCAAAATATAAAGCCAAAAAACTAGTTTTTATATAGTATAATAAAACTGAATAAAATATCGAAAATCAAAATTATAAATCTGGTGTTTGCCGCCGATCCCAATTCCCGTTTAAACAATATTAGAATAATGCGCAGAATCAAAATAAATTTGTAGTTATAGGCAGACTCATCTGTACGTACATGATGTAATTTTTCTATTTTCTGTTTTAAACCCAATAGAACCCTCCTGATTTTTTCCCATTTCTGACTTTGAATTTAAAATGATTATTTGGTTGAATATGAACGTCTTTCCATACATCTGTACCATGGATAACATACTTATCTTTGAATTTTTTTAAAATTTTGAACCATTAAAGCTAGTAATCCTGAGAAAATCTTACTTTAATTCTTTAAGTATCTATAAAATACTACGCATGTTTAGAATTTAGATTTTGCGAAATTAACAAATTTTGATATTTTTGAGTTTTATTGCTTGAAAAATATGAATTATTAATGAAATTTTATAATCATTAAAATATCATATATTCACCTAAATCTGATTTTATAACATTAACTGTTTAACCCTCAAATAATTTTGTATTTACTTAAAGTTCGACTAGAACGAGTTTTGTCAATATTTATGAACCTAACAATGTCTGAAAAATGGATTTATAAACTAAAAATATTAAAATGGATCGATTTTATAGATAATTTGCATCGGCTTCTAGCATAGTGTACAAAATAAAATATATTGATTTACATTTAAATGTTTCTACCAATACAAAATTTCGATCCTCGATTTAATTTTTACCATGAGCTCATGAGATCTTTTTACATTTAGCCATGTACTGCTCGGACAGCAATAAGTAATATATTTAAATGAATATAATCTGAAAACATGATGAACATATTTTAAGCTATGTAAACATCACTTTTTATTTTTAGGTTATATAAAACTTATAAAGATGATTCAACTCCAAAATTTGTATTTTAAATTTTTTTACTCTCATTCATTGAGTTTGAAAGTCTGTAGTTTTCTAATTCGAGTACGCTTCTGCGCGAACATTCAGATAACATAAGGAATGGTATTTATCTTTGATCAAATTTTTTAAATTCGTTAACAGTCCGTTACTCTTGTTAACACAAAAGAGCTAAATTTAAACTAATAAAACATTGAGAAATAAACTTTAACATTCAATCTCAACTCCGGGAATTTCTCTAAATAATAGTTGTTTAACACTTTTATGACATATATAATACGCCATGGTAATAAAAATTAACATATTTCACAAACCTAGCAATAGATTAAGTCATGATATTCAGTGAAAACTCTTTCCAGGACGTTTTGACAAAAAATCAGCGAAGAAGGCATATTACACAAAGGTAGAAACAACAGCGAATTTTACTTTGAATGTATTCATTATAAGGAAAAAACAGATTTGTTTATTTTTAAAAAAACACGTCATACGTTATTTATTGACGAATGTTTTAACAATATGGTCTGAAATATGTTTTTGGATCAACCAATAACCCATACATGTTGAGAATTTGTGATCATTTATGAAGAGTCGGAGCAAATTCTAACGAATAACCTGCTCTTTATAACATGATATAAAAAAATAATTTTCACAAAAAATATAATGAACCCGCGATCTAAGAAATGTTTCGAGTAGCACCGAACATACACGAACCACGTCTAGAAAATGAAGTGTTTAATTACGGGGGCAGCAGGACAGATTGCATATTCACTAATACCTTTGATAGGGAATGGGTTTACATTTGGACATTTTGAAGTAGGGAGTCTCTTTAACTTCTTAGATGATCGATTTGGTTTTGTTTGACCTGAAGTGTAAGGAACGAGCATTGATCGGAATTTGCATGGAGGTGGTAGATTCTAACTTCAAAATGATCAACTCCGTCGTCTCCACGACCGTCCCCGAAGAAGCGTTTAAAGGGGCAGAAATTATCATATTTCTTGGTTCCATGCCGCGAAAAGAGGGCATGGAACGTGTCGACCTGTTGAGAGAAAACAAGAAAATTTTCTTCGAACAGGCGAAATTAATGGAGGAGCATTCTAGCAAGAACGTCAAGGTTGAGGTTGAACTAACGTAGGCTCTTGTGGTGGGAAATCCAGCAAACACTAATGCGCTAATTTGCACGGAAACCATCAAGAAGATCCCTAAGGAACACATCACGAGTTTAATGCGCCTTGACCAAAATCGCGCGGTAGCGATGGTATCATCCCACTTCCGCATACCAACCAATGAAATTTCAGATTTAATCGTTTGGGGTAACCACTCGAGTACGATGTGGCCTTCTGTCGACCACATATGTGTTCATCATTCAGGGTTTAAGTTTGACGATGCCCTTCATGAATGGGTGAAGACGAGTATGATCCCGGTAATGAACCAAGTAATATCAGACTGTACGATCCAGGGGTTCTGAAATTATTGCACATCGTGGAAGCTCTAGCTCTTTATCTGCCGCGCAAGCCATTTCGGAGCATTTATATGACTGGTACTTGGGAACGGAGGTATTTGAACTACCTAACTACTTTAGAAAAAAATTGTCTCTATGGGGGTTGTATCAGATGGTTCATACGGAATCCCAAAAGGACTTATATTTGGAATGCCCTGTAAATGCCTCGGGAATTTCGAATACTCCATTGTGACTGGGTTAGAAATATCACAGGATATGAAAGAAAATTTGGAAAAATCTGCTCTCGAATGCGCGACAGAAAAATCTCTTGCTTTCTCTTAACAAATCTGAAATGATTGAATTCTCTTCAATCAGAATAATATTTAAAATAATTCCTATTGTTTTCACTTTTAGATTACAAATGAAAGATTAATGCCATTCGATTGTTATCGGTATCTGTTGAAAAAATCCAATTTTTCATAAATCAACTTTTGTTGTACTGCTCTTGTATTATAATTTCTCATGTATCCAGTTAAGTTTTACGAAGGATATAAATATCAATCCTTTTCACGTTATTTTTAAAATACTCGTTAGACTGTCATGCTCAATAAGTCCGCACAATTAAAAAACCAACGGTATCGTCTTTTCTTTAGAAATACGGCATCGGCCCATGAATTGTCGCGAAAAATCAATAAAAATGATTTTATTTTTCGAAACTGTTGAATTTAAGACGACGAACTAGAGTTTGACAACTTAGATAGTCCCATTTAAAATCAACCTCGCGAAGAATTCGTTAACTTGCTTCTTCATATCGTGAAAATCTTTCAAAGTTACACCCTTACAGCTTAAGTATGTTAAAATTTTGTTGATAAGTAATCTTATTTATGCAATATCTTCTTTATATGGTCGGGTAGTGAGATGTCGGCACCATTTTGATAAAAAACAACTAAATGAGTGATAAATTCTAATTACATTTTGTTTCCCATAAACCATATTCTGAAAAGGTTTTGATGCTATGACAAACATATAATAGGTTGATACTTCAATGATTGAGAATCTAAAATCTCCCAGTACGAGTTTCTGTACATGAGTGATTGACAGAGGTAATCTACCTAATTACATCACAAACAGTAATTTTGAGCTTCCCAGGGTAACATACAAGAACAATAATTACAAGCGCTAAGTATATGCATAGGTAAAACTAATTGTGACATTTTTAAAAGAATCAATAAATCAGGTTATTCTTTTACTAAGAGAAAAAGATGTTAAATTTTCACCTGTACCGCTTTAGTTTTCAAAAGCATACATCACGACGTAAGCCTCTTCCATAATGTACTTTTTCAGATTTCATAAACTTACAAAAAACTTTGTCATGATAATATCAGGTGGGATGAACATATTTTGGTTACATTATTTAAGGGCTTAAGGCGAAAAAACAAATCAACAAAACTCTTTCATGATACTTTAATAAAATTAAAATAGTCGATGTTAGACTCATTAAATTCTAAATTACAATATAAAAAGATAGAATTTAAACGTTATATACTGAAACATAATTCATTTTGGTATGAAACCCGCATTTGAATATATTGTTTTTCAGAGAGTTGCGTTCGTGTAATTGGCGGTCGCGGCGTGTTTTCTCGTAGATGATAAGGCTTAATCTGTATGTTAAATCTATTTCATACAACAAGAATTGTTTTAATTCAAATAATATTTAGAGTTATCGAATATACAGTTTTCGGTTATTACATTTTTTTTGAATATTCTTTTATCAAAATTCTTCAATTTATACCGCATTCGTTTTTTGTTAAGGATCAACGAATTTATGATTCTATTTATTTCTAGTTTTGTCAATTAACTTTAGGATGAATTTTGATTTTGTTTTTAATTTTAAATCAGATCAGTCTAAATTTTAAATGAGGATTATATTTGAATGTATGATGATTAAGATCTGTTATCACTTTGTTGACTTTCTAGCTATAAGAATTCCGTGATTAATTTTACCACAGCTATTTTCAGAATTAAGAAAACTATCTTATATAAACCTAAAATAATTAAAAACATGACCTTACCTATGGGTGTATGTTATTCATTATTTTCATGCTAACCAAGCCACTTGTGTCGATTAATTAGTGTTTTAATAATTGATTTTTGAAAATACGAATCACCACAGCTATGTCTAAAACTCGAAGAAAAGGGGTTTATGAAGAGGAACAGGATGTTGCTCGACTTTTTAACGGGTTTTCTCACTTACAAAACCTAGAATCCATCTCGGAGAAATCTCAGGAAAAACAGCGAGTTTATTGAATTATTTCGTCGACGGAGTAAGATTTTCTGTTTGATTAACGAGGTGTTTGGTCCCCTTCTTCGTCCAATCTTATACAGGTGAGTTTATTACTCATTAAGCATTTCGAACATTAAGCTCTTAACAGGGTTGGAAATTGAGGACGAGGCTACAATAGCCCCGATTGTCAAAGTTGCAGATTTCCCCACTAATGCTGACAACGACATCAAAAAACTTCTTGTAAAAATGTAATTATTGATGGAGATTGAAGGGAGTCGTGGCCTTATTCGACGATATACGACTATCATTCCTCATATTTGTATGTCCATTAGTGATTTTGAAATCATAAAATTACTCCTATTGAAGTGGCGGGACGTTTAATCGCAATCTGCCAATCGGAATGTATCCAAAAGTATCGAGCCATCGTGGAATTTAAGCCTGATGTAATCATAAAAGTATCTTTTTCATCAAAAACCAAGGCAGCGGAAGCGTCGCGCCAAAGATATATGAACGACTCCCCTCTTTCTGTCGTCGATGGTGTTCCATTTTTCGTAAAAGAGCATTTCAAGCTGGTCATACTTTTGTTTACATTAGGAAAACTACAAGACGTTCGATGGACTATACAGGGACGGAAAAATCAGGAAAAAAACTTCATTCTGCATCCAAAAGTTGCTAGACGCCGGTGCGTTGTTGATTGGAACTACTTGTATGACGCAGCTTGGATCAAACGCTGTTGGAGTTAACCCTTCAAAGTTTTGAAATGAATTTTTACATTTTTAGAGAATTTACATCTCCTTTAAACGTGTGGGACAACAAAAGATATGCAGGAGGAAGCAGTACCGGGAGTGGAATTGCTGTAGCTTTAGGGCTGTGCCCGTTCGCATTAGGCGGCGATGCGTTGGGATCGATTAGGGTTCCCTCAGGAACTAGTGGAATCGTTGGCTTGCGACCTACATTTTCTCGAGTTTCCTTGTCAGGTCGAGTGAAGAGTTCTTTGACTAATGCCTTCGTAACTATCGGACCAATGGCCTGTTGTGTTTCTGACGCGGCCACTGTGTACCATATAATTTCAGGACCTGACCCAAACTACAAAATCGGTGTAGAACAGCCTATTCCTCTGTACCCCATATTTAAGGACTTTCATCTCAATAACATTAAGTTCGGTTATTATCGGGATTTGATAAACGTTAATATAATGATAAAATTAGCTCGCAGAAGAAGGTCTCTCAAATCCGTTTTATGAACGTGTAAAATTTTTTGATTTTAGTATGTGAGGGTTTAAAGTCTCTCGGCTGTGAGGTGAAGGAAATTTATGTTCCTGAAATAAGCGTATTAATAATTTCAAAACTCAAGGAGTGTGCCATCGCAAGTATAATTGGGGTAGCATCTCAGTTCTACCCGCGTTTTAAAAAGAGGATCGCCCAGGGTAATCGTGACGATTTGGTATTTATTCATGTATGAAGAAAGACTGATATTAATCTTCTTCTCATTGCATCGCTAGGGTTTAGTCTGTCCAACAAAGACATAGTCTGCGCTCAAAAGCAAAGAACTCGAGCGATGCACATCTTTGAGTCAATTTTTGGTGAAATCGACGTGTTTCTTCTGCTAAGTAAGAACGTAATATTCACTTATTGCGACATCAAGATTTCCTGCTTTGCAATCTCCTTACCATCACAATCATGGATTTTTCGAACATGATGTTATGCTTCATTCAACTTTTTTTTCGATATTCTCGAGTTTAACAGGACTCCCATCATTGGTCCTTAATATTGGATACGACAAAGACACAAAACTGCCAGTTTCTGTTCAACTGATGGCCAGATGGTGGCGTGAAGACGTGCTCTTTTCGGTTGGAAAGTTAATTGAACAAATGTATCCACTCTCAAGACGTCCGAGTGATTTTCAAACTGTCCTCAACTAAATTTATTGTTCTTATTCCAATAAATATTTTCAAACTCTCAATTGATTTATCTTTCAAGCCATACTTTAAATTATGATTTACTTTTCGATTTTATCTTTATCAAGATTCATATGAGCTGAAAATGTCAAAATCCAATTCTCAGTGATTTCGTCTTTGTTTCCATTTATTTTGCAATTGCGTAGTCGTGGTTTCCCAAAATGGTTTCCCAGTTATTCGTAGATACTCTTTTATGAACTAATTCTGTTTTGATAACTCCAGTCACTTAAAATATAACTTCTTCATCAATGCATCTCGGTTATCTCAACAGTAGGATGATTGCTCGCGAAAGTCATAAAATCAAAAATCAGTTTTCCTTAACATGATCTGAAACAAGAGTTTGTAGGTGTGAGAGTTTATTGAGAGAGAAAAATGGAAATTCTTTCTCCACTAAGCTAGAAACCAAAATAAGAAATTAAAATAAAATAAACAACACCATTACAGTGTAAAACGATAGATTAACATTTGATCAATAACAGAATTATTTCTACTAGATGTCAAGCCTCACTGGCGATGAACAATGAATTAATATTTGCAATATATTTTAAGAGAGAATTAATATTTTGAGAACACGTTAACTTAAACTTATCATATACACAAGTGATTAGTGCTTGATAAGCTAAGTAAAAAGACTTTAGTGCATGACTATAAAGGAAATGCAAAAAATATATATTTTCAACAGTTACGCCTCAGAAATTCTTGAGATGAAAATTAAATTTATTCGTTAAAGAGTCAGATTTTGTAGAATATATCATTTTTAAAAACATATATGAATAGATAGCTTTTATAAGAATCCCGCCATCTTTTAAAAATAAACTAAATGGTAAATACTATTTCTCTACATCTCAAGTCGTTTAAAATTTTCAGTTTTATTCTATTTTATGAAAAAAATCATACCTTATAGCTCCAAATTAAATTAGAGTCTTCAGTTAAATAGAGACCGCCAAAAATTTTTTGTAATTTAAGTGTAAATCTGGGCCCGATTTCTTGAAGTTCGGCCTTTTCTTTATTTTCGAACATGTATCTATACTGTCTAAAGAAAATAAAGTCTTTATGATTATGCCAGGTAGCCACCTGTCGACCTAGAAAGTTTTCAGATTTTGAAAACAGACCACCTAACATGGTCGAAACAAGTACTCCAACGGGAGTTTTAAAATTAGTCAGAATCGTCTCAGGCAAATGGGAAGTTCGCCTTGCGTGGTTGTGTATTTCGTAGGGCAATTTAGTTCCGGACATGCGAAACAGGGCCGTAGGGCCGTTCGGCAAGTGTATTAAAACCATTCGATCTTGTTAAAAGGAATAATTTACTTATCTTCCGATGGTCTTCATTGATGATAATAATATCAGTAAACTTTGCCTCTAAAGCCTTTTTTTGAACTTTTTTGACAGTCAAACCGTATTTCTTTACAACTTGAGCGTTTGGAAATAAACTTCCGAATTCTTCAGTAAATCTATGAGTGTACTACAGTTAAACAAGGGTATACTTTTGTGCATCTTTTTCCTGAGGAAGAGGTGATCAAAACCTTAGGATCACAACCATTGTAGAATTTAGAAATGTCAAAACTACTATCGGCCATTGCTGTTTGCGATTGCTCCAAATACACGCCAGGTTCATTATTATTCTATAAACTAATGGCATGCCGTGCGAAAATGTTAAAATAATTTTAAAAAATTCTGAAGTTTATCTGCCGGTTTGGAAATAATTTATAAAAAGGCTGAAGTTGTACGAGGTATTTGTCATTTCTACGCGCATGCCTACTCAAAATATTACAGTTTTGTATTTTTATAACAATCAACATAAGTTAAATTGTACATATGTTTTCTTTATTTTACTAAATAAAAATATTAAATCTATAACTCTGGAGAACACAAATGTAAGTAACTGTATTTTCTATTCTTACCTTGTGTTCAGCTTAAGTTAATTTTTTTAAATGCTGAAAAACATAATCGCGTAGGATTTTCATTTCTTTATATAATTTAACTAAGGTGAAGCGTTTTTCGAAAATCCCGCCTAAAATGATTATTAAAAATTTTTCCCAATAAATTTTGTATAAATCAGAATTAAGCAATCATAAGATAATACTGTGAAGATAATGATACGAAACGCATCAAATTTTTACAATCTTATTTATTTTATAAAAGAAAAAAATTAACCTCATAAAATTAAATGGTCTGTGTTAGAGAAGAGTCAATCATAGACTTAGCAAGGTAATAAATCAAATCTAAATTCTCGGATTCTAAAGATTCTGCGCCGTATAGTTTAAAATTTCAAAGGACATACATGAACTAAAATCTCTCTCCAATTCTAAAAGAATTAATTAGTAAAGGAGTATGTGTTTTATTGAGCACATATTGAAGATAAAGGCAATTAAAAATTGACGTAAACCTTTTGACGAATCATAAACACTTTAGATATTTTCAATACTATTTTTTCGAACATTGCAATCTAATTTTTAAAACGAACAAAAGTAAAAGTTTTGAAAAATCTTTGAGAAAATAATTGATTAATGCTATAACTTAATAAAAAGTCTAGTCAACAGCAACATCATGGTGTACCTTGAAATTTAGCGTCAGAAATGATGTGGATGTAAGCTTTTTACACTTTGAAAAGATTTACATCCAGACGAAGATTTAAATGCAACGCTAACGAAAAGCAAGAACTGATATTTTTCCGATGACATGTTTGAATTTTAAACTATTTTACTCATTTAAATACTTATGTGGTACTTCTAAAATAATGCTGCAAAGAATCTCTCCTTTTGAATTTTCTATCATTGAATTTTGAAATTTGTTCCCAGTTACGTTAATTCCAACGTATAGATTAAATTGAAATCTTCAAATCGTAATTTTCATGATAAGGTGTTTTTTAATTAAATCTTTGAAGTTAATGATATCCTTTCAACTTATAAATTAAATATTTCTGTAACTCCCATTCTTTGAAAAATTTTAATATTCTGCTCGTTCATTGACTGAAATCTACACCTGGGTTTTATTTCATACATTTATTTTCTCTCACCTCAGAATAAAACATAATTACTGAACAATTTGAAAATCCACCAACGGCTCTTTGGTTTCATCAAACAATTATAAAATATTCAATCATGGAATATTTTTATGTACCGACTAAAGACGAGTGTGACTTTATGTTCATTTTCTATCGTGACAGGTTAGAGAGCCATGAACTGGAAGTATAAATCAGGCGGTAACTTTGCTTCCATAGATGCGACCCGCTGAGATAAGGTCTCCCTATGGGCTGAGGACAAGGTGAGAAGTGTTGTGGAGATATTTACACTGTCCGATACCAGAAATCTAGACAACTGTTTATACGAGGTAGAGCACGAGAATAAAATAAACTAAGAAATTGAAGCTCGTTTAAAATTGTAAAAATACCTCGACTCTCTTAAAAATGTTCACACGACTTAAACACATCCTGTTTCTCAAAATAAGGAAAATTTTCATTCCAAAGGTATTTTAAGGTGATTAGATTTATTTTGAATTCATGTCACAAGTTGTATCAGTTTGTTTGAAAAAATACTTTTACAGGATATATTAATTTAAAATACTTTTTAAATCGACTGACATTCAACAAAAATTTTGAAAAACACGACCAGAAAACTTTATTTTCTTATAATAGAAAACAAATTACGATCGTTTATAATTCTAAATAAAATGTCATGCGCACTGTTCAAAATTTTTATTACCCTTTGTAAAGTAATAAAGTATGGTTCGTTTACGAGTATAGTTATCTAACGAACTCAGTATAATATTGATTTTTATTAAAATTATGCGAATAGTTATTGAATTTTAGTCGCATGGAGAACGCTCGAACACGTACGAGAAAAATATCGTGTAAATTTGAGTTAGAAACATAAAAATGTTTTATATTTTAAAGTTGGCAAATGTAGAATATGAAATAAAACCGTGCAAAGTTAAATAATTTTAACTAAGGATAAACTGTGGAATTAACTTATCACATATTCTGTTAGAATTCTTTTATCCTATGCTTTCATAATCGTAAAAACTCAAAAAGATCTAACAAATAAAGTATTTCATTGAGAGAAATAAATTAATAAACATTGGATGAAATTTATGGATATTTTGAGAATATTGATCATTAAAGTTCTCATAGAAGTGTAATTTTAAAAGTAAACTTGTTCGATTCCATTCGGGTTTCTCAAGGTTTTTTAGTAATTTCACCATAGGTGCTTGACATCTCCTCGTTGAGTGCTTTTGGAAATTACTTGAAATGTTAGCGTTTCAAAATTTAGCTGGCAGAAAGATAATAGATGACTCTAGCGATATGATTTTTGTTACATTTGGTGTTTAGGATGACAGTTTTTAACCACACGTCGTCGAGGAAATAAAGCTATTAAATTCTTTAAACGAAACTGAAATTTTTAACCATTCCAAGGGGCACATTTTTGAGAATGGTTTCTTTACAAATTCATGCTAGTGCTATTCGGCTTCTTCATCCATTTGTTATCTTTGAATCAAGACCCACTCTATGAGAATCAAAAATTCATTCCACACTTATTTATTGATTTGAAACTTAAAAGTTAAAGTCTTTATGGAATGGTTTTTATAATCTTTAAAGTCCAAGAGTTGCCCATGTAATAGGAATAAATTTTCATATTTTCAATTTATTCATTTACATTGTAGTATTAATGACCACAAAGACATAATGTGTGCTCACACTATCTCCAAACGTCGTTGAACAACAATAAAATACCGCTCTTTAACATGGATGTTTAAATGTCAATTTTTCAAAATGATAAAATTTTAAATATTTATAATTAATACGAATTAATTTAACTCAAAAATATATTTATGATTTTTGGAAAAATTACAATTCTTGTCATCGAAAAACAAACTGATCTTATTCAATAAATTTATACACTAGGCCAAATGTCAGAGATAAACTAAGGATCGGAAAACGGCAGAATCTTTAAAGTCAGTCCTAAAAATGAAGTTGAAGTGAGAGGCGTTGATCATGTCGATGAAAGTGTTTGCAACATAAAGGAAAACAAAAGTATGGAAAAGTGAAAAATAACAGATGGTTCAAAAAGAGACTGTCTTTGATGATGGTCAAGAGATAATAGTTTCAAAATCGGTGGAATGATGCATTTGTTCAGTCAGTTCCTTAATTAGAAGGTAATATTGAACTGTTAACACCTACATACAAATAATGACAAAGAGAACACACTTCTTAATAAGCTTGGATGCGATGAGCTAATACTTTGATTTTAAAGCAACGAAGCGTGTTCTTCCGCTGCAGATGAAAGATCTATCGAAAAATACACATACAACAGTTCATGGTAATTTCCAAACCTTCAATATTAAAGTATCAACAAAATCAGTTTTTACATCTCTTCGCAGTTTCACTCATATTTTGAAAAACTAATCTTTGATCCCAACTCAAAGAACCCGTTATTAAATAATTGGTACAAGAGTGGAGCACACAAATTTTGACTGCTCTAAAAAACAAAAAAGAGGAATGAAAGTTTTTTTCTTGGTGAAATTAGGTTTTTTATGGTTATTTTTCCATGAAAGGAATCTAGGAAATTGACGGCGTTTCCTTTCGAGTTGTAGGTTACAGAATTATCACTATTGTTACTGTAATGAAGAAAATACACCTTGAAAATGCCAGAATTAAGGTTGCTATCGTGGGCTAAGGAGAGGGGGAGGTTTTAAGTGGGTTTCAGTCCCAAACTATCAGACATCAAGTGTTTACACAAGGAACTGGTTCCGAAATGCGGTAAAACACAGAACTGCAGAACCTAGTGAACAGAACCTTTCCGAAGGAAGTAGAGAAGACTTAAAATTCTTTCGAAAGAAGCCCTGATAGGTTTGACTCATCCTTGCAAAAAATTAAGAAAATAAGATGCTCTAACACGAGGCAGACGAACGTGTATTAAATTTAAAGAGTTAATGACTGTATTGAAAACCACTTGATATTATTTTGTTTACAGAACTCAAATGTCGATTTTGATTATAGATTATACATGAATTGATTCAATAACTTATTCTTGATGAAGATGAAGAAATTGCGTCATTTCGACCAATAACATGCAAAAAACTCCCTATTCTCGATTTGGAAAAATAACTTCGGCCGTGTTGAGGTTCTAAATTAAACAGGATTTAAGTGGTTAATCTTCTGAAAATGGAAACAATTTGTCTCAATTAACGTGAAAGATTTTACAGAAAACTAGTCCTCAATTTGAATTACTCGCCTTGGAGATAAATAGTAAAATAAATAAAACAACTTCAATCATTTTTTGCAAATGATTTTTAAGGCATTAAGCCAAATTTATTTATCGAGACCCTCTTTATATGCTGGCAATCCTATGCTGAAGATATTTTTATTTTTTCAGTAAGATGAGTTCTCTGGTTATGAAACTATGTTCGGCCATACATCTTTAAACGGTTGTTCAAATATTGAAACAAAATGGAAATGCTTTAAGCATCATTCTTGCAAAACATGTGTACTTTTGACTCGATAGATAAATCCGAAACCGACGTCAATGGAAGTTTTGTTTCGAATAATTCGTTGTTATTTCTAAGTTGAGCTGCGAATAGAGTTGTAACATTTTTAAAGCATAAAGAATGAATCGATGATGGTAAGTTACGAGGTCGATGAATTCGTCTCAAACATTAATTGAATCCAGTTTTTGGTGGTTTCTCATATCTTGTAGGTTGTCCAATACGATATCTTTTCTCGGTCGATTCTATGACTTAAATAGTCGATATAATTTTTTCCCAACTGACATTAACCAAAATGAAGTACCCATGCATACTCTGGGAACCTTCGAAAAGCCTATGGTCCTATGCTTTTCTATCACAGGATAGAATAAAAATTATGAAGTCATCTTGAAAGACGAACCACAAATCCACGTCTTACCGCAACAAATCTATTTATCGTTGAAGAGTTTCTGGCCTTTTGTGATTCAGAGGACATGAGTAAATATTCCTCTTGACCGAAGATAGGGCTACAACAATTTGGTATACCATTCAGATTACTTGTAATTTGACTGAATCCTAAAATTATTTGGCTTTGTAAGATAGGAAAACTCAACATAATATGAAAAGAATCCTGAATATCCCGAATCGGATAACGATCAAGAATGTAATTTTTCTTTATTCCTTTTGTAATCGCCCTATCGTCTCCATTTCTTTATTTTTTTAAAAACCACTAGGCTTTGGCAAAGACTGTTGTTAATTTGATCTTCTGATACGCCAATTTCTGCATTTTCATGAATTAAGATTTTTCGAGCTAGTACTTACGTGGCTATGTGCAACTTACATGATTACGCAAGGAAAGGTCAATTGTCATGATATCATTTTGTTGATATGTGGCCTGTATTAGTCATTAAAATTTGTGATCAACTATTTCTGGCTTTGTGCAAGATCCATGTGCAGATTATACAACTCAGGGTTTAGAAGTTAAATTTGGTAAGTTTATAAGGTTTACTCTTCAGCAGAATGACTCTCGATTCTAAATTTATATAACGATGAATTCACACAATTTTTATAATAATCCTGCCATATCTCATTGCTTATATGAGGAACATTCAAGAAAATTTGTGAGTTTTTTGTGAGAGATCGTCGTTTAAAAATCCTCCTGAAATTATCATCTAAATATTCTTTGAGAAGAAGGCACAAAGTTCTTGTAAAAGTCTAGGGCCTCATTTATGAGAAATAAATGAGATGTCTTGGATATTATTATCCTAGATTTTTTTCATTGGGCTTACTCACTCCAGCTATTTACAAAATTTCATAAGTTAGCTCTTAAATATCGTGTACATGAATTATCTGAGGATTCTTGATGATACAATAATATTTTTGCAGAATACTAGTAAGAAGAAACTAACACGCGTGCGCGGCAATGTAGATGAGAAGATGAATATTTAACTATGCTTTAGTTTAGACTTGTCATACACGTTGGATGCCGTTCCAGATCTGGGTGGGTAAGTTGATTTAAACAGCGTTTATATTTCTGTTAACTTAAATAAGTCACATGTATGTAACGTATCCGTTATCAAGTAATGGGTACAAAATGTTACAAAAACGATTTCCTTTCATTCTCTTCACTGGATGTCCTATCATTATATTTATGCGTTTAAGATAAAACTGATGAGAGAATGCTTGCAATTATAACAACACATAGAGCATGTTCCGTTTTTCAGTGGTTTTGCGATTAGTCTATAAACAAATAAAAATTAAACGAGTGTTAATTTACAAATAAATGTTGATTCATTATTACATCAAATTGAAAAATATAAGTATGATATGACAAATATTTTGAAAGTTTCAAGATGTAAAGCGGTATAACATGTGTAGATGATTAAAATTGAGCTTTACTTAAAACTAGAAATATAGTTGAAAAACATGATGTCGTTTAGTATGACAATTTAAGGAAATTCAAGCCAAAATAAATCTGAGATATTTCCTAAAATTGTTTCTTTGATTTACGATGGCGTTTTAAATATTCTTGAGTTTTATGTAATGTCAAATTATAAGTAAAAAGAACTATTTTTTATCATAATTTATTGAACTTGCAAAAGAACTAAGTTCAACATTTATCAAATTTAAAAGGTACGGTACAAAATTAGAAATCGTAAATCTATAATACAATAAAAGAGAAAATAAATATTACGAATTTTGCAGACATTATACAGATTTTTTTGTAATTTTAATATTTAAGTAATCCAATGAAAAATATATGTACGAATATTAGGATCTATGATCAAAAATATTTGGTACCTACTTTCACACAATTAAACCTGTAGTTTTGGCGCCTAAAATTATATCTGGAATAAACTAACTATGATATTGGGACTGAAATAAAGACCCAAACTGTCATAAAAAATGAAGGAATAAATGAGTGGAAAAAAGTATCTTTTTGGTAACCTTCTATGTCTTAGAATGGAACGTCATAAACTAGTTTTTGGTGCAATGAATGATACACAAGCATTAAATAAATTTTTTTTGAGTAAAGTCAATTTAAATAATATTTTAGATATGATAAAGGCGCTAGTGACTAATTTCTAGGCCTTTAATCTTTAAAATCAAATCAAATAAATGCATTTAAGCCTCAACTTTCGTTAGAATCGATACAGTGATTTATTTATAACAAATTGTGAAAACTATGCAATAAGATACCAAAGAACGATTCAAAATCATAAAAATTTAAAATATCAAGGATATTATTGTTAAAAAGAGTTTAAAAGTATTTATTTATACCGTATAGAATGATAACTATGAGCCTAGCATGAGAATGATCGGAGGAAATAAAAATTTTAAATAAAATCGTGAATGCGAAATTAAACAAGACTGAGAAGAAAAGTATATTTATACAGTCAGTAACATCAACTTAGTAATTCAAATATCGTTTTCTTAATTATTTTCCAAAAATAATTCATAGTTTTAAATTATTTTAAAACTCATGGAAAGTTAAATTAGCATATGAATTAGAGGATCAAATCGAGAAAATTTTTTGCTTTGTTCATTTCAAGCATAAATTAAACAATGACACGCGAGAACTTGTTTCTACGATACGTGGATACAACACCTTAACCATCGAGTTTGAAAGGAAATCCTACGAACTTTTTTGTATGCAAAAACCACGTGTAAAAATTAAAATAAATAATTATAATCAAAAAGTTTGTAACCACGATCCATCTTCTGGTGAACACCAATAAACTGAAAAATAAACTCAAATATGTTTTAAAAATATTGGTTTATTTTGCAATGTTTAAGTAGTGTTAAAATCGTCTTGAAAAATACAATAAAAGAATATTGTTTTACTTCGATATAATGGCAAGCAGGTTGTAAACCACAAAAATCATAGTTTGAATATTTTTTTCTTTTCGATCGCAGCTCACAAGTTTGACAAATATCTAGGTTTTTTGAAAATTATCGTATGTTGTGATCTAAAACACGAAAAATGCCGATTAATGATACATAAAAGAGAATAAATTCAACTTTTTTTGTTAAAAAACGAGAATATACTGCCCGCAGGTAATTCTTTTGAGTCTGATCCAGTTTCAAAAGACCCTAACCTCGAAGTGTCGTCAGATTCTACTTTTTTATATCTTGAACTTTGTTTGATCTGGGAATCGTTAGAGACAAAAAGATAGGTTGAGTTTGAATTTTGAAGAACGGGAAGTGCCGTGTCGATTGAAGTTATTTTTTTAGACTGTACAATATTCAAAAATGATGTTGACTGTATCGATTTAGATTGATACAAATGTTCTTTTGATGTTGTATCCCTAATCATGGTAAGCAAGGTTTTTTGTTCGGAAGAGTATTCGGGTAATATGGCGTCTTCATCTTCGATTGGAGCACGCCCGCTTCCAGAGTGTTGAGTGGGATTATCAACAGGTTGAGTTGATTTTAATAAGCACATCCTAATTTTCGAAAGGGCGTTATCATTGTCTTGCTCATTCTCACTTGTAAGGTCACAAGAATTCTCTCTTAGCTAAAGTTAATCAAATACGAATGTAAATTCAATATAATAACTGCAAATAGTGCCAAAAAGATAGAAACATAAAGAATAAGATTTTCACCTTATATTTTAAAATAATGGAAAATCAATCCAAGTTAGTTTTAAATCCTAAAAACAACTAAGTTAAAAATAATAATTTAACTTTTTATGTGAGAATGAAATACAATCATGAAGTGCACGAGAACCTTTTGTCAAGATAAAATGTTAACCAGACAAGCGCGTGCGCAATATATTTAAATTTTATACGGTGATATGTTTAAAATGGATAAATCAATATTTCACAAACAAACGATCAGCAATATAAGTGAGATATTTGTTATAAATAAACTAAATACACGAAGATAGTTACACGTATAACTCAAAATCTGTTTCTTTTAAGCAAATTCGTCATTGCCATAAAAATTTATCGAGTAGTGAAATTTGCACGACCTCTAAATACTTAGATTTAAATCGAATAAGAAATTTAATTCAAGGATTCTCTATTGATGAACATTTATGAAAAATAAAATTATTTTTTTGAGCGAAAAACCTTATTAAAATAAAAAAGCGTCGTGTATCAGAACATTGGAAAGAAAACACAATTTTTATCAAATATAAATCCAGTAATACTGAGCAAAAGAATAAAAAATTTTCAAAATTATGATGAATTAACTGCAAAAAATTAGAGATAAAACTTGATACATTCAATTCTTATAAAATAAGATAGGTAAAAATATTAAATAATCACAGAAAAGGCATGAAAAGTTTGAGTTTTTACGGAATAAATCGACGAAGACAGCCTTTTATTATGTTTGAAAAGGAAGAAATAACTTGGAAATTATGATCTTAATGTATTTTCGAACGATATTAGCCTTAAAAATTCAAAGATTTAATTTTTTAAAACAAATCGTAATTATAAAGCAATAAAATCACAAGTTTATTTTTGATTAAGAAAAATGAAATTTTAGAAAGCGTATACTTAAATGAAGTTAAAGTCCGATTTAAAGATTTAAAAAATGAGTGAATCATAAAAGTCAAATATTAAATGTATTTTAAGGTATTCTCTGATAATAAAATAATAACTGAGCGAGTGCGCAGATAAGAAAAATTATTTGACGATCTTAAAAGTTACTTATTGAAAAAATTCTAGATACCGGAGATACAATATTGAACTCTTGTAGAGATTCGATTTCTGAAGACTCGTCGTTTTTCGTATCAACGGCTTTTACTGAAGAAGGTGGAAAATGTAAATCTTTGATGGCCTCCAACTCCATCTGATCACGGTAAAGTACGTCATCAATATGAGCGCGTATAACGTCGATATTCTCAACAGCTGATTCCTCATTTTTATTGATAAACTCAACGAGGGAACCTTCGTCAGAATCCGTTCCTTCGGTTCCAAGACTTACGTCGCTACCTGACTGTTCTGCCTCGTCGTCAATAAAATCATTAATATCCAACTTTTTGGATTTTTGCGGCTTTGCGGATAAGTCACAAAATTTTTTCTTAGATTTAGAGGGAGATTTGGATAGTTCGATTTTAATGTTAGAACGAGGTATTTCCATTGACGCCGGAGTGACTTCATTCTCGGTCTGAGTTTCGAATTTACCTGAGCATAAATTTGGAAGATCTTGCGTCAGATTGAAGTGTGAAAGAGTAAGCTGTTTATTCAAAACTTTAGGTGGAGTATTATTGTCCTTATACTGATCTTCCACACAATGGTCAGAAATAAACTGAGGAAACTCTGTGGATGAATGAAGCGAATCACTATCCGAGAGCGCGGGCGACTTTGGGGGACTGGGTATATCGCTGTATATCTTTTGAAAATCGCCTTTCGAGTTGAGAATTTGTGCTTTTTTTTGCTCAAAATTCCAAATATCCTTTTCAAGCTCACTGAGTTTGCTTGGAATAAGTAAGCTTTCATTCTGAAAACATTTATTTTTCTTGGATAACATGATATGGGCCAAGGCCTGTTTCTTGAAATCGGATCGGTTTAATTTATTTTCAATTTTGTATGATTTTTGTTGGTATGTTTTTAAGCATTTCGATTGGGGCCGGATCATCGTTGAACGTTTTTTCATAGGCTGGCCTGCCTATGGTCACAGCTTTTGATAAATCGACACCTGCCTGCAGTAAAATATTTTTTATGGCAAATTTATCAATTTTAGGTTTAATTTTCATTTCCGGAGGTAGGATATCGTCTAAATTGAGCTTTGGTGGATTGTAATCAGGCAAAAGGCAGGGTTGTTCTCGAATCATCTCAGACTGCTTTCTTTTTAATTCTAAAATTCTGAATTCGTTAATCTTTTAGTGTTGGGTGTCTGCTCGCAATTTTCAAGATCATCCATCTTTTATCAATAATCGGCGGTTACTCTGAACTAATTAAATCATTCGTTAGGCTCGTATTATTTGTACTTAGCATTTAAAATTTTGGGCAGAAGCAACGAAAAGGAAAATATAAAAAATTACTTTGTAAAATTCATTGATATCTCAACTCTCGGTTTAATTTCACTTTAATTTTTATGTAAAGAGGTGAAAAAGTTGGATTAATTGAAAAGAAAAATAGAAGAAGCGGTCAGTAGCATGTAAATAGCTACGTGGTTTTACGCAACCTCATTATGATGCTTCTCATGACAATTTTACAACTTAGACATCCCTTCATGTAATATTCAATACGAATATTTCAGAAATTCCATCTGACACTTCCAAACCATTTAAATTCGATAATCTGCTAACTTTAGAAATTCTCACTGAGAAGGAAGAGTTTTAATTTTCATTTCAAGAAAAAATGGAAGGTTGTTAGATTTATGATTAAAAAGTTTCCGTGAAAAGAGCAATTCTCTTGAGATAAAGATTTGTTTTAGAGTTTAAAAAGAAAAAAATTTTAAGTAAATACGATAAATATTTTATAGTTTTCAAACAATCAATATAAAGACATGCGTACCATTGACACCATCTTTAATCAAACAGCAACGAAGTTAATTTTTATCATGAAGTAGTTCGGTGTTCATAACTGTTTTCTGTTGTCAGAAATTGTGAAAACAGTAAGAAATCATGATAATTATCACATTCGGATGTGTTTGTAAGACGCGTATTAATTTTTTAAATGGCCGGAATTACGTAACACTAGTTAGAGATGACTGTTTCAATAAAAATATCGAAAAATAGCCGTAACAGATTATTTACACAATTTAAATAAAATCGAAATTTTTTAATGTGCGAGATTTAAGGTTGATATATTTTTTGGTCCTTGAACTATGTACATTAAAAATGAAGACGAGTTTGATCGGATTATGGAAATTAAATAAAAATCGGGGCAGTTCGTTCTGAGTATAGTTATGTAATAATATGCCGCAGAGAATTTTTCAAAGAATCTTGAATTAAAGCTATAGATAATTGTGTATAATTTTAACTACCCCCACTGATAAATCTTTTCAAAATCCTCAGATCTAGAACACCTGAATGGATTATGATATTGACAGGGGCTTTATTTCACGTAAGAATGTAAAACTGAGAATAGAATTTAAGTAAAAATATTTTTTAGATTAAAATAATCCAACACTAAAAGCCATTTTCTACATACAAAAGTCGAGAAACGCCGAACAAAATAATCTGAATATCATACCTACATGTACTGCCAATTCAATTGGATGCATAATTACTATTATATTAGATGATGATTGATTGTATATTTATTTAAATATTGTGTTTAAAATGTAAGATTTAAAAACAATTTCAATGTAAGTTTTAAATATTTTCCTTTCTCTAATACACATGAAATAACATTAAATACTAACACTTAAAACGACCGTTGTTTATTACGTCGACAGGTTTTTTGCAAAAATACGAAACTGAAAGAGGTCAAATTGTCGTATCCAGTTATTATATGATTTCCTATCATCAGGTGCTCCTATTGAACGATATGGCAGAAGGCCATTTCAAACACAGGTTTTTATTGAAGCCACTAGTTTTAAATATAAATTAAACATTGAAACTACTCAACATATATCGAATGGACAGGTATAAAGTTCCAATTTCAACAGAAAAATGTCTATAATAATTGAATGGCTGTTTATACAATAGAGATAGTTGTATCATACGTTTCTAAGACTTCTTTTGTGGCCTATGCAATGTATGAAAATCATCCATAAATAAGTGTTACGTTAAATAGTAAAATGTCGACATGAACAAATAATCTTTAGAAATACTTCTCGACCACCGCCCCTGAATAATTTCATAAATCTAATCAAATCATAAGTGAAAACAAACAGACACATATTTATAGCTAAACAAGATATAAGAGTAAATTCATCACTCACATATTAATTCATAGTTTCGAACATCAAATAGGTAATGCGGAACCATTAAGACTGAATTATTTCCCGTCTGTTTCATAGTTAGAAGCAAATATTTTAATTAAATGAGTAGATAGTTTATATCTAGGAAACGACGGAGTATCTATTTGAGAAAAAAATTAACTATATGTTTATAGCCGGCACTTATAATTAGATTATCGATTACAATTAGCTTCGTAAAAATACTACCTATGAATAATTCGCTTTCACGCAAAATAAATAAAACTTTATAGCATTTACTTTTCAGAGTTATACTTACATGGTAAAAGAGTCTTCAGAGCCATATCTAACTCCAAAATGATATGTATTGAATAAAAGGATTGAATAATTCAGAGATTTTAACAGAAATGTTAAAATTATACTTCACATGTTTCCGGTTGTTTCGAGCATGCTCACACGCTATACTTTGACTACTTCGTACATTTATTTAGATTCATTAAATTAAACAGATTTATTTATGAGTAGTTATCTATAAAATACAGTTAATCAGTTTGAAACGTCTTATAAATTGAATTAATGTTGTTCTCGTGATAAATTAAATAGTAAAAAGTATATTTTCAAACTGAAAACTGTGGATTTTTACTATTAACTAGATTTTTGATGTTATTAACCGAATTGCCGATCTTTTGTCGTGAAATTTCGGGTGTCATGTTAGTTTTATCATTTTGTTGAGCATGGATGTGGTAAACATATCGGGACTTTTTTCGAAAGAAGTTATGTACATGTAAGTCCTCGGCAAACCCCCTTTCAGAGCTCTACGTCCTTTCGGCACCATTTCGTATTGTATACACCAGTAATCGGGTAATGTGAGACTTTCACTCACTAAAACCCTCACCCTCTCCTCCGTCTTTTAGAGTAATCTTACCTTGGGGAATTGGTTCGAAGGGAAGTTGTCAATTACTTCTTGCTATGAGATTCAAGAAATACAAACTAAACTAGATTTCACGTGGCTTCTGATATTCTGAGAAAATAATTGTCATTAACACTACTTGTATAGGTTACTTTTTTTAATGCTAAAGCTCTTGATAAAACCTTAAGGGTGGGTTTTCCTCGAGATAAAAGATGGATATTAGCCAAGATCCATTTATTGTTTTATCGTCAGAAGAACGAGTACTTTACTTTTATAGGTTTCAGATCTACAATGCATAATAATTTTTTCAATATTATCGAAAGAGTTTTCTTGAGTTATAAGTGATGCTTTTTTTAAAGGTTGAAAAAATCCTCTAACCACTACTCTACAATTGATAGAGGTATTATTTTAAGTTTCGAAAACCTTACCAGTTCCCGTATATAGCGTTACACTCATTCATTTGTATCCTCACCTTCATTAAGTGCGTTATTAAATAAATTGGTTATATTAATGTATGTGATCTCAGAATATATTTTACAGGTGAACCTGGTTTTCTGTTGAGCAGGAATGAGCTTAAACTTTGAGGGTATCGTTACAGGAGGATTTTGTGGAATTTATTTCCTCAGTGAATCTCTTCTTTCTAAGTTTTCCCTTCTGTTCTTTACTCCCGTTTCACAATTGTTCTTGTGTAAATGCCAGATGTCGGTAGTGTGAGACTCTCACCACTAAAACACTCAAATACTTCTCAGCTAATTTGGGTGGCCTTATCTCTACTTCATTTGTAAGTTAGGAAGTGTGGTACTAGTTATGAAGTACACAAAATAGGTAGCTTTGGTTAATATAACAATTAAACCTTAATAAGAACCTTGTAAATAATAAAGTGACTTTCATTGCTTGAGCCATATGTTATTGACGGTTGAACTTCAAACGTCATGATATATGTATAAAATACCAGTTTCATGTCAGGTTTGATTTGAAACATAAATGATTATTCTGCTTAGTTATGATTTAAGAGGAGCAATTTTTTCAGAATTAAATATAAATAAAGAATCTGCAATTTACGCAACCGCCGTTTGTCCCACAATTTTATGGGTTTTTAAAAGGACATGCATTTTTTGAACATAATCTATTAATGCCACGTAATATGCTTTTTAATACTAAAACTAGAAATAGATGTATCATTCATACAACACAGATCTTTAAATTTCTAAATAAACCGAAATGAGACGATTTATCGATGTTAATATGATTTTTATGGTCCGTTATCGGTTATATCTCCTTTTAATATATCAAGATATGTAGTTCGAACAGCTTTTGTCCATAAATTTATAGCTTCGAACAAAACAGAAAACTAAAGATGGCTTTTCGCTGAACATGTACTTTAATCAATTTTAATTAAGTTACAATTTGATTGATTCTCGTAGAAACGGAGCAATCATTGATTAGACTATGTTTAGCTATTGTATCCTTAGTTTAACTTCAATTTATAATAATTATACGCCATTACCTATCGATATGTTATAAAGTCAGCTAGAATCATTAAGTGAACTTAAAGTAATTTTAATAAAATAATTGGTATATTGCGCGTGTCTAAAACGTGAAAGATCAATAGAAGTCTGATCTTTTTCTGAGAAATAACAAACAGAAGATAATTTTTAGTTTATAGACATGCTAAAAATGGGAATTGAAGTGATACTTCCCTTATCCGTGTAAGGATAAACTATTTAGTTTTAAAACAATTTAACCCATCCTGAATGTGCTTAGTCTTCGCATAAATATTCGAATTAATTTGTTTATTAAGAAAGGACGTGTTATCCTTTTAGTATCGAAACTTTATTTTTAGGTTTATCATATTAGGCCCAGTTACTGTATTTATTGTTTTAAAAAATGTACTAAAATTTCACGATTATTTAACGTTGAATTGTTATTTACCCAAAAATATATCTATTTTTAACTGTCTGGAACCATTGTATGGTAAAAATAGACACACATGCGCATATTTTGTCTGAAAAATTGTTATTTCACAATTTTGCATAAAAATTCTAAATTTACCCGAATAAATTTCAGATTAATATTTATATCGCCTGAAAAAATTTCAAATCAGAGATAAGACAAACATAAAACGGAATACTTAGCCGATCATATCCAAAACTTGAAATGATTTTTGTTTCTTACATTTTACAAAGATTCTCTGGGGTACTATGTGGTATTTGTGCTTACAATACGTTCAGCACAATGTATCTCATAGTATTCAAATATAAGCACTTGAATGTTAGTGAAAGTGCTCTAACTTTAAAATTTATGATTTTTAATGCAGATAAAATGAGATTAATAAGACAGTACGAAATGGAGCTCAACGTTTCTGACTACCGAACGAACAACTATTTTATTGTCAACCAAAGAGATTCTAAAAACTTTGCCTTACTACAAATCGATGAAGTATCTTTTGAAATTATCCAGACCACACACGTGGAACTACATGTTTGCCAGGCTTCAAAAATACTTGAGTTATATAACTTTTATATTTATCCTGTCTTTCAAATAAACCAAACTTTCGAACATTCAAGTCAATATCTGACATTTTTAATTTTTGACTGCCATTCATTGAACATGTCTGGAATTTATCCATCGTCTTCGTCACAAAATGTTTGCCCTTTACTGATAAATTTGCTACCAAATGTATCTTGTCTGCATAAGTTAGACAAAACCAATTTTTGGGTGGTATACTTTTGATATCACTGTCGAAGCTCTTTCATCGAAACAATATTCGTTATCAGTCGCTGGTTTTCGGTGGAGCCAAGATTTTTTCCAAAAATTTCAATACTTTTTATTGAGTCGTCCGCGTTCAAGAAACATTATTCCGATTCGATTTCCAACCGTTTTTAAAAACATAAATAAAGCACGTTATCCTAGAGATCAAAAAAGAATCAGAGGTGTTTGCAACTCAAAATCAAACTGAATATCGATTACTTTTGAATCAAACTCTTCCAGGCAAAAAAATAGAAATATTCTACAGATTTGAAAAATTTGAGAGTAATTATACAAAAGTTTCATTTTTGTTACATACAGGTTAACTGGCGGTCTGGTTTTATTTTGGCTGTTTCTGTTTCATACCAAAAGACAAATTTTTCATTAGGTCTTCATAATTTTGAAATTTTCATCATGGAAGAAGAAAATGTAGATAAACCGATATGGTTTTTCGAAACAGAAATAATGAACCCAAACGGTCATTTTCATGTTTTTTACTTTAACATGGAAAATTTTAATGTAAACAGAGTAGGAATTTTTTTTATCCAAGAACTATGTTGCGAATTTATATTTGAACGAATGGCTCAACTTTACCAATCACAGGAAGACCAAATTTTGTGCGACACCTATTCTTCGATACCCAGTATGTAATGAGTGGAACAATGAGCATTCCAGTAGTTGAATGCTTTCAAGGTCATTGCACTCGATTAATCATTTTAAAAGGAAGTAATAAATATATGACAAACTCTAATGATAACGAATTAGTCGTCGTTAATATTTATACAAATTCCAGCTCTTCATTTGAAATATGTGGGTTTGGGATATTAGAAACAATTTGCCGATTCGAAGCAATGAAAATCATAAATAAAACACGTGAGCAAATTTTAAAAAGAGAAAATAATTTGACTCACAAAAATGATCGGATTACAATATTTAATACAACTCATGAATACATTACAACTGCTAAAAAGGTATTAAAATATTAAGAGTTGATAAATATTCTCATTAATCACAATAAAAATCGAATCACAAGAAATTACATTCTTTCAAATAAATTGATCATTATCTCTCAAAAAGCAAATTAAATACATACGACTCTTCATGAAAGATTTTTTTGCGAATAATTAGAAAAAACCTTTCAATAAATTTCCAGTTTTTCATTTTAAACAACTTTCTAACATAAAATTTAGGTGTTGTTCAAATAGAATATCCATCATAATGCCATTTTTATTTGGGTTATTGAATAGCGGAGTATGCGTCAAACCGTTAATGTTAAGTGCAACAATTTTTAGTTGCTATTTTCTCCATTAAAAAATTAATTGGATTGACAAATTTTAAGCATTAAATTACTCTGCATAAATCTTTTTTAGAATGATTAGTCTGGTAAAATTTCATATTTCTCTTTCATTGTGAATTTATTTTGGTGATATTTTGTGGCATAAATTGTTGATTTTTTGAATAACATGAAAGCTGAAGGATCAAAATGGCCATATAAGCGTTGAAAATTCACATTTGTTTTTCCTAAAGATAGAAGAGCAAGAATCTCCTTATAATTCAAAAAGATTACTTTAAATCAATTATAAAAACTAAAAGTGGATAAGAATTTTTAAAATTATTCGAGAAAAAATGGTTTATTTAGACAACACAAAGTTTTGCACCGAAAAAAATGAAAAAATGGTTCATTAATTTAATTCAATTTTTATGATAATATATATTTCTGAGTTTAATCTAACAGTATTATAAGGGAAAAATTCTGGCATTCTAAGGATTAAATTACAAATTCTTCAACTATCTAAAATATTAATAATTTTAAGCAGGATTCTGGAGATTAGTATCTAAAAATGTTCCGGCTTGATTTCATGGCCATATGTGCCTTTTCTCAAGAATACTATATATTTTCAAAATATCTCTTTATTTCTGATTAATATTTTAAAAATTTCATTCTTTTTACAAAATGTGCTTGATTGACAAATATAAGATGTTTGAATTCCTTCGCATGCTCTATGAGTCAAAAATTACATCCACTGAATTTATGATAAAAATTAAAAAAAATAATGGTATATCAAAGAGAAACTCAACGAAAAGTTTTGAGACCATACTATAATTAAAAATAAACTTTTAAACAAAGTATGATAATATTTATCATTTTTAATATTGGTAGAAGTTGACTCACGAAGTGAAAATCAAAAAACTGAATACGTTTGATAAAAGAACATAAAAATAGTTTCAGAAAATTTTAACACAAATTTTATCATTTTAAGACCTATTTGTGATAATATTTTGTTTTGATATTTTTATACTTAAGATTATGAATCTCATAATTTTCAGGGACTTTTGTTCCTTATTCAGGTCAAGGGCGTCGATAAAATTTACCCATTAATTTTTGAAAACGTATTTCACTTTAGTGATCTCTCGTACGCAGTTAATGGGACAAAAAGTGTTTCTTTGTTTATCAAGAAAACAATCAAATCTGGCTGTTCAAAAGGTAAAAGCAATTTCATTTACGCATAATCAAAAATCAAAATTTATAAAAATGATAATTTTTATTATTTTAGATATTTTAAACTGTGAAAGAAATCAAGATAAACTGAAACGCAACAAACATCAAGTAATTTATTACAATGGCATACCAAAAGGAACCATCAGAACCTATGATGCTAATTTACTCATCTTTTTCCTTTTGGGTAAAAGAGCTGTTGAAATATTTTATGTTCATACAGTCATATGTATATGCCATACTGAATTTATTCTTATTATGAACAGAATGAAACATTAAATGTTGAACTCTCTATTGAATTTTAATAATTTTGACTTTTTTAACAAACCTAAAATAAAATTATTTTTAAAATGGAGAGGCAAAGAATTATAGTCTTATTAACGTAATAATTCATCATGATTTATTAGAACAGAAGAAAATTCAGAAGGGAATGAATTTCAAAAAGAATTTTAATAGGTTTATATGTACATTTATTTTTAATTCTAAATCTTTTCAAGTATTTAGAATGTTAATCATCAACAAAATTTATCTGGAAAAGTTTTAAACTGCTGATTTCCCAAGATTGTCATAAAACTGTAGAAAAATTGACGAAAGAATGCGCAATCATCAAATTTCTAAAAGCTAAAAGATTGAACCATAAACTAAAATTTATTAAATTCTGACTTAAAACATTTTTAAACTTTTGGTTTTTAAGTAAGGTGAAAAAGAAACAGAGACCATTTTCGGGAGTAAAACCGAAGAAATAAACATGTAATTTGAGGATGGTTAATAAGTATACATATCATTATAAACGTGTTCTTGTTTAAAATTTCTCAAGAAGCGATTCTAATAAAACTACATGGTTTTGTTTGGGTAGTTTATGAAAATCTTTGTGGAGTTTCAATTCAAAAGATACTCTCAAAATGAGGGATATTTTTTTTGTGATAAGTCGAATAATTTTATGTTGGAATTTCAAAATATATTTGCTTTTTATCTCCTCAAAAAATGTCTTTTACAAAAAATCATTCTATAAGCACAGCGTAAAACCTTATATGAGCCAAGTTCACTCAATACTATTGATTACTAAAGCTTAATCGTTGATAATATTTATCAATAATATCATAACATTTTTACGATATTTTTACATCATCTTAACTTTAAAATTTAGAATTTTTTTGAAAAAGTAAAAAACATAAATTGATACAATGTTTCAAATGTTAGATACTTTATTTAATTTTAAATTTTTTGTTTTCGGCCAAAAATTTATATTCCTTTAATTAATTTGACACCGTTAAGATGATACCCTAGATAGATTACAGATATCATACCCGAGATCAATTTATTTTAATTTATTACCTATTTTCAGTAAAATACGCCTTACAAATAAATATGTTTAAAAAATTAAAATTATCCCTTGATAAATTTACTTTCTATATATTTATAATTATCTTAATTGTGTACATTATATCAACATAATAATTTGATTGTTTTTATTTTTCTGTTAAAAGTTTTCAAATCATATTTATATTTTAAATAACAATTCTTTTAAGAATTTTTGTTTTCTGTTTTTATTTATTTTGTTTCGAGCCTCGAGTAGTAAAATAAATAATACATTCTCGTTAATGTAATAAAATTAAAGTTTAAAATTGTTAACATGGAATCTAAAATTTTAATATCTTATAAAAACGGAGGGAAATTTCTTCGTTGAGTATATAATTCAAGAATCTGATTGGCAGATGTCAATTCACTCAAAGGCAATAAATTGAAATTTCGTAATTAGGGTAGAAAAGGTGATAGAAAATGAAGATTTTAAATAACGTGGTCATAAATATTAGCATTTCTAAACGACATACACAATGATAAATAATGCATTAATATGTCTTTTAATGGATGATATTTATTCAGAATAAAATGAGAAAATTATTTGAATTTTCTCAATTCCAAATTGGATATTTAATTTTGAACAGGCACATTATTGACAATTAAGGAATGCCTTCTGCATTTAATCGATTTTGAAAATCTGTAACATATGTAATTTTCTCAAAAACACTTCGAAATATTTTTGAAGGCGTATTTGTAGATTTTATGACTTTTAAACCCATCAAACAGCGGTTTATAGAACAAATCATGACACTGAGACACACTAAATTATATATGATTGAAAATATATGTTATAATTAAACGAAATTTCTTATAGATCCTCAATACCATTTAAAATTAACCTGTTTAAAGATCTGAAATTGTTATAAAATAAGCTCATAAATATTGAACGTTGTAATAATAACGAACTATATCTTCGAAAAATAAGATAGATATCAAAGATAATATTTACCCAAATATATTTCGAGTTTAATTATAAAAATAAAACAATAGCTGTTTCTGAAATACGTAATTTTATGTCTTTAGTGTAATTTTTTTATTTTAACCATCAACGTTAAAATAAAATTTTAAAATGATTTTTTTCAAAAATTTACAAAACTCACCTTTAACGAGTAAATAGATAAATATTTTGAAAAAACATGCTCATAAAATGTTTATGTAAAATAGTTCGACCTATAAAAAGAATTAAATCATTTTTAACGGACTACAAATTTACCTCTTTTTATAAATCAATAATTGAAAATTCAACATTAAATTATCTTTTACCTGATAAAAATAATATTTTTTTATGAATATAAATTCAGCATTATTCAATAACATTAAACTATTAAATTACTCAAAAATATTAAAAAATCACACAATTCTGTGACATGATTAAGATTTAGTCATGATAAACACACTAAAACCTCAAGAAATAAATTAATATTTTAAAACTATACATCTTTTAAATTAAAACCGTTGATTTGATAGCATTGCGACTTCAGGTTCATTTTCGAATTTTTACTCTCAATCGATACATACATAAAGGTGTTTAGAGAGAAAATCTCTTTGCGTTGCTCTAAAATAATTTGAATTTAAGTTAATCAGTCTCTTTGAACCAAAATAAAATGCTTCCTCTTTGGAAAAGTCGAGCTAATAATCGAATCCAAGAATATATGTGATTCAATTTTCAGATGATTCAGTATCTTTGTTTGATTTGTTTCTGAATTAGATATTAATCCTTTTTCAACTTTCACGCCTTAAAATATTTCAAATATTTGTCAAATAGATTTATTAAATCTTTGATTTATGTCATTAAAAGGCTATATTATCAAATGTAAACATCAACAATTAAATAATTACAGAAAACAAATTTTGCAGGTACTATCTCACATGGGGGCAGAAGAGAGGGGGAGATTGTTCGTGAGTTGGAGCCCTTTACAACCCGACACCTAGTGTTTACACGAGGAAATAATGCCTAAATATAGTAAAACCTAAACGACGAAACCTTGTAAGTAGAGCTTTACCGAAGGGTGCATAATCGAAGTAAACTTCCTTCGAAAGAATCTTTGATAGGTTTGACAAATCCATGTCGATAAAAATTCAATATTACAAAATTTAGGATATTTTAGTTAAGTTTAACTCATTAAGATAGTCTTATTAGTGAGCAGTTTATATAAATTAATTTTTAACGGATCCACATATCCATTGTTACAATAATTTGTCTTTTGAAACTTAAATTTTTCTTTGATAGTTAATATTTAATAACTTCAATGAGTCAAAAAGGGAAAATTTTCGACATTTTTTTGAAAATTAGTTTTAAATTATATAAAACGATAATACGTATTAACTTCACGGTCGAACAAAATATGAGCATTGTAATTGACGTTTGGTTGAAAAAATTATTCAAATTAATATTATATAAAGAAAAAAATATGTTACATTTTCAAAAAAATTATACCATTAACACATATTTGCATTTTTACGAAGCGTGAGATAATCAGCTGCGATCGACTTAAAATGGATATAATTTAGTGCTTAATAAAATAAAATTACCTTAAATGATCTTTTTATCTTCATCCAGATGTTGTAATTTATTATTTTAAGATCATATAATTTTGAAAAGCAACAAAGAAACAAAGGATCCGTGTTTAATTTTAACGGGTAAAATAATCACATTTGTGAAAATTAAAAATAATATATATTTTTTCGAGAACGATTATGAAATGTGTTTAACTCTAAAAATAGTAAATTATATTTTTAACTTTTCTAATTTCAACACTTAGATGTTTCAACCATACAAGGACAATTTCTCGTTGAACAATTATTTAACCTCATAATGTATAATTTATAAACGTGTTTTAATTATATTTATAGATAAAAATACATGACCATTTAGAAATTAAAAAATTGAAAATTATTTTCTGCATTCCATATTATTTAATGATGTAAATATGATTGAGAAATAGCTTACAAAATTTACTTTCTTAAAATTTATCAAAATTATATTTCATCATTATGCCAAAACCATAAAATAAAAATTTTCTCAAATGTTTACATGAATATATTTATGACGTTCACTCCATAAAACCTTGAAATTTCTTGCAATTTCCCTCATTTTCACTCATACATGTTATTTATTGCCACTTATTTTAAAAGAAAACGTTACAAATCAGCTAAATGGCTGTCGTATTGAATTTTCTAAATGACATAATTTTATATATTCGCTGAATAAAAGATTTATAGTTGAGAAAATATAAAGTAATCCGAAACACTTACTAAATATATGACAGATAAATAATTTAAAATTCTATTTTTTTAAAAAGAAGATAATAAATTTATTTTAGTCCACGTAAAAAAATTCAGAAATCATCCATAATTTTATCAAATTTTTGAATTTTAATACTTTTACATGGTGTTTCAAGATATTTTTTCAAAAATTGTAAAATTAAGTCGAACTATAGATCAAAATAAAATACAAGATCCATCGAAATAGAATAAAAATATTTTGAGATAATTAAGAATGTCATGTTATTTGATTAGGTTTTACGAGATTACATAAGGAGCCTTAAATAAATAATAAGACGAAAAGCTAATTCTGGAGTATATTATAAGAATAACAAAATATTGATAAAGAAAATCATTTAACTTTGTGCACTATATTTTTAAAATGGATACATCTTTTACTCAAAAATATTTTTTTAAGACAAGCAATAATTCATGAAATTATAAAAAAATTTTTCAACACTAAATTATAAATGCTAATTTTGGATGTTACATTTTAATAAAAATGCAAAAATGTTTTTTGAATTTTTTAGTCCTTTGATATTTTTATTGATAAATACGAATCATCAGTTGTTTTTATTTCTTAGAAAATCATAGGATTAAAAACATTTTATTTAACAACGGAAAGTATGATTTTTAGTGTATTCATGAAACGATTTAAGATTACTTGAGGCAAAAATTCTCTCTGAGAAAAATGGTTAAATAATGATGATAAAAATATTCAGAAATGAGTAAATTCTGCAGTATTAAATCTGCACTTAAATTAAATGCCAAATTGAAAGTTGAGGGGAATATGCACAGTACACTACCCAACACTTGAGAAATGATGACGAGAGTGCGTACCGAAATAAGAAAGCCTCAGGGGTTATTTATTTTTTGAATATATAACTCCCGGTGAATAACTAAACACGCGAATTTGACTCATAATGATCAATTAAAAAACAAACATGTAAATTACAAAAATAATGATATCAGCCAGAGTACAGATTTAAATATTTTGTTTTCATTTGATATAATGATTCAAATGAAATATTAATTTATGAAATAAAAATTTTTAGGAACAGTCGCAAACATTAGACCAAATAACAGAATCTGTGACTTTTTATAGTTATTAATTCAACATTTTAAAATCATAAAAATACATGAAAAGACAAATATATAAATATTTTAAGAATCTCAAACCATTTTTAGATATTTTATCAGCTATAAGTAAATTAATTCAAACGAAATATGAGCTAATCCTTATTTTCTATGATATTTTTCAAAAATGTTGTTTGAAAATTCCAAAATAAGTTAATATTTGAATTTTTATTCTTTCAATTTCAATTTTTATATACTCGCAAAAATATTTAAACAGAAACATAAAATTTTCAAAATATTCAAGAAGATAAAACGTAAAAATGGATTCATGTTTCAATTTATGAAATATAAGTATCGATTCACATATTTTAACTAAATGAGAATTTCATATGAATAAGCGCGTTTTTTCTATCATGAAAGTTGCTTATAATATGTTTTCTCCTATAGTATACGAATAATTGATAAATTTTAATGAAAAATTAATTTTTATGAAATATTGTTAACATTTTATATCAATTGATGTTAAGTTAGTAAAAATACGCCACAAAAATCTTTCTTAAAAAACCTAAATTCATATCATATATAAAATTTTTAAATTAAATATGCTATTAGAGTTGTGTAAAATTAAAAAAATACAAAAACAAATGTGTTAATATGTCAAGAAAAATTTTGCTCATGTTATTTTAAACGGATTAAAATTATAAAAATCTTCTTTTTATAAATCGCTTCAAAATTTGTATTGACCAAAATATGAAAAAGCGCTCTTTTATTTTAGAGTTAATTATAAATTGTTTTTGTTATCTTTTCACTTGAAACAACTAAATTGACACTTTTCTCTCACAAATAAACAACTTTTATAAAATTTTTTTAAAAATACCTTCTATTTAGGGTTAAAGATTCAAATTATGTTTTTTAAAATGTGGTTTTGAGAAGAAATAATGATAAAAATTCTGTATAATAAACTTAAAAAACATTTCAAATAACTTTAATTTGTCAAAGTAGTCAAATATATGAAAGTTTTTAAAAACAACCAGTTTATAATTATATTATAAAAAATAGTGGAAAAAGAATGATATTAGGATATTTGAATTTATATTTGAGATTTTTAAAATGAAAACCATTGCGTAAATGCTCGAACACTGACGAAAAAATATGAAAAATTAAATTTTTTAAAAATGATCTAATGATTATTTATGTTCTTAATTATCACTTAAAGTAAATTAAAGAGTGAAATAATTGAAATTTTGAAACTTTCATGCGTTTTATCACAAATAAAAGAAAATAAGTAAAATATCTTTAATTGTTATCAATATTTTCGAAAACAATGTTGACAAATAGATAATCTTCGGAACCATTTCAAATATGGAATTTTTCTGTTTTATTAAAGCTGATGAGAGTTTGATAAAAAACATTTATTAACTCCCCTTATCGAAATTTAATATTATTTAAATTATTTAGGAAGTAAAACAAATTTATGTAAGAATTCACATAAATAGTTGAGTGTATATTTCATAGTTTTTTATTTAGGAAAATAAATCCTTAGAATAAAAGGCTTAATTAAATATGTATAAGATCATTAATTAAGTAAATATTTCATTTTAATTTTTTTTGTAAAATACCAAAAAACGTAATACTGGTGAGAATTGTATTTCGGTGAATTTAGAAATTTATCGCAGGTTGATTTAAAGGTATTAAAGGAGATTTGACCTTATAATATGACTTTTCATTTGGATAAAAATAATTATTCATTTTTAAACATTATGATATCTATATGTTCCTCCAAACATCCAGTATGATGTTTTGATTTCTGCTCTTCGATATATTATATATTGTATTTTTTATGTTTCAAAAAATTTTAACTTTTATTATTTAAGGGAATTTGTTGAAAAAACTTTTTAACCATCACAAATGTATAATATTGATTTCTCTACGTAATTAAAATGATAAAAATTGATTTGCTTCAAATTTCAACATTTATTCATAGAAAAGACACGCTAAATACTTAAATTATAAAAGATGTCATAGTAAACAAGGCCTCTTTCATGGATGGGAACAATAAAAATCAATACATGAAATTCTTTTACGACCTGGATGTCAACTTCTTTACAAAACAAAAGGGAAAAGTTATTAAAACTTCGAATTAGTCGTTTAAATTTATTAATGAGTCATAATTAAATCTACACATAATAAAAGATACAAGAACAATATATTTTGAGGACATTAAATCTTCTATGTATTATTTTGAATTAGAATGAAGAAATATGGGTTCGATATTCAATAGATGTAAAGATCCCAGAAGAGAAATTAATGATGAAATATCAGAAAAAATATTTTCATTTTTTGTGAATAAAATAAATGAAAATTTTCAAATTGCAAAAATACACTGCTTTTTTCTCCCTAACTAAACAAAGGGATAAATAAAAAACGTCTAGAAAATGTATCAATTTTTTATTTTATACCCATCAGTTATAATATAAGATTTTTAAGATAAATTTATGCCATAAAATAGTTTATTTAAAACTTATGTTTTTATAACTCGATAAAAAGACGCAATTAATTTACGGAATGTTATCTTTTAACATTTATTATCTTAAATATATATTTAAAGTTCAAAATATCATTAAAAACACTATTTAAATATACAATATTAGGTATATCAGGTTTAGTATCTTCTTTTGTATGATTACAGAATACTTAAACAAAGTTTATTGATAAAAACTTCACAATATCAATCTTGCGAATATTACAAGGAAATCGAGCTATCATTTCAAGAAGATCTAGTTTTCAGATAATTTGGTTTTATCTCTACCTTGATGTCAACATAACATTATGTATGATGATAAAAATGAGAAATTATCAAATAATTTGAAAATCATATTATGTTTCCAGTAAAGATAAATCTTCCTTTTTCGAATATACGATTATTGATTGACAAATTAGATCCAAATATGTCATTTGACTGACAGATGATCGAATAATTCTTAGAAGAACTCGATGTTAATTTTCATTTCAACCAAAACAATAAGTAAATTATATTTATTTTTATATGTACGCTGATCAGAGCGTCAACTAATTTTCATTTAGTATCGGATTTTAAATAATTCATTTAATTCATCCAAGATATCAATCAAACTTAATGTTTGAATGCTATGTTAGATCTTACATGGAAGAATAGCTTTTACATTACTTGAATATTTACATTCGTGTTTATCGTTATGGAGGGGGTTTCGAATTTCTTCAAAACTATTTGCGAATTACACTGATGAAATACTTGATTAATCAACCTTATAATTTTTCTTCACTGATATCATACTGTTTTGAAGATTCTCTTGAATTCTTGGATTCACAACAAGTTCTTCGTAAAAGAGCTGAAAGAATTCACTGATATATTCAATTTACTTTACAAAATATAATAATCACGAAAGAACTTTAAAATCATCTGATCAAAACAAGGAATTTCACTCTTTATCAGAATTAACATAAGAAAAATGTTACCTTATAAGATTGAAAATAAATTCCCTTTTAAAAAGTATCCATTTTTAAACTCTACGATGAACGAAAAATATTTTTTAACTTTTATACCAGTTTTATTAGGCTTTTACAATAATTCATGAAATTGACAGAAATTCCAATGAAAAGATGTTCGAAACAAGGTAAGTATTAAATATAAAATATCTTTTTAAATCATACTCATATTAATCTGACATTAACCATCCCTAATATGGTTTTTTAGGTGTTATCGAAGTTAAAATAATGTCCTTTTATAACTAAAATAATCAGAGTATTTTCATTTCATCAACGTGTGAAGTATATTTTAAAAAATATTGCTCAAATAATTTGGCTTCTGAGGTCACATAAGAATTACTTAATTCTCTTTACAGTTATGACATCTGGAAAAAGAGAAAAGTCAATTTAAATATTCAAGGCTCAAACAAAAATTTAGGGAAGTATTCTTAAATGATAAAAATATTGTATTGTGTCATGATGTTGATATCATTTAATATCCTTGTTATGATCAGATCAAAAGTCATCCTGCAAATGTCTGCTTATTATAGAAATAAAATCTGTTCTGCCAAAATTTATATCGTCATCTGATTGTAAACTTGAATCAATTCACGTGGAATTTTTTCTTTTGTACTTATTATTTAACAAACTAAAATATTATGATTTCATATTAGTTTTAGCAACTAATCGACGTAATTTTATACGAAAACATTTTTATTAAAATTAAAATCTTTGTGAACAGAAAATATCTATTTCAAATATATCTGGGTATTTTTCAAAAATAAAAAGAAATTATTCAAAAAAAACTCGTTAAAGACATTTAAAAATTGGCTTTCAATTATTTTTCATTTAGTATGTATCAAAAGGTACTGATTTTCGTTGAATATTATTACATTCAGTCTCACATTTGAACAAAAATGAAAATTTCAATCGATTGAAAACATTTTAAATCATCCGATAATTAATAAAATACACAAAAGATAATTTAATGATGAATTTCATCCAATATTAATAAAATTTCTCTTTTATGGTCTTTGTATTTATGTGTTTAATATCATCCATTTTGTGATATTGATTCTTTACTCAGATATGAATGAAAGTGAAAAAATTTTGAATGAAAACTTTTTGAGTGATTTATATTTTTAATGTTTGATAATTTCGACAATTTAAATTTTCAAACTTGTTTTAACAGTGAAACACATCGCAATAATTATTTATAAATATTAATCATGTTTTTTTCACAAAATATTATCCTGTTTAAGAGTCAAATATGCTAATTTATTTCGCGATTTTTATGATTTCTACGTGCTAATTATTTTAATTTCTTCCTCGCATTTAATAGTTCACACGTTTTGATAAGATATCAATCTAGCTCAAAGAATTTAATACATATTAAAGGAGATATATCTATTATTTGACCAGAATTCAACCCATTGATTTTGTATTGGTTTTTGCTTTCGTTTCTATTGTTAAAAGTTTGTTTGATTTTCATAAGAGTTTTCAGCCGAGTTCAATTCTCAAAAAATAAAATTAAGGCTTTTCAAACATTAATACCATCGTTTTAACTATAAATCTACAACAAAATAAATATTTTTAAGGATCGCTGCAATCGTTTTGTGGTTAATTTATAAAGATAAAATAGATTTGGAGCTGATGCCTCAAACATAATTTGTTGACCTTTTCAATAATTGCCATTCGTTTCAGAATTTGAAGACCTTAATATTATGTTTTTAAATGTAAAAATAATAAATATTAACTTCTTCTTGGTATCAGAATGTTAAACTTTTAATATTATCTTTTAAACCAATGTTTTTCTTTTAACTAATTCAGAAAAGAATCACAAACATTTATATGTTATTAAGGAAAAATTTGTTTCAGAAAAATTATTGAAAATACATTCATTGATATTTAAGTGATTTATTTTAGCTTATATTTAAATAAAAAATCATAAATTTAAAATAATGTGAATATACTATCAAATATTGCTCGAAACTACGAGAGATAATTTTGAATTTCAACAGGTGAATCAATATTGAGAATTAAGTTCACAAAATAAATGTCTAATTAGACTAAAGCCTATCAGTTTTTTTAATTCATAGGAATCAGAAAATTAAGGTTCAGGTGTAATAATTATCATTATGTCCTTTTTGAAAAACTTTAAAGAATTTTAATTGTGATTTGTGACTATCACTCAACAAAGCTCAAATAGATGCATTCTTAAATAAAATTATAAAATAATTTTTATTTAAAATTAAGAGCACGTTCATATTAAAATACTGAAAAAGAAAATACGACCAGATAAATGTTTTTAACGATTAATAGAATGTATTCTCAAAAAAATTCAGTGTGTCCTCTATTATTTTTTTATTCAAAATTACAAGCAATCCTCAATTTTGAAAATATACCTCAATTAAAAAAGAATTTAAATTTTACGATTTTTGAAGGGATGTTAAATTTTGTATTTTTTATCAAATTTACCAAGTTATAAAAAGATTATTCACGAGTGATGAATAAATGGTTCAAAATGTAATATGAAATCAAATAAACATAAAATTAACCAATAAAAATCGTTGCATTCTCTGCATTTCCTGTGATTTATATAAATAGAATGTTTAATACTTGGCAGTTAATATTTTAATCGAATTCCATATGTGGGGCATATTTCGATAAAATTGAATATTAAAAAATACATTATTTGAAATTAAAATTACAAAATTACAATAAAATGATTCCTATGAAATATTATTCTGTCTTATTGAAGAAAAAATTCATCGTAGATATCTTCGGAAAATATCAGAGAACCACATTTTAAATCTCTAAACTTTTTCAATTTTTAAAATTTTTCAACAAACATGTATTTTTCAACTTTTCCCATTCATATCACCTCATAAATTAAATATGTTTTAAGAAACAATAGTTGAAAGCAGGATGATAATTTGTTCCTAAAATTCGAATATTAAATTTAGCTAATTTATTAATTATACATAAGTTCAATTTTGATTTCCTGATTCTTCAAATGAAAATACAATTTAAAACCATCATTTTGACTACATATTATAAATATTCTAATTTGAATCATAAACGCCTCTTGATCGACTAGGCATCAATATTCATTCAATTTAAAATAATTAATCATTAAAAAGGATTCATAAATAATTATCTTATCAATTTTTAGCTATCTATAAAATTACTTTCAACTTTACTCTAACTAAACATCAAAAATGTCACTTTATCTTTTTTGAAATTAAAAATTTACGTTTATAAAATAATCTTATAAATGTTTTATAAACTTTTATTTGTTGATTTAACTTGACTAATACTGAGATTTTTACCTTATCATAAGGTCTTGATACAATTTTTTATGAGGGATTTCAAAATTCTCGAGTTGAGAAATATTTAATTTTTAAAAGTAGTTTACTGTTGAGTTCAATATATGTAAACTTTCATGAAAGTAGTCTGATGTTTGACTTAGCTTTGCTCGAAAAAAATGATTTGTCAAATATATTGAATAATGTAAATATAAACACAATGACAATGAGGTTCCTTTTGATAACTAAATAAGGATTTAATATATTTTTTTGATAAGGGTGAAATTTAATTTTTATAAAATTTAAGAAATTTTTTAATTTAAATGTAATTGAATTTTGATTATTTTTCAATTTTCATTTCAGTAAAATGACCATAATATATTGATATAACCATTCTTGAAAATAATTTATCAGAATAAAACTATTCGATTTCATTTTATGTTACAATGACAAATATAATATTTAAAAATGTTTTTCAAAAATACGTTAAAATATGATTTATTGAAAATTGAAATTGTAAAAGAGCAGCAAGACTGGATTAAAGGATCAAATATTGGTTTGAAAAATTGCTAAATAAAAATATCAAAAGTTTAAAATCATAAATTTTTCAGAAAAGATATGAAATCAATTATATTATATGAGTTAAACGAACCAAAAAATAAAAATGAACCGCTTCTAAATAAAGATATAAAAGAATGGTATTAAACATGAACTAAAATTAATATTCTATTTTAAGCGTAATCTGATTGATTTATCTTTAAGATAAACAAAATATCCCATAAATACTGAAAACTAAATGAATGAGGACGTTTTGAATTTGTATTTTCAGAAAGCATTTATTAATATGTACAAATACTTGATTAAAATGTTTAAAAATTTAAATATTAATCTTCAAAATGTTAAAAAATTGAATTTATATTTACTTTCTCAAATAAAAAATATTTGTTACAATAAAATTCAAACGAGTGCTGGAATTTGTTTAATTAGTTTCAAAAATTATAAAATCAATCTGTGGTCAACAGTTAAATAAAATTTCTTTTTGTTTGCGGATTTTAATTTTTTGAAATAGACAAAAATACTTAAATACAAATTTCAGAATAACACAGTTGAACGTTCGAGATTCTCAATAAATATGGAGACAAATGAGCCGGTTTAAAATTTACAAAAACTCAAACTCAAAATTAGATTATATTTATTAAAATTAATGTTTTATAAAGAGATTTAAACGTGAATATATTTGATATAATTTCAACAAAAAAATTATCAACACAAATAAAACATCAAAATTTTATAATAAACACTTATTTGTTGATTTTATTTTGTAGGAAGTGTTAAAATTAATATATTTCAAAGTTAAACAAAATAATTTTTGTATCTCGAAGAGAAATGAATTTTTGTCAAACTTTCAAATAAATGACGCCAAATTTTTACCTTTAATTTATGTAGAATTATAGCTTGTTTATGAATCTCTTTAAAGGGATCTTTTGTCATCCTCTTCATACATGAAGGATAAAATATAATTTAACAACGAGAATTTCAAATGTATTCATCACATTTTGAAATATATTGATATCATAAATTTATATTTCGTTAATTTAACATAATCATTTTGAAATAAATATGAAACGAAATCTTTAAATAAATTCAATTAAAATATCATTTCAAAAATATATTTTACTTTATGATGAAAATGTATTCAACCTTTTACTTTTTGGTAGATACCGAATTTTATAACATTTATTGATGTCTAATATTAACTTCTTTCATTCAAAGTTTAATAGGAGCCAAATATTTATATTTTGTGATTTCAAAAATTTTGGGGTTTTAAAATTTTCAAGATTGTATAAATATTTTGATATCACTTTTATTTATTTAAAATATATCAGGTATAATTTTATTTATTTCAGACATTGTTTTCAAATTCTATCCCATCAATAAATATTTTAAAATTTGTAAATAGATTTTTCACAAGTTTTTCAATTCTCATAAAGATATAAATTATTTCAAAGGAAGGTTTAACTGAAGATAAATTTCAGCTCGTTGGTATTTATAAAAAGTTATGTTTACTCTACGTATAATCTTAATAAACGTAGATTAATGAGGATTTTATTGTTTAAAATCAAAAAATTCATGCTGTCACAGATTCAAAATGATTAATCTACATTCAAATATGTCGTGAAAAGTAATTGTGCTATTTTATATATTCACTTATAACAAATCGATATAAGTCTTAAGTATAATAATCCAGAACTTCTTTAATTATCATCGATAGTAAAATTCACATCCATTTGTTTCTCTTATAAAATCTTATAAATGCCAAACCTAAGCTTTTTAAGTTTTATTAAAGATATTTTAATGATATTTATTTCTCAATATCACAAGTAAAAATAACAGATTCCTGGAACTTTACCAAAAACGCCTCTTCCTTGAAAGATTACATAGCTTATGGGTTTTTCGGTGGCATCTTTTGACTCTCTTTTATTTGAAAATAATTAAATTTTACCACATTGATATAAATAAAAGTATGAATTAAATTGATTCGGGGATAATGGGCGTGGTCTAAATTTAGTTATTTGATTCAGTAAAGTATATCATACAGTAATTTTCGTAGTTATATACATGTTTATGTTAAAAATACTTTTTTTTAAAAAAAATTATTTTTCGTGTAATTTGCCAGTTCAACATAGATATCATCAAAAAACAAAATTTTATTTTGGATTGGTTCCATAGATATTGGTAAAGGCATATCACATTTAACTTCTGATCTGAATTTTATCGTGAAAAATCCAACTAAAACAGAATATCTAAAGGGATTTAAATCTATCTCAAAAACATCCATTCAAAATTTAATATAGCTGATGACTTTCATAATTACCTCGTTCTATCCTTCGAAAACTACTCTCATGTTTGTCTATTTATTGTTTAGAATGCTGAATTGTGGTTTGAATATAAAGACAATATGTCAACGATATATTCAAGAAGATTGGGTCTTGTTCATAATATAATTTTATGTCGCTATTATTCATATCAATACAGCTTTACTAATATTATCATACATCAAATACCTTGTTGCATGAACTCAATAAATTTTTGCATGCATAAAAATCAATCTGATACCGAGTGTCCGAGGATTTTGAATATCCATCCCTCAGTGATTCTTTGATGTTCTCAGTTTTATAAACAAACAACTTTAGCAGAATAATTTTTCTGACAATTCTTATTAAATTTTTAATTTTTGAAAAAAAAATCAAAATTTTACCACTAGATTCATGTTTTGTTCCACTTGAAATTTTTTAAACCTAACGTAAAAATTTATTGACCATAAAAATAAATTTAAGTAACCTTTAGGTTTATTCAAAACAAAAACTATTAATTTTTTCTTTAAATATCTCTGAAACAGGAAATAGCCAAGGAAATGTGATATTATCGCATAATTGTAGAAATTTAGTGGAGATTGAAGTTGGAAAATACAATTTGACAAAAAATGAACAATACACAATTCCACTTTATAACACACAAGTGAGAGATTATATTAACTAGGATATGGATGTCATTTTTAAATATGGAAGTGAAAAATTGGTGTTATCTAAAATGACTGAGGAAAAGAATTTTGAGATTTCTCTGAAAACAAATAATGATATACGCTTCGACTATCGTTTAATTCATATTACGAATGAATTTAAGGTATTTTTGTTTTTTATATGTAAGATATGTAAAAATTTCATAATACATTCAATTTTTATCCCACATAAAATGTTTACCCCAAATAAGATTTATCGATTTTATTTTTGTTGTGATCAAATCAATGGTGAGTTATCATGTAAATCTGGGTTTCATATAACTCCTATTATTCATATATTAGAAAACTGTTACTTTATTTTCAGTTGCAAAATTACAATGAGAAAAGAAGTAATTATAATTTAACATTTAAAGAACTATCCACTTCATTTATACCATATTACAAGCAACGAAAAAGAATTTTTTTATGAATCTACAATTAGCTTAATGAATAAATCATCGTACTCGATGTCAGGGAATGTATTTTCTGATTCTTTGCATCTCTGTGAAGAGGTAGGTTGTTGGAATATTCTACCTTTAGAATTAAAAAAGGTACGATAAAAAATGTATTTAAGAATTCAATTCCCCACAGAATAAAATTATTGTTTGAAGATATTTCCACTCAAAGTTCAGTGGATATCTCATTTTGTATCTTTGAAACAAAAGACGATAAGTGTCATTTCAAATCAATTTTATTCAAAAAAAATGAAACAATCGTCGAGCATTTAATTCCTGAATATTTTCACAAGGTTTGTATAACTTCATACTCTCAATAAAATTGATTAATATTAGTTATTGCACATAATTGTAAAGATAGACGACTTTGTAGAGATAAAAATTATAAGTATGAGTCAGAGTATCTCTGAAATTATAAAGGGTGAAAATCGTAAAAACTCCATAAAACTGACAATTTATACATACATAATATTAAATAATGACAAAGGTATAAATGTTTGTTATTTAGATATACTTGATATGTGGGCAATATTAAAATATTTAGATCATCATTTATTTTGAAATTTTTGAAAAATAAAATTTAAGGAATTTTATAATATAAAACATACTATGAGAAAAACACTAAAAATTCATGAATTTTTTAAATAATAATTATGTCGATGATATTTATTGCATTTATCCTCTCTTTGATTGGTTTAATTTGTTCAACGTATTTGAATTTCTTAAAATTAGAATAAAATTCTTAAGAACGAAAATATATATTGTGCGATCTATTGATAACTCTCAAGAAAGATTTCTTATTGGAATACAAGAAAGATTTTTGCATTTACTATAGTTATTTTCAAGAATATAATTATTTTGTTTTTAAAATTTTACATAAATTTTCAAATATAAATATTTCTTTGTTGATGCAATGGAGTATGAAAGGATTTATTTCTCAGTTAAACTTTAAAATTTTAACCTATCATCAATTTTAAATATTTTTAATGAGTGGCCATTATGCAGATACATGCATGCATAACATACTTTATCTAAGTTATCAAAAATTTACCATGGTGAACAGGATCTAAGACATGATTTTTTTGTATCTTATTCTTGTTTTATCTAAGAGCCTTGAGTATGTTTGGAAATGGCTTTAACTCTTCAAGCTAGTTATCACTTACGCGCAATCAAACTTGTTCCTTGGGTCAGAGAAATCATGAAAAGACCATCGGAATTTGTCTTTCATCTCAAGGTGTTCAAAGCTTTGGCAGCGATTCAGAAGACTTTCAATCAAGTAATGGCTTATAAGTCAGCATACTGTCGTAAAATCCGTTTAAAACACTCCAGATGAATTTTAGGGAATTAAAGAAAGTTCCTCTGAATGGTTGATGATTATGCTGAGCTGATATTGGTAACTCGATACAGGCGGTTTCCCGTCAAAAAAGAGTTTTAAGGGATTCTTTTTAAGATGTTAGTCGGCCTATATTCGAAGGCCATAAAAGTGAAACTCATCATATATTTTTCGAAAGCTTTGCTTTCTGCTAAGTTTATCGTAGTATCGCTCTGGCGAATTTTGAGAAAGTTGATATCAAGAAGAGATAGATAAATGTTTTCGAAGCCACTTGCTGGAAAGGTAACGAACTTGAACAAATTCACAAGATAATATATTTATAAATTAATTTGGCTTTAAACACCTTTAATATTGGGAGAAAAGAACATCTTTTGTAATTTTAGTTGTTTAAATGAAATAGAATCGGTAATTTAGCGGAATATTATTCTTATCATTACTTGCCAATCACATTTCTAATCTCTTTTATACTCTGGAATACGGTGTGAATTTAGAGTTCTCTTATTAATTCAGGGTATCGTATGATACAGAAGCTGCTATTAATTTGATAAATTTATTGAAATTTGTGACTATGCTGAAGAACCTAAAGCAAAATAAAATATTGAATATTTATTTGATAACAGCTCATTATAATTTATTTTAACTTTTAGATTTTCGTTTAAATTTAAAGGGCATACTTTCAAACTAAAATATGTGACTGCAGAAAATATCCCTAAATCTGTGTATTAGGGTTTTATTTCATCAAAATGTTTTTTTATGTTAAATCTACTTTGATCTAACGAAAGTAAAAATTCGAATTTTTTATTTTTATTGGCTACTAAGTAATAAAACATAGTGATTTTGCTTGCTTCAATATTTGGTTATAAGTAACCATTAGATGTGAAAAACTTAAAAATTTTTGAATGTAAATAACCCTAGATATCCAATTATCAATGAGGAGCATCATTGACCAAATTATAATGAAACAAAGAGCTTTTTCAATGAATGACTAGAATATCGGAGAAGAAAAATAATTTGAGCATAAGTTTTGATAAATTGCAATTCGTCTATGAAGCAAATGTGTCAGATTCCCAATCAACGAAAGATTTAAAGCATAAAAAAATATTAATTACCCAGAACAGTCAACATCGAACCTTATAATCCAAATAGGAGTTATAATGCCATTTTGGTTTCATAAAAATTAAACGATAATAGATCATGTGTAGATTTTAGACATCTAAATCAAATTTTACTTGAGAATGCATATCTCTTTCCTCGATAAGACGATACGCTTGATTCTTTTTGAGGTTTTTATTTTTCTCCTCAAGTCTCGGCATCCAGATATTATCAGCTCCCAATCAGGAATTTACAACACCTATAAATAACCTGAAACACCCATTGGAGTTTATTTAAATTTATTAAATAAACAGATAAGTTTTATAAGACTTCTGTTACTTATTTGGACATTATTGATCCAATTTAAAAAAAATAAAGATAAGATTTTTGTCTTATTTTTATGGATGTCATAACAATATTACGTTAATCTTTTGAAGTGAAAATAAATTACAATGACAAAATGTTGTGAAAGTTGAGCGAATAAATACTAAATGAAAATCTAAACAAAACAAAAATGTTTAAAACTTGCCCATAATATCGTTGTCATCGCGCATCTTAGAAAAAAGTCACTAGAGTTAACTTAAAGACATATCCTATTTTCAATTGGATATTGTCAGCTAATTGAGCTGATATCAAAAGTTATCTGAGGTTATCTTTCTATTCTAGACGTTTCGAGCAAAATTTTTAAAGAATTGCCGAACCACTTATAAAGTTGTTGAAAAATGTTGCAGGATGGTTTTGCGATTATTATTGTTTTGAGACTTTTCATGAAATAAAAAGTAAATTTAATTTTCCCAATTTTGTTAGCTTATCTCCAGTAAAGTTTTGTTTTTATTATTGACTGCTACTCAAGTGGATCAGTTTATGAAGCCTTTATTTCTAAATATTTTTTGAGCTGGATAAAAGATTATATGCTCTATAAGCCAGACATTATCTGGAGCAGAAAAAACATTGTATTGTAAAAAAGAATGAATGGAATTTGTTTTGTAGAAGACCTTTAACAATATTTACTCCATTAAAAATTTTATAAAAAGTAAAGACCATAATTCATTGAGATATATCAGCACATTTAGGGATCATGAAGGGCAATTATCTCTTTGGTTCAAAGTACTGAGAGAATTTGATTTTGAAAGCTTCTAAACTAGATGTGAGTTTTATATTAATACCGAATTCATTTCGAGATAAAAAAATTTTATTAGTGCAATATCATTTGATGATTTTAGACGCTATTAAACTTTTTGAAATAGATTTCATAATATTTGAATCGCAAAAAGGTTTATGAATCAGTGAAATTTTGAGTTGGATCAAAACTAATTTTTCATCATCTCATTGGCCAATAACTATCTCATTTGTTCATATTCTGTATATGATGCGCAATGACCTGCTTTTATTTAAAAGAGTCTTCTATTTGAAAATTTGTCACGCGTAGCAAATTTCTGTGAAGTGCGTTAATCCCTCAAGTGTCTCTTGAAAATATTTTAAAATCATTTTATGGCATCTCTTTAAAGGTGAACATTTAAGACATTATAATTTGTTAGATAGACTGAAAAGAGATTCTAGTTTTGAGGAATCTCACGGAATTCATTATATTGGTGTTTATTCGAGTGAAGAATACTTAAAGAGAAGCAATCTTGAGAGAAAACTGAGTAGAATTAATATCTTGTAAAAACTCTGGTTTCCTATTTCAGAGAGTGAACATGGATACCTATGGGTCAAAGTCTATTTCTCGACGAGGAAATAATTGTTTTCTGGTTATCAGAGAGTATCTTCAAAATTGGGATTAAATATTTATCTGACCAGGAAAGAAAAAAGAGTGTCTTAGATGTCTCGGTTGATAAAATTGTGTACCTTTGTGGTCCCAGAGATCATACACACTGTCATTGTCAACATTTTGAATCAAAGCATTTCAAAAGTATGTGTAAGGTACTTGAATTACCAAAACACCTTCTGTTCCATATAGACATTAAAGAGACGGCAATATTGAAAGGTTTCACAGCACTAAATCAAAATTCTGACTAAATGGTTATTCGATAATGAATATTGGTATAAAATAAAACACAAGCTCTAAATCCCATTTAGGTTATCCCTTCATCAGTAAACATAAATGATTCTTATTATTCTCTTAACTGGCAAGAATATTAGATTTTCAATTGAAGTGACTTCAGGATGATCAAAGAATCCTCTCTAAATATTCAAAAATACCCCATTAAAAAAGATGTCTTTCTGCTTGTAAATATCATGAGACATCGCAGAGAAATCTTTATCCTCACTAAATCATATTATTCCTAAAAAGGTGTTATAAAAGGAATCTGTGACTGGAGACCACGTAATGTTATACTATCCTAAAGGAGATATAAATTCAAAATTTAAAAAATTTATAAAAATGGAATTTAATAATGATCATGCCGATTACATGAAAATGGTTTATATGTGTCAGTTTTCTCACCCTCGGGATTGTCTCATTCGTTTCATTGTATGCCTCGCTGATCTCCGTAACTGCTGACCGGTTTTTAATTTTAATGTTTCATCCTTACCACGATTTTGTTTTCATAAAAAGGGAATGTACTCTTTCTGAGATTTGGCTCGGAATGACCTATAATATTGATGTCATTACAAAATATAACATATGACCCATTATTTGTGATAATTTTCCGCATTTACAGTTGAATTTTTTTCCACTAATTGCGTACACAAACAAGGCTACCGAATTCTTATTTGACTTGAAAAGAATTACCTTGAACTGGTTCAGACAACAATCTTTTGTTTTCACGACAATTTCGAAACTCCGTCCACACAAATAATGAAAAAATTTTGTCAATCCATAAACAACAGCGAGACTCTTTATCAAACCAACAGTATTTTCGAAGGTGTGTATTTCGAGATTTTGAAGCATATGCAATGAATCTCTCTGATCCAATAAATCATTTACCAAGTATAAAGGCCTCTATTCCCACTTAGAATGTATCTGGGTTAAGTATTAATGGCATTTTCTTTCTGGATTTTATTCATATGATTACCTCAATGCAATTTTATGATCTTTAAAAAGACATCGTACTTATTTTTTCCCCATACGAATTTACTTACTTTTTTTCAAAAAATATTAATTGGCTCAATCAAAGTTGATAAATAACTAATGAAGTTTCTGTTAAATTTTTCCTTTATTGTGATCCACTCGAATTAGATGATACCTTGATTACCAGGAAATCGTCTGATATCCTGGAAGTTATCAGGAGAGTGGTGAAACTTTTCAACGTGATAATATCTGGCCAAGGTAAGTGATCTACTTCCTGAATAATTCACATTTAGATTTCTAACATAGAAGTCCATTATTATCAAACCTAATAAAAACTAGATTAAGTTACTTCAAGTGATCCTCTGATGAAGACACAACGAGGATAATATCCGTCGAAGACTTAACACAATTAAGGATATAGGAAAACGATGTTAAAATATGGCGCTAGAAAATCGATGGGGCTCAATAAACCACCCAAATGAAGTCAGTAATACCCATCTCGAATTGAGTGTTAATGACAAGGATTTTCCTTGAATCATCGTCCATGGGGATTTGAAAATTAGCTTCGCTCATATTGACCAAAGAAAAGACGCTCATATAATTTAGCTTTAAATATAACTTTTCCATGTCGGAAAGGTTTAACGTTCCGCGTCAAGCTGTGAATACAATTCTGCTCTAAATACCTAGCAGATTCGTAAATCACCATTAGATTTTTGCATTGCTTTAATAGGGCACGCCCATTTGCTTGTCTAAGATAGTCTGATGATACTCTTACAAACAAGTCCGTTTTGCTCCTTCTTAAATATATGGCAGAGAGTATAAGGTATGCTGAGAGTTTTGCTTAATTTTGGGATGAGTGGTCATTTAATCTTTACTTGTATATAGTCTAGATTTATCAAATAAATTACTGTGGTGACTCTTAACGTCGTCCATTAAATCAATTGATTTCAACTGGCAATACGATTTCATTCAAAAATTTTGTTGAAATCGATCATGAGAGCCTTTATTCCATTTCATCACAGAGTGTTTGAACAGTTTTTATGTTCATCGACGATAAGTTGACATGACGTCTTCTTTGTCTGGTATAAAATGCTAAAGTTAATAAATCCCCGAATTGGTATCATATCACCAATAATAGATTTAACACAGTCATTTGAACAACATTCGATATCTAATCTTATCGGATCTCAAACTCTTGAGTCGATCATCGAATCTGACGAACCATGTCCACAAAGAACCCGATAGTTTAACCGTTAGTAATGATTTCAATATTTGTCAACTTAATGGTATACTCTGTTTTTTTACGGATTCCTCTGGAGGTAAGTATTTTCTTCTCTGGTTTAAACAAAAATAATAGTCGCTTGATATAAATACCTCTTTTAGACGAGTTAAAATATGGCATTTATTGCAAGATATGGAATAATATCGGTAGTCTCTCATCGAATGAGGGACAATAAACTGTTTACTAGACATAATTCTGAAATTTTTGTCCTTTCTCGCATGTAATTTTTTTGTATTTATCGATGAGTCATAAAACATCTCTTCAACCACCTAACTTGTCAGAGAAGTAAAAACCGTTGATTCTGCAATGTCTAAAACGTGATCGAGAGATGGTGTTTCATGGTTAAAGTAAAGATGCTTAGATATTCTAGAAGGGGTTTGCAGGATGAAGTCATCATGAATATTCTCGTCTGTTAGAGAGAATCTGCAACCAACATTTGGACACTGAAATTTCACTTGGCTAATCTCAAAGTTCAACTATCCTCTCTCTTAATCGGATCAGGTTTCAATGTACATCTATTGAATTTATCTCGAGTATGGACGTCATGAACTGCTTTTTTCACTCTTGTCCATCAGAATTTTCGAAATTTTCTGAGTAATAACATTCTTTTTCAAATGAAAAACTAATTTTACCGTGGAGATTGTAGCTCTAGTTCCCAACCTAAGATGGTAGTTTTACCTTTTTGTAAATATAACCGAAAAACTTCACACTCTTAAAAGTGTATCTTCAGCCATCCTAAATAATTTCTAAATTGTTGCTTACAGGCGTCGAATGCTAGAACAGCAAAGATTCTGATCACTATCTGACCTATTTTATCCAAGATATCCGAAAGTTTTCTCTCTAGGATCGAATTCGCTCCTAAGTTTTTCTTGATTGGATTTTATGACACTCGAGCAGTTTTGAAAGATCTTCTGACATTTCTCACCAATCATCACAAATAACTCAACACTCAATTGGATATAATATATTATCATGTGCATAAAATAGATACGTTAGTATGAATAAGTTACAAATTTACATGAAACTTTATAATGTGTAACCGGATTTAACATTTTGTCTTCGCAGCAAAAATGTAATAATTTTATCATCTGTCCAGTTATTAAAAGAAATTTTTTCAATTTATAATGATTTTTATGTCATGTCAAAATCAGAAATTTTTCTTTTTGCATGAAGAATTTAATTATTATACAACTAAAAATGAAAAAAAAATATTTTTATTACTAGTTATTCGAACAGAATTACTTCAGGTTTTGATTTTGATGTTGAGTTTAACGATTATCTATGAAAATTTATGCATTTAAAGTAACATTTGAAAAGATATTGTTTGATAAAAACCAAAAACTTTAACAAAGACAGAATAATGAATGTGATGGTTTCGATTTAATTTTGATATATTTGAGGTGGTTAAAAATCTTCTAAGTATTGTTAACATTATAAGTTTGTCAAGAAATAATTATGTTCAGATTTCTAATTTGATTTTGGTTCATGATTGGCTGAAATTAATAATTAAACTAAAAGTAAATATTTTATGTTTAAACAAGAATTAAAAATTAGACTTATATCAAAATAAAATATGTCAGTTATTTTATTGAATCTTAAAACATAGTTTAAAAGGAAATAAAATCAAAAAGATCCATAAAGATAAAATATATGAGTTATCAATCTAATTTATTTATATTTTTCCACGGATGCTATTATTTAAAAAATTATGATATTTCAAAACTAGACTCATTTAAATTTATATACACTTTAAAATGAGTCTAGATTATGAAAAAACGTTGATAAAAATATGTAATATTTACAATTGCACCTTAAAATTACTTAAAAACTAAATGAAGTGCACTAAGTTAAACAATAAACTCAACGGTGAAAAATATTCGTTATTTAATAAATTGTAAATAACGATATAAATTTTTATCCATGCAAAATAGATTTAGCAATTTATTTAACCATTAAGAAAACTCTTATAAGCAATTGTATTGAGATTTTCAAAAGTAACCACGAGATTTACAATTCCTGTGAGAACTATTTTTTTGTTAAATTGGCATTTATCAATCAAATAAAACTTCGATTTTTTGTCTATCACTTTAAATTTAATCAATATTTTCGTTTAAAAGTTTTGAATAGACTGACATAGAATGATATTTATGATGAAACAATTCTTTAATGAAATATTTTATTGAAGATATATGGAAAAAGACACTTTTTCACAGTAATAACACGTGCTATTCACGTCTTGATGGTTTATAGACATCAAACCTATACGAATTTAATAAAATTTAATTTTTAATGATTTTCAAATTTCCTTATTTATTATCACAATCTACATTATTTACTTAATTTTATTGGCAGATACACTTCATTATATATCTGATCAATTTTAACGTATATTTTCAAAAAATGATAAGAATTAAAATTTATATACACAAAGAAACGGGTATTTTAAACTCAATAAAAGATTAGTTTTTTGAACATCAGTGAATTTAACATGAAAATTACATTTATATTTAATTAAGACATAAAATCAAAACAATCCAAAAGTAACATGAAAGGAAAACGAGTATAACATATCCATTTTATAGAATTAATAATTTTGACACTGATAACATCCAATATTTTCTTTAAATATATAAATTATAAAATTTAGATTTCCTCCTAAAATAAAAAATAATCATTTGATTATTGATAATTTGAAAAAATTTAGAAACATTCCAAGCTTTATTCATCTTAAAAATATTTGAATAAAATATATTAAATATTGTAATTTAAATAAATTTAAAAACAGGAAACTGATGTTAATGATATTATCAGCATTAAAAATATGAAGTTTAATACCATCAGAATTGAATAAATTTTAAGCTACTTTGCTCAGACAGGAAATACTAAATTTACCTTTATTATTAAAAGTGGTAATGTTGACGATTAAAGAAGTTAAATAGAAATGTCACCTCTTAAAAAGTACAATAAATATGATCTTGAGTAATTTATCCATTTTTTCTTTTTTTACATATTAATTTTAATCTGCTACCATAACATCATAAAAGAACGTTATATTTAAAACAGAAGCATAATTATCCAAGTTTAAATGACAATCGAAGTCTTTATCGTTAGCTTTTTGCTTTATTTTATTTTTCAAAAGTCAACGCTTGATATGGTGTTATGAATATAATAAGTTAGTCAGATCGATACAGGAGAAAAAAATTTAATATATGTCCTGATGTTCTAAGTTGATAAATGTTTAGATAAGAAGAATGGTTAAAAATCCTAAGCGTATGAATATTCAACACGATTTGTTGAGGTAGATGTAAACAACTTTTATGTTCAATACTTATCGATGCATTATATCCATAGAGACTTGAAAAGTAAAAGCACATTTTTCAAGTTCAAAGCTAATTTAAGGTTCCACAGTAAAAAATAAAATTAGACATGAATAAAAATTTTGTAAAAAATTTATGTATTTTAAAAAACGAAGTCAAAAGAAATCAAACATTTAAAATTGAGAATCATTAATCATTCAGTATTTACAATGTAGATGTTATTAAATTTTTAATAGTTCTTAACAAAAGTGACAAAATGTGTTTTAACACGAAGATATTGATCAATTTAAACATCAAATGAATAAAATTATTTTTCTTTTTGAAGAATTCTACTGATATCTGAATTCTAAACCTAATATTTATCAGTAACGGAGCTAAACTACGTTGAAAAATGACTTTAAAAACAATCTATCAGACAAATATGAAAACAAAAATTCACTCATATGTTACCATTCTATTGTTAATAGTTTATAAACTCATCACTCTGTTGAGAAATATAAAAAATTTAGGATTCTACGCTGAAGAATCAGTTAATCAAGCTATTATCTGATGTTCAATTCCGGAAAATAATTCAAAAAAAATTAAAAGTAAGATTACATTCGTATTTATTTTCCTTTAAACACTATAATGAACGCAGTCGACAAAACAACGATCTATGATAGCCTTTATATTTTATAAAATGCAAAAATTTTTTGATAATATCTTTATGTAATTTTTAACAGTTTTAAATCTAATACTCAAATATATAACAATAATAAATTTTATTATCATATTTAATGCTAATTACTTTCCAAAAACCAAGTTATATACTAAAATGGCAACTCTTAAAGGCTGTTACAAAATATTTTTGTTGATCAAGGAGTTAATGTTGTTTAAAAAAACATCAGATAGTCTTATTTACATTTTTATGAAAAAAATTCAAATTATGATATTGATTATAGATGATAATCGATACACATGTCGACAGGTATTTTTTGTTGGTAAATGATCTGAATCCTTTATTGTGTCGAAAGAATTATTTTAAAGGTCAAGTTATTTATTCAATGGATAGTGAAATAGCTTAATAGAAATTGTTAAATCAACTGACGAATTAAATAAATGATTATTCCATTCTATCTTTTATTATCCTTGTTCACATATTTTGTATATTATTAATTATTTTAAGCAATTATTATTTAAAAAAAGTTCTCGATAAATCTACATGTCTATTTATCATCAGAAAGAAGCACTTGAAAGCTGTAGCCTGTAAAAAATACTAGTAGGAGTGGTTTAGAGTAATATCAAAACTCTCACTCAGAATGAAAAATTAATCTAAACATATTTAATAATTAATATCATTAAAAATCATTTTTGGTCGGTCGAAATCACATTTAATTTATCCATCTTTTTAATTTTTTTTAATTTTATCTCAAATTTGAAACGATTTTCAAATCTATTATTTTGTATTTAATTTAAACTCTGTAAATATTGGAATACACAAAATCATTAATTATTTTGTTATTGTTTTATAATATATAACCTCGATTGATGAATTAGGTTTTTGACAGTTAGATAGCTATATAAAATAAATAGACTTAATGTCAAAACATACAGACTTAATTAAATTCATTATTATAAGTTCTTAATGTGTGAATAAAAGTAATTGTTTATCTTCACAAAATTTAGAAATTTACTCTTAGAATCAAATTTTTTAAATAGTTGTTTTTTCATTTAACATAAAATTTAGAGATAATAAGAAAATTAAAATTTTTTGTTTCATAAAAGATTCAAAATATTATTTTAATTTTCGTTTCATAAAATAAATGATAATTCGACCCTAGAATATTGTATACACTTTAAAAATTTGAATTGATTGAAATATATTTTATAAATTGATTAAATTTCTTATAAATTGATTAAATTTCTTATAAATTTATTAAATATTCTTCATAAAAAACATTTTATCCACGAACAAAAATTTTTATTCATTTAAATATCAATGAATTACTGAAATTGATTTTGACTTTATTGATATAAATTTATGATAGTGTGTGTTGAACTAAAATCATTGTCTTGACAAATTAGTTATGCTTGTAATCTAGCTTTCCCATAAAATATATACATCTTTGAGAATCAGATGTCTTCATAGACATATTATGAGTTCAAATACGGACATAATTTATCAGATATTTCCTTATATTTCATTCAATGTATATCCATCATTGATAATTTATATATAATGAGAAAAAAATATTGAAAATATTATTTAAATCTTTATTGTGACATTGAGCTTTGGTTATTTGATGAAATCATTCATCATGGAAATTTTCTTTTAAGATTTCAGATTTACAAAAATTTGTCATACGTATATTTACATCATTGTTTCGAGGAGTTTCATCTTTTACCATCCAAATTTTAAACATAGTAAAATTTATAGGTTTATCCTTTTTATTTAAAAAAATCTTTCTGATAACACTTAGCTTTCATCTCGGTTAAATTAATTCAGATTTATTTATTTGTCAAAATAAAAAGACATCTGAAGATAGACATTCCCTATTTTTCTTTCATCTAAATAATAAAGTAGGATTTAGTTGAGATAAATTATGTTCTATTGATAATTTCTGAAACAATTGAGAATGTGATGTTTCATTGATAAAATTCAACACAGGTAAATTTACGTTTTTGCCATGATAATAAACGATAACTCTCATATGTAATGACACGTGAAATAATATTTGAATAAAAAAGTAATTATCAGAAAAAATATTAGTGCAATATTTTATAAAATACACACAAGATTAAATTTTTTCAATATATTTCAGAAATAATAAAGTTTTTTAATCAATGAATATTTTATACAACAATATTATTCATCCCATATAATTTATTAGAATCTTTGTTTTAATTCTCTCGAGTAAATTTAAACTTATTCATCATATTCATATTTTAGATCAAATTTTTGTTTGGATTACTCATTTGGAATATAAAAACCCGCAAAAAGTCTGAAAAATAAAAAAAAATTTAAATGTAATATTAAAATTATTATGCAAAAAATGCAAAAATTGGAAAAATATTTTCAACATTAATTTAAGTATTTTCGACTTTGATCATCAGTCAATGATAATAAAAATATTCCCTTTAAATTTCATCAATTTAAATGATGAAAATGTTTTTTCAAAAATGTTTAAAAATCACCTTTTCCGAGGATTAAAATATCCCACATATAATTAACTTTTAAAGAATAATATTCCCGATATGAAAATATTCTGACTAAAAAATATTTCTGTATATATATCTTGATGTTGAATTTCAAACATTCTTCAAATCTACATTGGCTTGTCGACATTAATTTATTCAGTTTAAAGAGGGTCACTATGGTAGCTTTATTTATTTATTTGCAAATACCAAAAATATAAATGCATAAAATGAATGTTTCACAAAATCTGAAATTTCGACAATTTAATTTGATTGTATTATTTGTTAATTTATGCTCATTATGACATAAATTCATCACATAAAATTTTAATTTTGTGTAAAATTACTTTAAAATGATTCGTAAGGTTCACGATATATCTAAAAGAGAAAATTAATTCATGAACTTAAAAGAATCTGAACTTGCGATAAAAATCTGGAACAGATGTATTTTCGAAATTTGGAAAAAATCAAAGGTACGAAATATTTTGATCAAGAATTAATAATTTATTTAATTTTTTATGAATCGATAATATGTTAAAATTTTATTCTCAGAATATTTTAATAAAAGAGATAAAAAGATGAATTTAATTATAATTGGTATGCGTTTATTTCATGAAATTTGAAATTTCACTTAAAGCTGGTACAAAATATAAAACATCTAAATCCTTTTATTTTGAAAAATATTTAAGAAAAATACAATATTTCCCATTACAATTTTCATTTTTATACTCATACAAATATTAAGAAAGTCTAAATCATAGCAATAGCTAATTTTGCACATTTATAACTTTTAGGATAAATTTCTTTCCAAAAATACGTTTATAATTTCCATTATTTTTGAAAGTTAATGATGTTTTGATAAATTTAAAAATACCACAGGAAAGTAAATTAACTTATTGAAAAAATAATCAAGTAAAATCTAATATTTATCCACAATTAATGATTCAATCTTTTGAAAATTATTATCTGCCTATTTGAAAAAACTAAAATAAATAATTTGACAAAAATATCTGATATCAATTACATTTTGATTATAAATAATAAATATTGGGTTTGACTATCATTAATGATTTGCAGCTAAAATGTTTTGAGAAAATGGTAAGAATGAATTTTTTTGTAAGTATGTCAAACATGAAATCTATTTTATTCAGGTAATCTTCCCATATCAAAATAATACAATTTAAAATGAAAAAGTTTTTTGCTGTTTATTTTCTGAAATAAATATAATTCATTTTAAAGGGAGATTAAAAATCAAATTACAACGTCTATTTAAGTGACTTAACATATATTTTATTGAAAATTAAATAAATACTCATCCTTGAAAGAAAGTATTTTCTCATCTCTTTTTTAATTAAATTATAATGATAATTTTATTTTTTAATTTTTGATTGAGTTGATAAAATTAAACATGTTTTAATGATAACACCGATCTGAAAATACAGATTGTGAACGATAATAAAAAAATATGTTGAATATGGGAAATCATTTTTTAAAAATAAATAATGTGAATAAATATATAATGTATCAAGAGTTCAAAATATAATATCTGTATAAAATTTTCGAAAAATGGGAATATTTTCTCTCTGAAAACATTTGAAAATTGTCGACATGTAAACCCAAGATCAAATCAAAAATAAAAAAATGAAAAACATAAAATTAGAAAATTTCAAGGGAAATATCTGTTAAACTTTATATTATCATGAATTATTCACGTAGATCATTTAAAAGAAGAAATAAAAGTCGTGATAAAGAAATTTCGAAACTAATTCTCCTTTTTTCTTTTTGAGTGAATTCAGGTATAAATTTCGAAATTATATACAGATTATTTAAAACTCAAGAAGGTTTCTTAACTATCATAAAATTTATTATTTTACAGATAAGGGGGAGAAATATTGAAAATAACATTAATTTTAACAATAAACCAAACATAATTTTTATAATTTTACTTGTAAAACAATTTATTATTCCATCTTGTCAAGTTTAAAAGATAATAATTAAATAATAACTACTAGCTACATCAATAAGATTTAATGATTTTCAAGATTCTTTAGTTATAATATATAAACCCGCGATCCATGCTAAATTTATAAAAATATTTTCTATATAAGCACGCATAGTTAAATAAATATGTTTATAAATTTATTCATCAATAAAATAAAAATCTTTCTTTATTTCTAATATATTCATTTCCAAACAATATATATTCTGATATTAAACATATTTTGATTCAAATAACATTAAAGTGAATAAGAAAAATTCGAGTAAGTGAATCAACCATCTATAGTCCATTATAAAAGTTAAAGTATTTAAAATTTTTTTAACTTAATACTTTAATTTTGAAAAGTATATATCTGAGTCGAATCAATCAATTTCCATAAATAAGTTGAAATGAAAAAACTATTAAACAATTAATTTTTTTAACAATCTGGGAGTTTCATTTTAAAAAATTTCATATTCTGTTAGTTTAACTTCACAACACAACAAATTTCATAAAAGCCAACATTAATAAATTCATAAAATTTAAAACGTCCAAGAATCTGATTTTTCAACTGAAAATAAAAACGAGTTGTAAAGTTACTTTTTTTGATTTTCAAAACATAAATTCGTAGAAATATAAAAATTCGATGTCAAGATTGAAGGCGAAGGTGTCAAAATATCAAAATTAGGCAAACTTTGATTGAAGACTCCTTGCAATTTTAAACTTCTAAATTTCTTAAGTTGATATCGACATGATATATTTATAAATTATCTTATAATATTGATAACATTAGTTTTTTTACCTGACTCAAAAATAGAATAACATTAAAAAAATACTCACAGAGGAAATTTTTAAAAATAAAAATTCTTGTGATTAAGTTTAGATAAATAAAAATATGCTTTCTTGTTCAGATAAATATCTTAAAATAAATTTTGTGAGTTTTAATAATGAACTATAGTTATCGATTCTATGAACAAATCTTTTAATATTTAGAATATTCTTTTGTACAGTTAACTATATAATAAAATTTGAACTGAAATCTTTACATTCAAAACTTATTGAAAACAAAAGTTAACAGATTATCTATGCTAAATCAAGCATTACGCTGGTGCGAAAAATTATTAATGAGATCTAAAAACTCAAAATTTATAGAAAATAATTCTTTTTCGAGTTGAAAATTAAAGATCAAAAGATCTCTTTTTGTAATTATATTTAGTTATTTAGAATAATGATTTGATAAATTTTGATAATTTCAACTGTATTAAAAATTAATAATCCTTTATTTGAAGGTGATTTAAATTTGTAATATTCTAAGATATCAAAATTTTATCCTCTTCAATGAATAAAGATTCATAAAATTTTATATATAAAATGAAAAATAATTAATTTACGCACTTTATTGAAAATTATATTCTTCGTTTTTTGAAAAAGATTATAAATAATCATAATGTCCCATATTCTTGAACTATATCAGATAAACTCAATTTTATTTAATAAATGAAAAAATTTGAATTAAGTTATATTGTAAATGAATTTTCTTTTTTTGATTGAATAGTTTAGGACTTTTGCAACGGTCTGATTTCTTGATTATGTACAATATAATTTTCTTCAATTCCATTAGACTGATAAATTCTTGCTTTCCCCTTTTACTTAAGAGATATTTCAAACACGTATATGAAAAAATCACTGATAAAAAGGCTATTACAAAAAATAAGACTCAATCATTAAAAATCATTTTTTCAAATATTCAGATATTTAAATCTTGAACTCTGTATAATATAGCACTGTGATTTCATTGCAAAATAAATATAAACTTTATTAACTGAACAAAATTATTAAATTATAAAAATATTTTTTATTTAATATAAATAATATGAGAAAATGTGTTGAAAAATAGGGATAATGATCATTCTTTTTTTCATCTATATGAGATAAACTTGCCAAATTTTTAAAAAGTTAGTCGTTATATATGTTGATTCATGAGAATAAAAAACTATGTTTTTACCATATTATAGGACGATAGTTTATATCAGTTAATAAGCGAATCTGTGTTGTCCAATATATTTTTACTTTCAGTCAACAAATTTTCAAATCTATTCATACACTATTTACTCATTTGAAGTGTCATATAATTTTTGATTATTATACGATTGAGCATTAAGGTTTCACATATTAACATAAAGAACATAAATGTTTAAACGTAACATAGTTGATTCAGAGTCTCATAAAATGAATATTTTTGTTCAAAAATGTAATTTGAATATTTCAATTTTTTAAGAAACAGATTTATGTATCACTTACAAAACTTAAACAAACATATAAAAGGGAATGTGAATATCGAAAATAAGGCATAAAAATAACTTAAAACCATTCATGTTTATACTTATGTGTCTTATTTTTATATCAGATTGTCTAATATCTTGACAATGCTGTTTTTTAATTCGATAAGCAATTTTATCATTGCACAGTTGTGTTTCATATATTATTTGGAATACCAAAATTATATCATAAACTATTAATACCTCCATTTTTTAATTCGCTGTCATTCTAAGCTCACATTAAAATTACAAAATATGTATAATTTTGCAAAATAGTGATCTTAATTATTTTTATCTCTAATTTAAAGAAATAAATGTACAATAAAGGTTTTAAAATTAATACAACGCAAATGATCATTTTTATTAAATATATTTATATGAAAACAATAAGCTAATTATCATCATTTTTTATATCACGTTACTTCATTGATAGTTATTAACAGATAATAAAAAGAGGATAAATGTAAACGAAGATCTTAAAATAACTTTTTATCAAACATAGTTTGAGTACACTCTTATAAATAATTTATTTACTTAAACAGAAAAATCGATTTAAAAATTGATTCATGGTTAAATAAAATTTAAGCATTGAATAAACGAAATAAAATCATCCATGGGTATTTTGATTCAATAAATAATAAGTGATGAAATAAAGTTAAAATACTAAATTACATATTTTAAAAATTCTAAGAAGATTCTTTAACACATTCAACCGATGAATTTCGTCCTCTTACTTGGTTTTAAATAATTTTCATTAAAATAAACATTATTATGTATAATAGTAAATAATATTATTAGTTGTAAAGTAATTCTGTGATATGACTTCATTATAAAATATTTCTTGACACAAACGGTACAATCTTTTTCAGAAAAATATCTAAATATACCATCATTAATGTATTTTAAGTTAAACATAATAGAATCATAGATTGACTGATAATAAATAAAATATAATTGATACGAAAATAGTTAAAGAAAATCAACATCTTAAGAAAAATACGAAGAGATTTTTTAAACCAACAAACATGCAAAATCAAAAAATAATAAAAGTATTTCGGTATAATTAGATTAAAAACACTGAATAAAAAAAATAATTAAATGACTGAAAAATATATTTATAAGCTTAAAAATTTGTGTCACTGTGAATAATTAAAAGTATTCCAGATTAACTTATTTTAAACATTTATGCACTCTAAATAATGAAAAAACGAACTAAAATTATTAAATATTCATGAAGATATATTTTCGAAAATATCACATTCATGAATCTTTTAAGATGTACGAAACATGTGTCTTCTATTATCTTAATTTAATTGAATATTTTTGTGTTTGATGCATCGTAGAATTAATTAAGTTTATAAACGTAGAATATGTTTATAATTTACTTTATTAATATATATTGAATCATATAAAGTATATTCATTTCACTTTTCCCTTAATCGAACATAATTCCTTGTATATTCTAAGTGAAGAATATTTAATTGTGTTCTTAAATAAATAGAAATCAAATACTATGCCCATAGCTCTAAAATAATCTTTATAATTTGTAAAAAAAGAAATATCAAGTAGTACTCCACATCGAATACATATCGTGACGTCCTGTGAAAAAGTTCGTTGGCAAACCTGTTGATTTGATATAAACATACGGGAAATATTTTGTTCCTCAAATTCATCATGAGTTCTAATATATCTCTTTGCAATCTAAGAATCCTATGTTTAGTTAGTTTGTATTGACCCAATAGAAAATGCATAACTAGTTCAAATTCTCTATATATATCTATCAACTCGACATATAGTCTTGTATCAATTTTGTAACTGTAATATGAAAACCTCAAGGTTTCGAAATGTACTAAAATACTTAACTCGATAAAAGCATTCTCTATAAATCTAATTTCACGTTCGTTAGACACGCGAGATTTAATAAATATGAAAATATTATTTGGATCAAATTTTTTTACGATTGAAACAGTAGGACGATGATTAGTCCTCCAAATATGTAGCATCCTATAATTTTTGTCAACACAAAAGTTGTCGGAAGAACCTACGTTTTGATTCTCATTTAATCCTAAAAATCGATTAAGCATAATTTCTTGTTCATTAAGCTTTGTTATATACGGAGATGGTCGCTTTACTTTTAATTCTACTGATTCTTTTTTCAATCCTGCGTGATTTCTTTGAAATTCCTCAGAATTATCAAGTATATTTTTCTGAAAGCATTGAATTTTACCCATCAGCGTGTTTTTCAAGTCATATTCCTTCTTTCTCAGTTTTGCATAACCCTCTCTTGAGTAAAGTTGTACATAGATGGTCTTAAAATTAGAAACTTACGCAAAAGCTTTCTTCGAAGTTTGCGATATCTTTTGTAGTATAAATTTGATCTGGTGGAAATAAGAGAAACATAATCCTCATGTAAAGGGAAGCACTTTGCTGAAATGAAATTATCAATCCTGTTTTCAGCTATACTCCCTGCTTGAGAAGGTACATTCTCAAACATCATTTCACTTTGTGAAATGCTTGAAGATAGGTTTTTATCACCTGAAGCGTTCTGTGAAAGTTTTTTATTTGAATTATAGTAGCCAAAGGCTGTTTTTCTTAAACCTTCATTCAGTTTGGGACAGATGATAATTGACGGATTTATTTCAAATATCAAAAGAAAATATACACGCACTAACATAAATATATTCGTATAGAAACGTCTATGCTCGTTACAGAGCATTAATTTTATGTTTTTAAATTTACAAAGATCCTCTTATTTTTACACCGAATATTAAGCAAATTAAAAAACTTTTCATTTCATATGTACGAGAGTTCATAATTGAACAAATTACTGACTTAGCTTAATTATCATGTGAAAAACTTATGTCGCGATAAATAATTATTAATTTCTATCATGTCAATGTATTCGCAAAAATAAGTGAATCGATTTAAATATTGCATTGTGTCTTTTTTTTCATAGATAGAAGATACTTTCTACATTCCTGTAACACTTTGTGACTTGGAAACTTTTTAATCCGCTAACCAGTAAATATAATATAAATAAATATAATATCAAATCAAAAAATGGATGGATGTGAAACTGTCTTCTTAAAATTTATAACCTATAAGAATGAGTGCTTTTCATATCATCAGAATATGTTTTAATTTAGTTTAAATATTAAACTCAGTAAATTCGAGTTAAAAATTTTGAATATCGAAACCCAAAATTATAATATTTATGTCATTTTATCAAAGAATGGGATAGAAAATGTTTTATATGATTTATATTACTTTTAACAGGCGAATAGAAATTATTTTCTTTTATGGAGCTTAATATGTTCCATTTTTCAGATAGCTTTTCTAATAATATGTATATTTACATGAAATATTATAGTTAACTCTAAAAATGGTAATTTTATCTGATTTAAAATATTTGTTGTGTTCAAATAAATAAAATTGAAATTTTACCCTTAATATCATTCTTCAATTAGTTGCGTTTAATTTTTAATACGTCTCTGGTAAAAGATAATCTGAAACCAAATGACAAATTAATTATAAAATATATATTCATACCATGTTATAATTTTCGAATACTTTACTGTGTAACAATTCGTTTTAAAGAGACCATATTTTTTCAGCAAGTATAAATTAAATTGATTCAATTAGAATAAAATGTTTCGTCATTGAAATGATTAAATGATTAGATTATTGATGATGTTTTATAATTAAGAGAAGCGTAATCGATCAAAAAATACATGAATACAGACATTAGATTTTATGAAATAACTTTGACAAGTTTTCATAGTTTATGAATTCATATTATTCAATAAAAATTTTTTGTGCCTTAATTTATTTTTCTCTTGTTATCTTCTGAAAACTTCGTTTCCTTTCTACCATCACACTCATCTTTTCCCACCTTTATTAAAACGTAAAAAGTCATCTTAGCCTATTAAAAATAGGTACATCATAAAAATATAAGCGAGTTAAATTATGATTCATTCATAAACTGAAAACAATTTGTTTATGATATTGTGAGAAATATTTTGCGATAAGAAATTATTCAACAGGAATATCAAAGGAATTTAAATAACTTGATATATAATTTAAATGCGAAAAATTTTTCCAACGATAAAATAGGAATAGAAAACTGTTAATTTTTGATTTCACATTGAATTTAAAACAAATCAAACGTCATATCTCCTGTGGAATTGTTAATGAATTTTATTATCAGATTCTTTATCTGGTATAATTATCTAAATATGTAGTATTTGTAAATTCACAACGTGACGTCATTTATGTGCAATTATCATTTTGTGATTCTTAGATTAATCTATTTTTCCATTATTTTTTATCAACAAAAATTTAATGTGTTGAAATGTAATACGAACCCTGTAAAGCTTCTCAAAATATAATATCCTTTATTTAACGTATGTTAACTTTAATTTTGACGTAACATTTAATTTCATTAAAATAATTTTTTGCTTGGATTAGTTTTAATTCTCCAAAAGATCGAATAAAATGAATATAATTTAAAATTATATTGATTAATGTTTCCAAAAATCTCAAGATAATAAGTGTTATAAAAGAATGAAATCACTACGAGTTGAACTAACAACCCATCGATCTGCATATTGATAGTAACGACTCTGGTTCACTCAACATGACATACATTTATTTATAAATATACCTTAATATGCCAAAAATCGTTTATAATTTCATCGATCACAAAAATCTTGTCTACAATACAAAATGATATATAGCGGCGCGTACGCAATATAAAATTAACGTTCGGATTTTCTTTCTTTTGTAAAAATTGAGACATCTTAATAGCTATCTATTTTGTGCCATTTCTAATTCAAAATATAGTTAAGCTTGCTCAAAAATACAAATAAAATATCCTATCATTATTCATACGCAATTTATTATAAAAATTGTCAAATTTTATTTTTGTTTGTAACAGCAAACTTGAAGCATTTAGAATTAATAAGTAAATAAAAAATTTATCAAATTGAGAAATTTTTCTTGAATCTTTTACTAAATGTAAACCCTCTTTCCAATATATACAAAAAGAAAATAATGATTATTGAAGTTTCGATCTAACCTTTATAAATTTATATTTTAAATTTGATTAAAAATTTAACTATTTTTTATCCATTTTGTAGCTTACATGTTTAAATATCATATCTACCCTCGATTCTTATTTTGTGAATAGCGATTCGGTAATTCTGATCAAATATAATTGGTAAAATTTGCCATTATTAGGTTTTCTAATTTAATAGACATCTTATTTTATACTTGCGCAGTATATAATCTAACCTTAATATTACTCTTAACCTATTTGATTTATTCTTACTTCGAAAATAGCGAATTAAAAATGATAAAATTATATGTCACACTTTTAAAATTCCTATATTAAAACACAATAAGATATTTAGTCAAAAACTAGATAAAAGTTTTAAAATGGATATATAACCAAAAATATTTTTAAATGTTTTTTACACGATTATTTTATTCATTTAAAATTATTTTATACATTCTTAAATTGAATCATTTCAATAAAACTGATGATATTTTATTGTTGTATTAAATTTTTTGCTTTTATGTCTAATATCATGTTAAGGTTCACCAAAACTCCCACCATTATAAAGAAAAATTACATGTATCACCATGATTAACATTAAATTATTTTTGACGAAATGGTTATGAATGTATGTATCATTCATCTAATTTTAAATATGACATCAATTAAATCGATATTGTAAAGTAAATCATTTATATCTGAGAAAATTCTGAGCACGTTTATGCTAAGAAAATTTAAGATCCACTTAATGATAATGAATGAATGAATACTTGTAATTGTGGTGAATATACCTTGTTTTATAACAATCAGAAAAGGGGAAATATTAAAACTATAAATAGTAGGCGATCCTGAATGAAATGAGTGAAATAATAAATCTTGATACTTCAAACAATAATTTTTTTAATTTCAACTTTAAATTGATAGAACTCTCTCATTAAATGTTTAACAGTGAAAGCATTATATTAATTTTTTCACTATCATTAATTATTTACGTAAAAGATAAAAAATGAACTGTATTTTTTTAAAATTTTATCAAGAAAGAATTTTAACATCAGTTTGTATTGATCTAGTAATTATCAGGATATTAAAAGATACCCAGATTCAATATCATCTTTACGCATGAAAACAAACTTTTTTGAATTTTAAAACAAATAGAAAAATTATTTTTAATCACATAATGAAATTCCCAAACTTTTATCAATATTAAAAAAGTCAAATACCTTCAGCAGAAAAAAAGTTTTTATTCAAAACTACTAACTGTATAAAAATAAACTTGGATGAATAATTCATAATTATCAGGATAGTATTTATCACTTAATTCTAATAAATGAATAAAAAAATTTTATAAATAAATTTTACATGTTTGTTTATCTTTTGCTGCAAAACATATCAATAAAGCTATTTATCAAAAGGGAATATGATCAATAATTTTAATACCTCATTAAATAGTTATTTTAACATTAATGAAACAGTTATTTTAAAAAATTTATTATTTGACCATTTTATGAATTGGGATCAAATTTAAAATAAATTTAGGACCACTCAAAGATTTAATATCTTCAAAAACAAAAAATGATTTTCTGGTATAAATTGACAATTAGTAAACGTTTAACTCAATTTTGAGAAAAATCAAAATACACATTTTATGTATCAATTTTAAAAATAAATTGTCGCATTGAATGGATTATCAAATAATACTGAGTGATCTCTACATTAATTTTAATTTTTGTTGATTTTGGTCCCTTCAGGTTATAATTTTAAGGATATAGAAATTCACTATTTTTGATAATATCCTTCACAATATCGAGAAAGTTTGAGGTGTTAGCAACAATATATTTTTTTCTTTTGAAATCTTATGTCAGGAAACGATCTGGATAGTAACACGATACGCATTGTTAAAAATATCATTTTCTTGTTTTATTATTTTGTAAAAATATGGGTCATAGTCATTCATTTCAACATTTTTGGCAATTAAAACCATTTATGATAAGGATCAGATCTGTGCAAAAAATTTTTACTATTTCAGATATATATTTGCTCAGATCATTATTACATAGTTTGCATTCTTAGAAATATTTATATTTCACTGTTTGATAATGATATTTTTCTGTGTTAAACTACCTAATTAATACTCGTTAATCATCTACAGAAATCATCATTAGAAATATAATGGGGAGCTTGAAAACAAAAATTAGTTCATAATTCACTTACTGAAGTTTTCTAAATTTTAGAATTTTACAAAAATAATTTTAAAGAGTATTACATGAGACTTTATTTTAAGAATATTTCGTTAAGAAGAATGAGAGATAAAATCGTTCGAAAATAGTTTCTGGAGTCAAGTACGATGTGATAAGGTAAGAGGTTAGCTTTCATGTATAAATGTGTAATCCAACCCACAAATTAAATTTATCTCACTAAATGTAATTTTTTTTCAGAGTAAGAGGCATTAGAAATCCAGAATTTGAGAAAAAATAGACCAGATTTTATATTTCTCACAAAGTGTTTAATGTATCATCCATTTTCAAGTCAGCGTCAACAATAAATGAGAAGAGAACTTAGCTAGATCATTTAAACTCAAAGTTCTAAGATCCAATCAGCAGTTTGGTAAAATCCATTGATTTATCAGAATGTTCTTACATATATAAATAAAAGTTAATAAATACCACAGTTTTACAAATTTTCGTCTTATTTCCTCATAGAACATCAAAATACAAAAACATTGATAATGCTTTCGTCAAGTAGGGTTCTGGATAGCGTTGTCATTTATTTCAAATGGATGGTATTTATTTTTAGTTTTGAAGTTTAAATTTATCACATAAAAATAGTAATCACTTATTCTAGGACAAAATTAAAAGAATATCGAATTAAACCTATATATTTTTATTTTAAGTGAGTTTTTTCTTAAAAACTTCAATGTTGACATGAGATATTAAGATTGTAAAAAATTAAATACTTTTTATCCATTTTTTGTATTTTGAATTGCGCAGCTCAAAGTGCATCACAAAATCTTATTTCCAATAATTTTCATCCATAAAAGCTTTGAAATTTATGCTTTGGCATCGCAGTATACCAAATTAATGTGCATTTTATTTTAATCACCAAATTAATATTCGATTGTAAAATTATTCTTTAATTGCATTACTTATCACATTGCAACTGCCATAAATGCAAAAAATTAATCGTCCACGTATCTATATAACAAATATCTGAGATGTGTGATTTTTAAATCGCAAAAAATACCTTTTGATTTTGAACAATCCTTGATATAATTGCTTAAACTTCATTATTAAAAATTAAATATCTAATTTTAGCATGGTGAAGTGCGATCCAATCAAGAGCAAATTAGGAGAAAGATGTTACCTTTAAAACGATGCAAAAATACTTTGATAATCCATTTATTAAAAATTAACTATTAATTATATTTAACACCCATTACAGATCAGAAGTAACAAAGATCTTCAAGTATGACGATATGTTTAGTTACGAAAAAGCATTTATTTTACACCTTCGCAAAATCAGTTTAAATATCTCTTTTCAGTAAAATAAATAGTGTTTCACATCTTTTTACATTATTCGAATTAATTAATTGTAAAAATTGATGGCAAAAATTACTTTTAATAAGATAAAATATCTCTGAATTAGAACATATATTTATTCATTGATACGTTCTTTATTACTTTTTCAACAAAGTTTATTCCTTTTCTACATAAAGTATTTATTTTTTGAATAATATACATTTCGATGAATTAGTTGTTTAACCAAAAAATACGAATAGCCTATGTAGTTTTTAAAATATTTAACATGTTTGTCATAATTACAGCTTGTAGTAATGATGTTGATAAGAAATAAGAGTCATCAGAAATATCTTATTTAAGATAATTCACGTTAAATTCTAAAAATCGTAGAAATTTAAAATCAACGGAAAAGAAGTTTATACTTAATATATCCCATATATCGGAAACAATGATATAACGATATGTCCTCCAAATCTAACAGATGATAAAAATTATTGACGTTAAAAACCGAGAATGAATAACCCCTTTTATATCTTGACGTGTTCACTTCGTACATAAATGAGAGAATAGGATTTTTTGCAAGCTTTTATTGACTGTATCGTTCGTATTTCAACAAAAATGCAAAAAATTTATGAATAAAAAAGACAAAATAAAAGCAATGTATTTGGAGGCATTTACTGATTTTCATTCTCTTCAACATGAATTCTTATTAGGTTTAAATTTCATGTGTTGATATCTATATATATTTATTTTAAAATTGTGGACAAATTTTTGTTGAGATGAAGTTTTGCGAATGAATAAAAGCATCATCAGATATTTCGAAACATTCCAGACATATTTTTCTCTTCATCTAATGTATTGAAAACTTTTTCAAATTGCAAATGTTTTTTGAATTGATTGAGGTGATTTTTTTCTTTGTGAAACAGTTATGTTTCTTTCTAAAACGGCATTTTATGACATGATTAAAAATATTTTTAAATGATATTAAACACTAACTGTCTGTCAAAAATGTCTTCAAACTTATTCATAAAATACAAGAATATCCATAACTAAATTATTCTGTCGTAATATAGAAATACATTTGACTGTAAATTCATTTTAATCACAATTGGAAAAATTCATGCTCACAAATTGAAAGGATTAATATTCTCCAATTATTGACAATAATAAATTAGATAGGATATCATTTGAAAATCATAATTACTAAATATAACAATAAACTTGTATTTTAGGTTATGAAAGATATAAATAGATTTCATGCCAGGATCTTTTCAGCCCTATTACATGTTTTTGATCGTCATTTTTCCCCTGATTTATTTATGTTTTAAATCATAATAAAATATGTTACTACGCTCTTGGTTTTGACTGTGTATAACATCAAAAAATACAGAATGTTAGATAAAAGAAAAATTCTCCAGCGTTATCATCTACATAAATAATGTTATTCATTGAGAATAATAGTTATAGGCATCGCAACAAAAAATCATCAAAGTCAGTTATTTCTTCATAACTATCAGTTTTGTTAAGTCAAAACTAACTCTCAATGAAGATCACAAGATCATTTTATCTGTTTAAAGAATTCCTTTGATGTATAATAGATGTTAGAATTTATGCATGGTATGCTTTTTTAGCTTCTTAACATAAAGTAATCAATCATAGAAATCAACGAGCCAACTAATCGAGTTAATTTTTTCCGGTTATCTCAGTTAAGTTTAAAAAACTTGTTTTCATTTTAAAATTTAGAAACTAAATAATTTTTGTAGCATCCAAATAGAAAGAGAAGAGACATAAGATAATTACTTCTGAATTGGCATAAAAATGATAAATTACATGGATAATGACAATATTCTATGTTATATATTTATCAAAATAAACTATATTATTTTCATTTACCAAACTCAAATCAAGTTATCTTTTGATAATCTATGATAAAAATGATTACTTTGTGATATTTAATGATTTTCTACATTAAAAAAATACGATTTTTCAATCGGTTGAATATTTTCATTTGACATAAGAATAAAAGCACGAAAAACAACTGACAGAATAAATAGTTATCAAATAATTCTAAGTTATTCAACTGTTTAAAACATGAAATAATTTAATTAATTTTTTAAATTATTAATTTCATAATCTGAAATATATTTGAATTTGGGAAGTTTATAATTTTCACGTGTTTGTTCAATAAAATAAATTACTAGTTGTGTAGATATCTAAATTTAAAATTTTATTAATATAGGAATTTTTATTCTCCTTCTCGTCAATTATAAATTGTTATAAAATATTGAAAAAAAATCCTTTGTAATGTTACGATAAATTCACCAATTTTAAAATTTTATAAACATAATATTTTGGTTGCAAATGTGTGTGACAAAATGAAAGGAGATAATAAAAACAGAGGATACTGTTTAATTAGACCATATTATAGTTGGGCATTTGTCATAAGTCTCTTATTCAAAAGAAATTTAAAGGGCATTTTCCAATTGTAGTAATTTGAAAGTTCCAAAATCAAACGTTAAAGGTTACATATACATCTTTCAAGTAAATTAATGATAAGTGAAACAAAGCGCTGTGGGTCTAATAATATTAAACAACCAAAATATGATCACGTAATACATGAAAATTTCATTTTAGGTTTCCTCTATTCTTGGTTTTACTACATCCTTAATTCTTAACTCTTAAATAAAAAATGAAACATTAATACAATTTAAGTGCTATTAAATATTGATTTGATATCCAAAAAATTAAAAATGTTATTGTTACTAAAAATGTGTCAGCTTAAATGATGAGGATTAAATTGCAATTATTTCTCTCTTTAAAAATTCTAAATTTTTTTTAGGACTATATTATTTAAATAAAAAAATCATAAATAGAAAAATTTATGAAAATTTTTGTATAAAAACACCAATATAACACCTATATTTACACAGAAAACAACCTAAGAGCGTTAGATACAAGCCTGCAATAACGAGGATATAATACAAAATCAAAACACAAACCACTCTCGAGTAAATAAATTAAAATATTTTTTCTTAATCTGCGCTTATAAAAAATTTCATATCTGAAGTAAAAAATTAAAATCTGAGAGAATTCAATTATATCCATAAAGGTTTTGAATATATTTCTAAAAAAAGTGCAATGCAATATCAGAAAGGTAAAATAAATTTTGAGTTGGTTATAGGATCAGCAAAATATTCAAATTAATAAAAATTGTTAAACTTATTCAAAACAACACGAAGTGATTTTTACCACAAAAATTACATTTCATGGAGTATATTATGTGAAAAATCATCTATGGATAATTTTAATACTTTACAGAGAACTTCAATGAATTAAAAAATATCATCATAATTCTAAACTTTTGCTATATTTTGCTCCTAAAATTTTCTAAATTTGTAAGAAAATGAAAAATAACCAATCATGTTTATTATACAATGAAAAATCTTGAAGATTTAATATTCTTATGTTTTATCTAATAAACGATGATTTTCTTAATCAAGTTTACCAATTCTGAATAAAATATTTGGATTCAATACTTTCTAACAGAAATAAAGAAAACAAATTTAACTCTACTCAAAAATTCATCCCTATTGAGAATTTTTAAAATCATTTCTCGTCTTCGAGGATAAATAAGAGATCTCAAGTGGTCATTAAGTTGAGTTATCAGTGAAATCGATAATGCTGAAAGAAAATTTATTTTATGTTCCTACAATCTATGAATAAACTGGCTAATATTTAATTTCGATAAAATTGTTAAAGCATTCAACATTATTTATAAATCATTTTTAAACAGTGTTTTTTTAATTTAATCAAAATCAATACATTTATACAACTCTAGTAAACAAAATATATCCTTCAAATAAAAGTCTTTCTTAGGTCTGTATTGTTTCAGAGGATCTTTCTGTATATTTCTAAATCTAAAGAATAATTTAATCTCAAAACCATGTGATTTTTATTTCCTTTACAGAATATAAAAGTTTGTAATGATCAAGAGTTACCGTTTGAAAGGCCTTAACGTATTCCTAAATATTTTTATGCTGAAGCTTTTATTTTCTGTTCATATGGCTTACATTGAATCCACAAAATATGTAAAAAATAAGAATTTCATAAAGACAAACACTTCTTAATATTGCAACACCTGTAAAAATTCAAATATTTTGTTGACGAGTTTTTATCGTACAAATATCTAGTATAAAAAAGATACTGCCTAACAGTTAGATATCCTTATTAACTCAATAAATTTACCATAATAATACGTGTTAAAAAATATGCAAAAATAAGTTATATGAACATTTTAAAAATTTATGATTTTAAATTCTATAATAAAACGATACGATAATTCTTGACCTTCATAATAATGAAACTTTGATTCATAATATGAATAAATTAACATTTTTTGTGAAATAAAAAAAATTAGGAAAAATACATAAGATGAAAATTGGTTTTATTGAAATAATAATAAAAACAAATGCTATATTCAATATGAGTGCATTTTTGATTTCAAAAATCTATAAATCTTAACTTTTCAAGTTACCATTGTTAAACAACCTCATAAAACATTCGAAAATATTGTGTAAAATAATAAATTCTCAGTATCTAAAAATATTTTAGTTATTTGATAAATAATGTAAGATTTCACTTGATCTATATCATAATTTCAAATATCTGGGTTGCATAATCTATTTTATTTGACAGATTTGAATGAATGTATGTAGAAATTAATCTCTTAAAATACATGAAAAATTATTTGTTTACAAATATCACTCACATATTTCATAGTTTTTAACTTCACATGATTTATGCTGTGTTTATGTGAATTGAGAAGTTTCAAAAAATATAAATTGAATGCCTTTCGCTTCTTGGTTTTTTCTATTTATTTTACAAAATTTATGTTCGATAATAAATGATTAAATTAAAAGATGCCTCAACGTGATTCGATATTATCACAAAAATTTTTTAGTCTGTATTGTTAAATCTAAAAAATATTATAATTTTTGCATTTGCCGCAAAAATAACAACAATATCAACAGTAGATCATTGTGTTTTGACATTGTTGTTTCATAGATTAGTTTTTCTATACTTTTTTTTTATCTGTAATTACACATCACATCTATTTTACTTCATATCATATATTGTTTGAAAATTATCATTGAATATAGCTTTAAATTATCTCTCTATATGTTTCTTTTTATATACTATGCCAACAGAATTATTCTTCAATCAACAACTGACGGGTAATTTCATAAATTTTGCAAATATTTTTGATGGGATATCTTAATTTTTAAATTAAAATTTTTTAACTATCTGGTTATCATGACAGCATATATTTACTGGAGAAATAAGAAAATGAAGAACAATAGACTAAATTTTTTATAAATCAACATGTCTTTTGAATTAATTTAAATGGTCAGTTAAAACATTGAATTTCTTATTATATGACAAATATCTTTGCTGAATGAAATGAAACGGAATTTTCAAATAAATAAACTGGTATGTATCCACAAACATCTATCGATTAATTTTGAGGTAAATATCCAGACTAATAGGATTAGTTTCTTTCGAACAATAGTTTCGAAAAATAAAGTAAAAAATGCTTAATTTAATGCATAAAACATTTAATATTATATCTCCTTATAATTCTCCACCGTTAAAAACTTTTAATAAAATTTATAAATTTTTTTTGTAATTAACGTATTAACAAATGAAACGTATGTAATATAATTAATATACCGTTTATTTCTTGATAACACTTTAAAACTCGCTTGAAAACCCATAAAAACATTATCTTAAATGACAAGGTTAAAATTACAAAAATCATTGAATAATATTAAAAATTCGAAATGGCACATGTTTTTGCTTATTAATCGACGAACTAGAAAACATATTTAAGCTAATTTGATTGAAATGTTCTTTATTTAATGTCCAGTATTTGAAAAGAGCTCTCAAAGACGTTAATTTTATAAAATTGTCGACTTTCAATTTCTGGATTATAGACATAACTCTTTTGTTAAATATGTTCATGTTGCTCACTTTTAGTATCTTTCTGAATGTTTTTTATTTTATTTTCATTATCAAATGATGTTTTTAAGATTTGGATTTTAAAGTAAATATTTAAATTGCAGCACATAATTGTATGTAGATCTAAACATTCGATATAATATTCACATTAAAAAAGAAATTAACCTAATACTCAACACTTTCACACATAAATAACTTTAAAAATCGATAATATTTGAAAGGTAAATGTGATATTTTTACATATTTATTGGTTTATAAATATAATAATCTCTCCATAATTTATATTTATTTTTTAGTGTTTTCTTGGTTGAAAAATGTATATTTAAATGTTAGTTAGTGGATGACCACAGCGAAGTTTGTAATTTATGTATGATCAAAAAATATTTTAAGATTGACTGTAAATGTGAATAATAGCTTGGTTTTCCAAAATAGTTATATCTCAATTAATTAAAGCTCTTAGATTTTTATGAGCCTATTTTAAAACAATTTTATGTTTATTATAAAACAAAGATTATTTTAAAATTAAAACTTAATTTTATTTGTTGATTTTCCTGGTTAAATTTTAAAACGTCATATTGTGAAAAAAATCAAAAATAATATGTATAAGAAAATAAAGTTAGATATAAACCAAATTTCGCAAGTTAATACTTATAAAAAATGCGTTAAATATTTTGAATATAAAAATGAAATATTTGATTTCTTATACCACCAGGTAAAACCTTATATTTTTTTCGACATTAAGCACCGTATAAGTTGAGCAGGATATGCGTAGATACATGAATTTTTGAATTATCGTGTTAATACAGGTGTATTATTATTTTATCTTCATTTATCTAATAAACAGACACGACTTATATATCTTTACTACTGAAGAGTATATTTATAAATTTTCATCTTTTAAAATTATTTTCTATTTTAACTAGAAAACCTAAATTAATGAAAATACAGAAAAAAATATTTTCATGTTATTGTCAAATTTTAACTTCGATATAACGATGTTGTTTGTTATTCTTTAAGATTCAAATTAAAAAATAAATTTAACTATAAATTATTTTATAGTAATTTTATTAAAACAATGATAATAAAGAATGTATAAAGATATTATTTTTGACAGTTAATCATAACTAAATTTAGTTTATTCTATCAATAATACAATTTTTTAAGCTGAAAAAATATATAAATACTTTTATCTGAAAACCGAAATATATATTATCAGAAATAAAATAATGAAGTAACCTTCGATGTGTTTCAATCTAAAAATCAATTGTATTTAAGAATAAAAAATTCTTAAAGTAATTAATGATTCTTTTTTACATAAACAGTTTTTATTTTTGAACATAAATCAGATTTCATCAGACAAAATAATTTCATTTATAAATAAAAAAAATTAATGAAATAAACGCTCTTGGAATTATTTAAAGCATAAATATCACTTTTAATTTGTTTGGTTGTTATGTGTGTCGTTTGAATATATTTTAGAGCATGACTAGATACTTATTAAAATGATTTAATGATTTATTTTAAGTCAGAAAAGATTTATTTAGTTTTTTATTGGTTCCCTTAGCAACATGCACCAACTGAGTGAATTTTAACTAACAATGAAAGATAATCTTTTCTCTAACTCACTTGGTTCAAAATTTTTCCAAATGAGTATAATAATCAAAATAATCAAGTATTCTTGATAAAACTAAATCAGAAAAATCAAACATGAATTTCCTTTATTAGTGTGCATTGACTAAAATGAAATCAATAAAAAATGTTGATAAATTATTGATTTGATTTGACAGTTGGAAGAATACATGTTTATGTTTTTTATCTTAGTCTTATGTAGTCTCATAAAAGTTTATTGAATGAATTGTTGAGAATATATAAGAGAACCTTTTGGTGCCTTAAATAGAAATTCGGTGTCATAATTGGGCTAAATTAATTCCCATGAATGAATGCAAAATATATCTGAAATAATATATTATTGATTGTTATCTCTGCAAAAGAAAGAGAAGGTGAGTATTGTAGTGTTTATTGACATGTTATCGACACAGGATGAGTTATTGTTTTGAACGTTTCAAAAGTAATTATTATTAAATAATGAGGATACTCTTCCTATTTATTAAGATAAACAAGGAGAAGTTGTTTCTTCTTGCAGAAAAAATGCCGCATTTGTCAGATCTCCAAGAGTGCAGATGAGCAGGTGTGATTTATTGTATAAAAGTAAAACAACATACCAGACACAGTTCTGAAATTTTGGAAGGAGTGTTTAAATGGGATTAAGATTTGAACCGTTTATACCTAATATACAAAGTTATACATTAAGATATAGATAAGCTAAATAATGCTTCGAAACATGATTGAAAATAGTTAATACATTTTTGCAAAATACAGAATTTAAACAAAAAGAAATATTTTGTGATAATTAAACGTATATCAATGAGAGGAAAAGTTGAACTATGTATTTTAATTAAATATACTAATAATAGGAACTGTCTTCGTTCTATGTTTTTATACACGACAATTAATTATTTTTAAAAGCAAACAGTTAAATTTCAAGTCCTAAAAAATCGTATTAGTTTAAACCAGTATGTACTAGGTATTATATTAATCTATCTAACATACTCTTTTTGAAAATAGGCACATTCTTGTTTGACATGTTCAAATAAAAATGATATGGTTTGAATCAGATTATCAGGTTGATAAAATATCCTTCATAAAAAGAACTTAATTTTTCTATCCTGAAACCAGAAAAATACATCATATAATCAATGAGCTTTTTTGACCAAAAGAACCAATATAAGTTTTTAAAATTGAATTTTAATTGATAAGAACGTGATAGGGAAGCTGAAATCATAGTCGTAGGTTGTTTTGTGGATTATTGTTTTTTCTAATTTTAAAAATCTTTTTTGTTTTCTTATTTATTTGGATTTTCATTCAGAGGCTTACATTCTCCAAATTAACCTTACACTATTCTAGCTGTATATAAAAGATTAGAATAATTGATGAAACTTGTAACTGTTAATTTTAATGGTTGTGCTTAAGAAAATTAAAATTTAAAATAAATACGCCAGTTTTATATTTATTTCTTTGTTTTATTTATTCATCATTTAATTCATTAAATTTCTTCGTAAATTTAAATTTTTTTTCAAGAAATCAGCATGAGTCAAAATAAAATCTAATTTATTTTTTCATATCTATGAAAAAAAATTGGCTAATTTTAAAATTTATTTATAGAATATAACCACAATTCACTTTTATTTATTTAAGATTTATAAAATTAAGTAATTTGAAAGAAGAAATGAAATCTTTCGCAAATAATTTATCTCATTTATGTTACTGTTAATTCTAAAAAATATTTACATCAGTTACTATATATATATAGATTGTCTTTCTCCCGTAGTTAAGATAATGTTCAGATTGAATAAAAAACAAAAAATAATTCGAATTTTAACAGTTAAAAATTATGAATGTAATAATGTAAAGGTTTAACTATTCAATAATATCTATGTAAGAATTCAAGAACATAATATCAATAAACTACATAAGAAACAATATAAGCAGATATCAAAATCATTTTCTGAGATCCATATGATTTATTTTTAAACATCGTATTTTTTAGAAGCTTGTTTAATCTATGTTTTTTCTCATAGAAATTTTGATATGTTAAGTATCGAGTCAGATGACATAATAAAGCTAATACTGCGTTAAACAAATCGAATAAAGTTTAAAATTTATAGATTTGTAAATACTAAGAAATAAATAGGGTGAAAATGAATTAAAAGACAAAAAAGAATTTTGGAATATTTTCTGTTGACGATATAAAAAATTTGATTAAATAAATAACCAAAAATATTTGAAAATTAACGTCGATTAAAATAAACAAACCAATTCCCGAAATCATGAAATTTATATTGTGACTATTTGATCAACACAAAATGTAAAATAAAATTAGGATAAATCTGTTTTGACTGTTTTTAGCTTATCAGATAAAAATAATTGAAATAAAGAATAAAATAGTGAAAGTCAAACTCGATACAAGTATACAATTTAATTTTAAAAATCGCTAAATTCTTTTTCAAAAACACATAAACTATAAGATTTATAATAAACTTAGGAATCGTTGAAAAATTACTTAAAACACTTGTGGCTATTGTCCTAACATACTTGAATGCTTTCCTTTATGTTATAACATAACATTTAAAAATGAAAATGAAGATAGTATATTTATATATTAATATATGTATTTATTCTTCTGTTATCACAAAGAAAAATTCAATTTACCACTATTTGAATACCGCATTTTTCTTTGTATGTTTTAAATAATGAAGGTTTGACTGTATTCTTATATTTATAAATTTTAAATACTATTCCCATATTTTTATGAAATTTTCGAAAATGTTTGAGAAGTAGAATATCAATAAGTACGCCACAACGAACACAATCCTTTATACCTTGTGCAGAGATTGTTTGACAAAGCTTAATATACGATAAAAACATACTGGAAACGTTTTCTGGCTCAGATTGAACAGGAGTTCTAATATATCTCTTTGAAATCTAGAATCCAGACGATTTTTCCTTATTTTTCGTATGCTAACCAGATATTCTATATTTTCTTGAAATTCTCGAAACGTTTCTAAAATCTGAAGAGGAATATCTGTTCGAATGTTTTTATGATTATTTTCAATCTCGGAGGTTTTAAAATGAGCTAAAATACTTAACTCAATCAAACAATCATCTAAAAAATTTTTTTCCTTATAATTAGATAAAATAGATTTCAAAAAAGCAAAATTTCTTTTAGGATCAAATTTTTTTAAAATTGTAACTGATGGACGCTTTTGATGTTTCCAATAAACTATACTCATATAATTTTTGTCGATTATAACACTGTCAGAAGCGTAACTTCTTTGATGCTCATGGAGTTCTGGAAACATACCTTGATCTTTTCTACAGTAACTTTGTTTTGACAATAATTCAGTTACGTGCTCTATATTAATTCCATTAGGTTCTGTTACATACTTCGCATGATTTTTTCTAAATTCGCTCCGCTGAGTCATTATTTTCTCATGATTATATCGAATTTTATTCATCAACGAATATTTTGATTCATTTTGCTTTTTGTCCAAGTAACCATTTCTTGAGTAAAAATCGTAACTCTTGCGCTGTAAAATAGGATACATGAGCAAACGTTTCTTCCTATTTTCATGGTATTTCACTAAGTTTAATGCAACTTTCGAGAGAATACCACCAAAATAATGTTTTTTTAAATGTATAAAATCTTTTGAACTGGAATGATCTACACGGTTATCATCATTTTTCGATGCTTTAATGGGTAAATTTTCCAAACGATTTTTTTTTCGTAAAGCTCCTGAGAACAGAATTGATGCCGATAAACCATTTTGTGCAGATTTGTGTTTTAAATATGGATTTGCAGGAAGCATTTTATCTTCATCTAATAATGGAGAAATAGTAATTGATTGATTTATCATTAAAAAGATAAGTACATACATATTTTTGATTGTGAAAGTTCGTTTGAAAACCTTTATTTTCATGATTGCGCATGATTGTTATATCAAAAGAATGGTTAAATTTTAACAAATATTCTGAGTTCAACAGAAAATGAATTAAATAAAAATCGATTTTATGCATATTATGTTTTATAATAAAAACTCAAAAGCGAAAAATTTTGTGAAATATACAAATTTTTTAAATTAAATAATTAGAATTATGAATGTAAATTAAATCTCTTACTTATATTGATTATATGCAGAGAAATAACTAAATCCAGAAAATTCACATATATGACTTTGTAAACTAATTTTAGAGCTGCACAGTTAACAGAATTAATAGTTTTCACTCACTCAACCTTATATCGCTCGCTCAGACAAATAAATGAAAATGTATTTTCAAATACACCCTTTATATTTTCCAATGTTTGTAAGTAAAGTTTATAATAAACTAACTTATGAAGATAATAGTTTTTTAAATGAATTGCCAATAATATTTATTACAATATATTCGTGTATAAACTTTGCATTATTGTCATAGAATATTTTAATTTCCATCATGACATATCAATTATTTTATTATATATTTTCAGAAACACTTTATATATGTTTAAAAATATTAAAATGATATAAATATTAACATTTGATTTTAGTTTAATTAACTTTATAAACCTATTTTTAAGATCAATATTCTTTAGATAATTAACTTTAACCTATATTTTTGTTGAAATTTTTATTCTGTTTTTTGATAGCGATGTTCAACAAAAAGCAAAGATTAGGAAACTTCTTTAAAAATAGAGAATTTTATGTTTCCCACACAATGTTAAAAATACTAAAAAAGTCAATTGACACTAATTAAACTTTTTATTCTTCGATACTAGTTTATTTTCATGAACCGTTGCGCATGAGGATAAGTTAATATCGAACAAATTTCTTCAATATATTCTTGATTATTTTAACAATCTTCAAAAAATAATTTTTTTGTAGATACGCTTTGATGAATAAATATAATGGTAAGAATATTTATTTCGGTGATAATCGAAATAAAAATTTTTTTAACCAAATAACCTTACTCGAATACCCTACTTGTCATCTTTTTTCATTTTAAAACCCTCCATCTTTGTTCATGTTTTCCTTTAGTTATCAAAAACATTAATGAGTTTTGATGAACAAAAATAGGTTATATTTGTAAATAAACATCACCTTGGTCATAAAATACTGTTCCATCAATTTTGAAATTTTGGCATTTGATCAATAAACTATCGACTCACAAAATAATACTTTAAAAAGTAATTTTTCATACTAAGATATTTAAAAAATGATAAAATAATATTTATTTTAGATATTCAGATAATTATTTGAAAATAATTAAAATGCAATTGTGCAAAAATTGACTAAATTTTAATGTATTCGAATTTTCATTTGAAGTACTCAGCTGAATATTTTCTCTTCAATTATACCTTGTTGATATTAAAATTTTCTTTCTTTACCTCAAATATAATATCCTTATTTGAAATAAAAATTATTACATCGCTTACTGGTTTGTTTCAGATTATTTTGTTCCATTAATTAAATAAATTTTTCAATGTTATAACATACTTTTTTAATATCCTTAAAATGTAATAAAAGTTTGAATTTTTCATAAAAGTACTTAATTCCATGGAAATTTTATTCAATCTTAAAAATGCTAAATATTTTTTCAGAAGATAATAGTTTTATGTTTTAAATTTTTAATATACATCCTCTCTTTCAAACATAATTTACTTAATTTGAATTTCAATGTCCATAATTGAACAAATTAAACATCCAGTAAAAAATTTTAAGATTCATATTTAAGTGAAACATGAATATTATAAATATTCAACACGGGGGATCGTGGTCTCATTTTGGCTATATTGGTTTAAAAAACATTCAATGACCGATGTAATTTGAAATAAACGAATTCTTTTTACGATTTAAACCATTTCTCTTTATTAATTTAAAGTGAGAAGAATATCATTTACACATAGTATATACATAAATAATTGAACATGACTAAATTCAGTGCAGACGCAGAATAAAATTTAATATAACACCACTAATTCTGTTTTAAAAATAACAATTAACTGTTTCCAATTTTCGAGTCATTTATTTTTTAACTATGGATTTCGTTTTTCTTAATATAAATTTGAAATTAAAAGAGGAGTATTTTTGTATTTAGATTACACATCTTTAAAACTTTCATTGGCGTCAATCACATATAGCTTCATTTGGAAATAATCAATTTAATGCTAAATAATAATTAAGAAAATACCTCTAAATAACCCCACTGTTAAAATCCAATGGGATTATTTCTTTGAATTTACCTAACTAACAACAGTTAAAAAATTATATATTTAATTAAAACGACATAAAATATGGAAGTTAATCTTTAAAATGCAAACATAGAAATGTGAAAGAGGCATGTTAAAATTTTTTCAGAAAAAATATACAAGAATTAGCGAACAGTATGCTCAATTTTATTGTATTAAAAAATATTTAAAGTAAAGCCTAAAACTATTAGAGTCAAATTAAAATCATGAAAAACCATAAGGGTGGGTTAGCTTACGGCGATCGCATAAAAGTTGCATGAAAAAATTATCGAAAATGATTATTCTTAATCATTCTATTATAACACAATTCAAAGGGCTAAAGAACAAAAATTTGTATACATGTAACTTACATCTGAAATAAAATTCAAATGTTGGGCAAACCAATTTAAAATCAAGAATATTAGAGCCTCTAATAAATAATTGAACCGTTTTCTCAAAGATACTATAAAATTATAAATGATTCAAGATCGAGCGGATTTTGTGCAAATAGATGAATTTTACCTTGTCTTTAAGATATACTAAAAATACTTCTTGGGTAATATGACGTTTACTTCAGTTTTAATGTTGATGAATCATGCTTATTGGCAAACATTACCTTATAAGTATTAGCAGTCCACTGAGATCCCTTAATTGAATGAGAAAAAAGAAAACTATAATTTCTCAGTCTGTAAGTACCAATATAACTGCCACTTAAAAAATCGCTACTTGTGATTGTAAATTTGTCAAGCTTGGCTATTTCAAAAAAAGCAAATTTTCATCGTCTGTTTATCAAATAAAAATGAGTGGAGAATTGCCAATATCTTAAAGAGACGGCAAAACGATTGTTTCGAATACATTTAAACTAGAAGAAAAATTTTTTTGCTTTTTGATATTTATACAGCTCTTTGTTAATTCTTTAATTTTTTATGTGGATAATTAAATTTATTTCCAAATAATACAGCTGAAACACAACTAACTGTTGATAAAGGCATAATCCTGAATTCGAAAGTAGTTTATAGATAGTCTTTTATTAGAAACAAATAAAAGCAAAAGATAAGGAGAAGCCTATCTAACTTTTATTAATTTTGATTAATTTCAAATTTTCAGCAAACCATTAAATAATGTTAACACGTAACAAATCAGAACATGAATTGGTTAATAAACATCTTATTAGAATGATTCTTTTAAAGAACAAAAGTTGTTGATAAGAACATTATTTACAGATGACATAGTTTTAGGTAATTTAAATGCAATAAAATGTGAAGTTTTGTGAGATAATTATGCTACGGTCTATCACCATATAGTTGAATGTGATGAGTGAACTTTTGAGGGGATATTAGAGTCTGTGTTAACAAGTACAGTGGAATTTATCATGATGATTCTGGTTGGGTAAAGAACCAACAATAATTTCAAGCCTTTAGACCTTCGAAGATCTTGATTTTTTTTGTAATTTTGTAGATAAGCGCAATAATGTTTCAAAAGCATTAAAATTCGAATAAGTAAGTGATATTATTGAAATAGGTCGTAGGAATAGTTATAAAAACTAATAAAAGTTTAATTTTTAGATTAAGGTAATTAGTTTATAAAATGATTTTATTTTTCAGAATACCTGATAGCTGTCGTTATTATATATTAACATACCATTCAAATCCTATAATTCATTTGAGCCATGTAAAAAAACACTTCATTTTATTTTTTAATTTTCATATCATTTTGGCTCTTTACACATGAATAGATGATATCTGTTTCTTAAATGGCAACATTTTTCGAAATGGTATTCCTTATTTACTGTTTATGACAATTAAAAATATTAGATATTTCAAACACCAATAATCTTTCAGTATATCTCTCTATTTTAACTTTTTCTTTAATAATTCTCAAATCAAATGCCATACGTTGTGATGACGTAATACATCCCACAAAATTCAGTTTTGACTAATTTTAAATGGTGACGTCACAGGGAGGTTCAACTAAATAATAATTAAAATATTTTACTTTTAACGCAAATTATAAGCAGCTACATCAAAATGTGTTCAAAAAATTTGTCTTCTGGCGACACTTTTTTGATTGGATGCAAACAAAAAACTCTAATTAAATGTTAAAATAACTATCATAACAGATTTATTTTTATTAACTATTTTAATCCGTTAACCTATAAATTTTTCTCATTCTATAGAATTAATTTTCATTATGATATGCTCTTTTTGTATCTTTGATTTATTAAACTTACACTAAAAAATTAATATAATGATTCTGTTAAATTCACAATGAGAATAAGGAATTAAATCATCTCAACACAATATTTTACACTCTTTACCTTCATGATGTTTGGTCAAAAAAATTAACTGAGATTAAAATACTTAAATCATTTAAATAAAATAATTTATAAAGGTTAAATTAAAAAATTTTGATGAATTATTGAATATGAGATTTTAAATAACTAGATAGATTATATTTCTCTTTTTAAGTTAATGGTATTCATTTTTATATTGTTGAAAATTATCAAATAAATCTACAATGATAAAAAAAGTTTTAACTTTAAATAAGTATAATCTTTCAAAAAATAATTTTAACATAAATTTAAATACTCTTGAACACCATTCATATGCTTAATGTTACCTTTAACTAGTCTGATCTCACAACAAGCGATTTGATGAGATTTTTATTGATACATGTTTCATAAATTAATAGATATATGATCAAATACACTAAAAATATCAATTATTTAATGAAGAATATAACTATCCACAATTAAAGTGAGTGCCTTACATAACCTATTGAATAATCAAGAAAATAATTTTAAGCTAAAAAAGCATAAATTTGTTAAATATCACACATAAAATCTGTGTTGTTGAAAGATGTAAAATAAACTCATGCTATTCAAATAATATTCAAGGAAATGCAACATTAATTTGATATCTTAATATCTTTAAATTACAACTGGAATATCCTTCTTATTACATAGTCACATGTGAGTATTGAAATAAATTCTTATCTCACTCTTTAATCGTGGGAAATTTTCTTATAATTTTTAATTCCTATTAAGATTCATGTTAAAAAATTATGAAAAATTGTAGTCGTAAAACATTAAGAAAAAGATTGTTTTCACAACGTTAAAAATAGTTTTTAACATATATCTATCAAATTAAAATTTTGATGTTTTATGACAACATTCATCCTTTAATAGAGTATTATCTATCTTAATGTTTGTCGAAATGAATTGAATCATCTTTAATAATGCAAAAATTATTTTAAAAATTCTAATCACTAAAATACAAGAGAAACAAAAATTTATGAAAGTAATTTCGACATGTTTATTTAATTTTATCATGCCATAACGCCATTCATGAGTATGACAAAATATCAATTTCCACAAAATCCATATTTAAACATAATACGGCCCATTTATGATTTTAAACAATTATTTTGAAATATTATCGTTTATTTTATCATAAATCAGATATAAATGTCAAATGTATTCACATGAAAAATCATCATTTATATCCTTAAGTAAATTATGAATCTGTCAAAGTTCAATGAGTTAACGTTTAATTATTTGATTCAAAACATAACTAAAATAATCGATTTGTCTAAAATGAATCACATTCCAAATTATCTCTTGTCACTTTTGTTTATGTTTTTCGAAGGTCTATAGAATATAACATTAATTGTCTCAATATTAATAGAATGTTAGAGTGGGGAGTTTCAGCTCATCGGATACTACATTAAAATAGTTGTATCCTCGAATATTGATATAACTTTCCAACGTGGCGAAGATTAATTATTTATAATAAAATATTTCGTATATTTTATTATCTACGAAAAATCTTTGAGAAAAATATAAATAAAAGAAAATGAATATTTAACTCATCTTTAGGTTTTTCAGTAAATCTACTAAGATTGTGAGAACATCTCATCCAAATTTAATATTCAGTTAGCATAGAGATAAAAAGATCTATTGTCTGCACGAATCTTCGATATTATTAAGACATTTTCATCAACAAGAGTAAAACACAATTGTACAAGTGTTAATTTTGAACTTTCTGGGATAGATCATGATAAGATCGTTATTCAAACAGTGCAAAATAAATATTTTAACTGTTTTCAACAATAAACATTTTATAAAATTAATTTATGACAGAATTTTAACATTAGTTCAGCAGATGATCGAAAGATAGTTTCATTTATTTAAAACGACACGAGCATGTTAATACTTTAAAAACATTTTCATATCTGATATTAGGTATTATTTTTAATAAAGCATCAAGATATTTAATTGAAATTATAAATAGCTTAGTTATACAATGTTCTTGCCATAAAAAACTAAAGATAAACTATATATAAATTCTCACTCAATTGAAAACCTATTTTATTCATTTCTGCTTGAAAATTGAACTTTGTTGAATCCCAAGACAACAATTAAATATATTTTAAAATTGAATAAAATGTGTGGATATACTGCGAGTTTTTAATGATCCATATACGAAATTTATATATATTTCTCGTTTATATATAACAAAATAAACTACAATCTAATTCTAAATGGTATTTATTTTTACATAAATGCACATACATATTTATTTTCATATTTTTGAATCAACAATCAAATATCTTATGTATAACATTGAAGATAAAGTTTTAAACATTTTTATTCGCCTAGTATACATCATTATAACCTATATGAGTCTAAAAAACTGTGAATGATGAGGGTTAGTGTCGATTAACTTCAATGTTAATATTTACACATTATAGAATTTTATGATATTGCTTAGAATTTGTAAATTTCAATTTTTTACCTTATTGGTAAGAAACTAAAAACGGACTTTTTTATAAATACATCAAAAATTTTAGAAAATTTTCCTTTCCAATTACCAATCAGGAAAATTAATCCACAGATTATAAAAATCCTCATTCATTTTTTCATTTTTATTTAAGGTCTAAAAGGTTAGTTTTCATGATCCTACACTTAAAAAATCAATTATCAAATTTTTCACATCTAAACCCATAAATTTTTTTCCTGATTACGGCATTATAATTTTTTTCAAATTATTTCACGCACTATATTCGTTGATATATTGAGTATATATTAACTTTTTTCTCAATTTAAAACTCTTAAAAATGTAAATATTGAGTTTCATTGAAACGAGAGAAATCAAATTTTCTAATAATTATGATAAAGCATCAAGAGATTGCTGGCATCAAAAATTTAATGAATTTTCGTCAACAAGAACATAATAATAAATAATTTCCTTATACTTATAATATCACTTGAAATGTATGAAAAACTTCAAATAAAAAGCAATCAGTCATAATTATACGCTAAATGAAAACGATAGATAAGGATTATTTTACTTGACTAAGTTTATTTTTGAAAAGATAAAAATTTAAAGTAAAATAAAGATCATAGAGGTCTGAAACTTAACAAAGTATTTTATGTATTTTCAAAAATATGTTGTTTGGATTGAAAATTGAACACACTGAGCTGCTAGGTGCATATAAAGGCAAAAAATTAATTGTAAAATGTATCATAAGAATGAATTGACATTTAAAGTGTTTAGATTTCATTAAAGATATATGTTTAACTCAATGTTTTTTATTGTGATACTTAAGAATATTTTTATGAGTTCGTGATTGGTTTTTATACAATTTTAAACGTTTATTTTTAAGCTGTAGAAAGTTAAATGAAAAAAAATTAGTTTTAATTGCTTTAGACGCCTTAAATCTGAATGTATTGTTAAAAGTTAAACTTTTAACTTGTAATAATGATGAAAAATACCATTAATGCCAGAATTTCTAAGTATTAAAAGAATCTGTAATAAAAATATAAGGAATTGATAAAAAATTATATATTTTAGTTTTGTAAAAATTCAAAATGAACTGTAGTTACAATTATTTGATAAGAAAACGGTTTTATCAAACCGAAGAATCTCATGAATAAGACGAATAAGCGAGAATGAATAACATCAATTTATTTATTTTACAAGATATCCTCTGAACAAATTAAAGAGTTGTTATATCGTAAATCAACTTTAACTTAGATAATATTAACTATCGTAAAGTTGCAATTTCTATCGTTTAAATCACAAAAAATCTTTGCATTCTATTATTATGCACAGATTTATTTTCTCGTTAACAACATCTTATTAACGCAACAAAATTTACTTTCAACCTAATAACTTTGATAAATAGTTAAATCATAAAATAAAAAATTATCAGGAATGGGCTTTCACAGAGGTTTAGATTAACATATTTATGACGTATGGCATCAAATTTTACTCAGAAAGCATTTCTGCAGATCAAATAACTTATATAATCTCATTCTTTGAATTCCAAATTCTTTTGAATTGATCAAAACAATCTTTTTTATAACCTTAAAATTTTTGTTAAAATCTTATGATGTTTAAACAGTGTATTACATTGAGTTTTATTCAGTTTGTATCATAATTTAGAATACCTGTTTAAAAATAAATGATAACCAAGGACTTCATTTAAATGTTAAATATAGATTCATGGAAAATTTAATGCATTTAAAGGGTATAATATGTATATGAAATTTCTTTAATCTCTTCCTGTTTATTAGTAAAAGATTTTAATTTATCAGAATCACCGTGACAAATCTAAGTGATTAAAATGCTTTACCAAGTTAAATGTGTTGACCCAAAACATAAATTTTTCAATGAGAAGATAAGAAAAATTTGAAGGAAGAAAATTTTTCATTGAAATAATTAACATAAATCAAATTTAAAAATGAAACTAAAAATCTTATATCATTGTATCTTATTTTTGGTTTAGATTCGCTTCTTCATGAAATATGGCAATTACAATCAAAATAGCAAAAATGTATAAAATTAAGGAATTTTTTCTCTGTATATCGTTTATTAGAAATAGCTTTTTTCGATTTTAATTCATTATTCTCTTTTACTTTTAAGATATTTACTTTTATTGTCTAAATGCTTTCTTGTAATTGTATCAAGGCGCATTTTGTGAATTATGAAATTGATATACATTTAAAGGATTGATTAAGAAAACATTATCAACTAAAAGTCTATGTCCATAAATGACAAACATAAACATTTTTCGTTTATCAGCAAATGAATTTCAGCTTAAAATTCACCTTCCTTGACCATTATGTGTTTTGGGAAATATAATCTCGTTCTTACATTCTTGAGAATTTAAATATTCATACAAATATTAAATTTTTATTTCTGTGCATGATTTCACACATTATTTACACAAAAATCATCTTTAAAATGAATTTATATTTTCCAAGATCTTCGTTTAAATTTGGTAAAGCCACAAAAAAAGATAATTATTTGAATATTTACATTTTAATGAATCTAAATGTTAAGCACAATCCAACTATCGTGATTTTCAGTCTGTTTAGTGAATTCTTCGTAGTTATAACTTCTTTTAATATATTTGAACGATATTATTTATTTTATCATCGCTTTTGTGCTTGCACTTAATAAAATCTAAGCATATTAATATCACTTGCTTTACTACACTTTTGTTTTCATTTTGCTATAAATATTTATAATCAATTTTGAAAACCTATAATATTCATGAAATGTTTGAAATATTACATTAATAGAAGAAATAATTGAAATTCTTTCTAAATAAAATATAAATTACTTTATTTTCATTTTATACGAAAACTATTCTTTTTTTTTACATTTATGGTAAAAAGAATCTCAACAAAATTTATTTTATTTTGAGTTATATTTTAATTTTTTTTATAAAACTAGCACATATATAAACAACTAACAACAAAATGTAGAAGAAACAATCATTCATATCATAAAGTCTAAAACCTATCAAATTTGATTAAATTAAAAAAATGCACTGATATGAAAGATTGAATTAAATTACGGGCATTATTAGTTTATAGCATGAATTCAATGATTATTTATGATGTTTCTCATTAAAAATCTATTTATAAGATAGTATAAATTAGCAATTAATTAAGATATTAATTTAGGATGTTTTTATTTTAATTTGGGTCTCCTTGGTAGTTATGAAATTCTCATAAACAAGCATCGAAAACTTTGTAATTTCGATACATTATTTTTATCGATAACTTATTAACTAATGTTACAGAATAAAAATGTTTGCGAGAAATTGTTACAACATAAACAGTAAAATATAAACAATTATAGAATTAAATAATTAGCTAAATTTTATTTTGGTCGATGCAAAGTTATGTAAGATATGATTGACACTCTTAAGCATCTAGACCTATTTATGATGAAAAATATATTACGGTTTATACACCTTATACGTGAAATGCTTAACTATTAAACATTACTGTTGACACATATTATGTTTACATCTAGCATATAAACATGCAGTCAAGGAAATAGAGTTAAATTATCAGATGCTCGGCTGATTTAAACCCGTTATATAAAATTAAAAAAGGTTAAAAATATTATAAATATTTGAGTTGTATAAATCTTTCACATTTTTCTTAAAAACGTCGTTTAATTGATAAAATATCAATACATTGCCCTGAAAGGTCTTTAAAATGATAAGGTCGAGTTTTAGGTAATATACAACACTGTTTACAATTAAATTTTTATGGTCAAGTTGCAATCGTTTCATTTCTGATGTGCCAAATTAATAATGATAATATATTCTATTTTACACATGATGGTTATGATTGTTTTCTCTATTTCTAACGCATCAGAATATTTTCAAGTTTTGAAACTAAAATAAGTTGAATTTGGCATCAGTGGATTTTAAACTCATATTAATAAATTTTTTATTTTATTTTTATAATGGATAAAGAAGTGACGGTTGCATATAAATTTCATTTTCAAAACAAATATAATACAAGGACAGTCATAATGTTTTCTGAGGAAGAAATTTAAGAGATAGTTTGGATAAAAATTCGTAAAACGTTCAATATCTATCTAAGTGATAAAATTTTCAATTTTATGAAAAGATAAAAAAATAAATAATTCATTCATGATCAGAAAATTACAATTAATTTTACTATTTTTCATTGAATGATTTTTAATAAATTTCAGTCCTAATTTATCTGACTCTGTAGAAAATATATTAATATTAAAATGGCAAATTATTATATCAAGATAACAACGCTGATACTATCTACCATATTTTCCTGTAGACTTAAGATCAAAATCATTTTTAGTAGACGAAGATAAATTAGAGATTTAATTATTGATGTTAAACATGTATTAGGGAAAGAATTTATGTTTAAATCATACAGTTTGTTTACATTCGTATATTTGAGGAATACAACAGTTTATTGATACACTTATATCGAATTGTTAATAAATACAAATATTTTACATTCAATAAAATTGTGAAAATCATAATGAAACAACCAAATTAAACTTGATTCATGCTTAAAATTTTAAACTTACAGAAAAACTACATAACACTCTGAACTATCCTGCAAAAATATTAATTTAAACCTTAAGTATTTCTTTAGAAAAATCTAAAAAGTTTTAAGGGGTAAATATTATCAAATATAGAAAAATATGTTAAATTTTTTAATGAAGTATAAATATATAATGTAATATCAACATAAATTTGCCTAAAAATACACTTATGTTTCTCTTCAAGTCTTTTGACAATCGAATGTCTGGATTTTCTTTGCAAAATAATTATATTTTAAAACAGTAAAAATGTCCCAATATATAAATATCGGTCAGACAAACACATTATAATTGTTAAAATACTTAAAATAATCTCTCATAAATTTAGAAATAGAGGTCAATAATGTAAATATTTTGATAAATAGAGTAATATATTGACGTCTTCTATCTATATTTAATGAAATTACTACCAATAAATCTTGCATTACTTTATTCTATTCACTATTTAAAAATTTTTTTCAAAATAATTTAAGAGAAATTTTAAATTTGACACTTAAATTCTATTTATCTAATTTAAAGGCGTTTTATATTCATACTCATTAAATATGATGCGTTTATCCAGAAAGAAAATATTTTAGAAGACAATAGCTTGGTTGTGATTATATATAGACAATGATTGATTTCTAAATCTTTATAGTGCTGACTTCAGTGCTTATGAATAAAAATAATAACACACTGATAAATTTATTTTCAATTATAATACCTAAAATTCGACTGGGCATTTACACTTTTTGTTTGTCTTCACTTATCCAAAATTTCATTTGTGGGCCGAATCATTCATCAAACTAAAACACAATAATATGGTATAACTGCAAAATCCAAAAGAAAAGTCTGATCATTGATGCAATTTAGAGACCATTAATTTAAAATGTGAATTTTATCAAGAATCAAATAATCTCTTTTTTATTTCAAATTCAAAGTCATCCTACGGAAATGATCTTTAAGCATGCTAAAAATAGGATGATTTTAAACCATTTTACTGTCTTTCAAATATCTATTATCAAAACAGAAAACATAGGTTATACATAAATCTTTGAAGATATATTTATGAGGAAAAGTTGTATGTTTTTCAAATCATTCTTCATAGGAATATTTCAGTGATTATAGATTGACAAAGAAACAGAGTTGGAGCCTATTGATAAGTTCATAACAAACTTTCTGAAATTGTGCTGAATGAAATATATTTTAAAAAAATATTTACATAATATTACATCATTTAAATGTAAATGTCAATTTTTCAACTCAGAGTTTCTGTATTTCTTACTCAGTTTATTCGTGAGAAATTTTATCATATTATTTACATATCAGTTTTCAAAATACCATCGAAGTCTGCTCAATGATAGCTAAATTTCGACTGGTTATGTTCCCTAAATGATGAATACAGTTAATGATCGCATTTTTATACACCATTTTTGAGAAGACATGCAAGCTAATATCCGTGTAATATATTCTCAAAGCTTATATCAATGAATGAGTTGTTTTATAACATCTCTAATTTCTGTAATTCTACTTGATTCATCGATTCACTCTATTTACTTAAAAAAGTGGATTTTTTTCATTAAATTTTTTGTATTTTTAAAAGATCGGATGTTGAAACAGCTTTATGTAGTGGTTTATTTAAGCTATAATAATCTTAATTGGACGTTTAAGAGTTAATCTTTATTGACAGCGACATTTACACAACAATATCAGAATGAAAATACTTAAGAATAAAATTTAAAATTATCATTTTTTCGCATTCAAAGGAGGAGGTTAAAAAACAAAACTGATATCTTAGTATTCTGACATAAATTTTTATCAGTATACAACAAAGCATATTGAGAAAGATTTAATAAACACAAAAAAGCAACTACTCCACGAGTTGTTAAAACGTCTCATTACAGTATTTGAAAAAATTATATATTAAATTAAAAAAGTTATATATGTTTTAACACAAGCCTTAGAATAGATTTTCATCTTCTTATTTACATTTTGTTCAAATAACATTCTCAAAACATTAGAACTGTTTGAATATCAGACATTTTAATGATCCCATAGATACAGTAATTTTTATCATTTTTAACCGAAAGATTTGTAAATTCAAAAATAGACAGTTATTGTTTTCACAATATCACTGTTCATGACAAAGACTTTGCTAAAGCTGCAGTGATCACAACATTTGACGTTTTAGAATTACAACGAATAATTTTTGTCTGAAGAATGGAGTACAGATGTTTCAGATTTGAATGAAAAAACAAAATAAAAATTTTTATTGATCTTATTTTACTCAATCTTTTTTAAACACATCTATCATAAAACATACTGACAATCTGCATTTAACACAATATCTATTTTACAAACGTAAAAAATGATAGATAGTAGACATGTTCAACAATGTTTAAGACATTTAATTTTATCAGAAATATAACCTTTCTATTCATTTGGAGTTAAAACGATAAAGAAATTTCTTAAATATTTTACTTTTGAACTAGTTTGAATTTAATGTGATTATTTATGCATATCGTATTCCCATTCACGTTTTATCAGTTTCATGCTTCATCGCAACGTAATTTATAAGTATATTAGATTAAGAAACCTAAAGTTGTTATCATTAATTATTTGGGCTTTTGACTTGTCAAAATAGATAAATTATGTATAAACTAATCTATAACGATGTAAAAAACTTTCAAAAATTATTGAAGAAAGAGCATATTAAATAATTTGAAAACTGTTAAGATAAATTATTTGACGCCTTTATCAAATAGTTGAGCTTTTATACAAATATAATAGACATAGAAAGTCTATATATAGCGTTTGAAAAATTAAAATCTATCTTCGTAACCTACTGTAAGACATTGCCGTAATATTATCTAAGATTACATCTCTACTAGTCATTATAGGATCCTAAACATTTATCTAGCATTAGTAAAAATGTTCCTAAACGTAGAAAAGACTTCAGAAAATGAATATAATGTCTATTTCTGAGATTAAATACCCGTTTGAGCATTTTAAAGGTAAGATAAAAATTTTTAGGTGGGCTCTTTCTCAAACGTGTATCAGCTCATATCATCTTAACGTATAATGAAATTGAAAGAAGACTCTGTAAAAGATACGTTTATTCAGTTAAAAAGTCTGACATTACAGACGAGATATTTGTTTTAAGATTCAATGAAATATATCATTATGATACATTATCTTAAACGAAAATATGTGATATTTCGTCTGTACATTTTCCGTATTGTGCCTATGTTAATAGCAATCGTGTAATTTATTAAATAAATGGGATCCATCCCTCGAAAATAAACTTAGAAAGACTAAGTAGCAGTAAGTTCGTATCACACAGTTTAAATATCTATATTTATAAAAGCTCGAGGATATGTATTTAATATCAAAAGTTTTTAAAAAAATTATCTAAAGAATATTTAAACTGCACAAAATTCTTTCTGATCACATAAATGTTGAAATTGTTTAACAATCACAGATGTGTAAAATTCTCACTTATACTGATTCAATTATCTAACGATCTTCACTCAAACCTGAACCAGAACTACCTTCGAATTTCTCTACAATTTTTATGATCAAGCTCGAATTTTAAACTATATTTCGATTTTCATGTGTCATTCTAATATCTTATCATTCCTATCCCCTTAATTTATACTCAAATTAACTGAAATTTAAAGCATCTTATGAAGAGATAAAATATTGTTGAAATGCAAAACATTTTAAAGTTTGAAAGTTTTTGAATCGATTCATTTGTTACCTAATATTTGATATTATAGCACATATAATTTGAATATAAACATTTCTCAATGTCAGTCAAATGTTTCCCAAAATATTCAAACAGTTATTTGAGAAATTTTTGAGATATGGTGAATTTAATATGTGTTTTGCATGAAAAACACTAAGTTTCTTAACTTGCACATTAAAAATTTTCAAAATGTTCTTATTCTCAGCTTTAAAAGATAGGTGTGGATGATAATATGCATTCCATCAAGCTGGCATTGAAAATACTGAAAATAATTAGTTGTATCAAAATGTTATTAACTGCCCTTTCTTACAAAAAGAAAAAACCAAATATCTGTTCACACAGTCCCAAGGGTTGCCATTTTATTTTTTTTAAACGAAGTCAAAAATTTCTTAGGGTATACCTTGAACCATATACATCGATAGATTAACGCTTGCAAACCTGGAGATCTAAAAGCTGATTAAAGGTGCTGAAATTGTTGTATGAAAACTTTTGCCGAATTCGTAAATGAAAAATAAAAGCTTAAGAGCATATGGATAGGTATGATATCGAAACACGTTACCTTCGGTAAATCCATCATATAAACTTATAAAACTCAAAAATCGTATTTTATCTATGCTCTAATAAGAAACGGCCAAGCATGTTTATTTTCTTTTAACACCTTCTAATCTTAGTGTTCTTTGTATTATATTATTTTTACTCAAATTGATGATTTTATAAGTTGAAGCTTCGTTGATATCTGTTAAATTTTCACACAGATTCATGAAATATCTACAATCGTAATTTAAGGAAATATACTTTTTGAAGAAATGAAATTATTTAATCTCTGTTCAAATAAAATAATATATTTGCAAACTATTTTTAAAAAATTATCTATATGCTAATGAAATGATGACGAATAAATAAAGATCAATTCGATATCCAGTTCTAAAATATAATATATCTGAAAATATATCGATTTGTTTTATCATGACAATTATCCGTGTATTTTAAATGTTATTATCTTGTTTTTGGTTGAAGAATTTTTTTATGTGGTGTGAAATAATGAGGAATGTATATTACAGTACTCTACAAATAAAAAACTGTGGAGATATTACTTTCTCAACTAAAAGATATTTGGCAAATAACTTTAAAGACATTTCAAGATGAATCTGTCATCTCTTTTAAAGATGATATTTTAATCTCGAAATGATATGATATTTTGTGACTTTTTTTTCATATTTTTAAAAATAATTATTTTCACAAAACATTCGATTTTTGTTTACAGATCGGAAAAAAACTGTGATTTTGTCGTATATTTTATCCTATTTTTAATTCTTTGATGATCAATTGTGCAGATTGGTCAATCTCGGTAATTTTCTGTGAGAATATTTTTTCAAAAATATTTTTTAAATCAAATAAATAATGATAATTTCATAGTTTTTGATGCTACAGAAAATTCTATTGATTACGTTACAATTTTTACAAATTATTTATGTTTCAATTAACAATATGAAATATTTAGTTACTGCTTAATGATATTTTTTCGATGATAAAATAATAAATTTTCCATATCTCATTGATAGTGAGAAGAGGATTTATATCACATATCTAAAAATTTCTAACAGGATTAATGCTTGATAATCACAAAATATTCTCTTTAATGTAGCTTATATTAATAATTTTTTGATATATCATTTTTATTTACATAAAGTATCTTCATGGCATAACGTTCAAAAGCTTAAACGCATGAAATATTTTCGATCGTTATTAAGGATAAAATAATTATGTTATTTCGGATCTTTCGGTATTTTTAAAAGTATAATGATTTCTCTTTAATTGCTTTGTAATTTCGTGCATAAGAAATTTCTTCATGATACTTGGAAAATTCATTTAAATGCAACTAAAATTCTTTCCAAATATATCAAATTTACCGATTCGTTAACCCTTTTATACCTTTAGTAAAAATCCAATTTTTTCATTTGAAAATACATAGACCTACACATAGTTAAACTATTTTAATATTCAGAGTCTATTTAAAAGTATTTCTATTGTTATAAAGCAGAAATTTTTCCATAAATATTCCGACGAACGCTTCAACCGATTTTTTATTTTGATAAAACTGTTGTGTATTAACTCTTATTGTTTTTGCGAAAACATACCATTCATATTATAAAATTTAACATATAACTTTCAAGCTTGTATCACTGGGCACTTCAATAGTAGAGAAAATTATAGGATACAAATATATGTTTTCATGAAAGACGTTTGTTTAAACATCAGATATTTAAAATTAACGGATTTCTGATCATTTTATAAATCTTCTTAAATTGAAAAAATATAACATGGAACTACACTATCTTCGATATTCTTTATAATTTTTTTAATATTATACTTGAAACATAATCAAATATTTTTGACTTTTTAATTTACATGAAGAGAATCATTTTGAATGAGTTTATGTTTTTTCTCAGTTGTTTCAATGACACGTTAATTAAAAGTCTGTTTGAAATTGGAATCCCATAAATTCAAAAATGTAAATTGTACGAGTAAGTGTTAAGCCTTTACTTTAAGGTATTTTTCACAATGTTTTTAATTTGTAATATGCTCATCGATAGAGTTCATCAATACGATGATTCATCTAAATATAGCTGAATATTATTTATTCCATTGAGAAGGAAGTTTATAAAAGTTGAAAAGCTTTTGGATTTTATCGGTTTGTCAAACTGGCATGAATGTACACTTAAATTGTCCAAATTAATTCATGAGAATTGTCAAAACAAAGTGTCACATTTTCAGAGAAGCATGCAAATAACCTAATTATTAAAAACATTCAAAGGTAAATTTAATTTCTTAAAAATTTACATCGTCAATTACTAATAAGAGGAAATTGATTACTTTTTCTATATTTCATGAAAATTATTGAAAGCCGAAGATTAATTTCAGAAGAATTGTCATTCATTGAAAGATAAGAAATAGACTTCTGAAAGGACAAGAACTAACTTTATAACCCACCTGTTTTACTTTGCAGATGTTTTAGTCTCGATATATATTCGGAAATAAAAATTGGTCAAACACATAAATTTTTTAAAGAATAATTTTCAACAGTTCAATCGTATGACGTTTTTAAAGTTTGGTTGGAAAACTATAAATTTTTTCTAAAGATCTAAGTAAAATTATAAATAAATTTTGTAGATTGAATAGGAGAGGTTGGATGATAATACACTTAAACAATACCCAAAATATTTGGTAATATGTGATTAATTTTCAACAGTTAATAATAATTTTGATGCATTGAAACTAAATTTCATCTTCTTTTTATCCGATTCATATTTTTATTAAACAACAAGCGTAAAATTCAAAATTTAACTATCCTCGAACTAATGATGAATTAAATGTTCTTTATACTGTTACGAAAAATAATATTTTTATTTTATGTTCAAATTTAAAATTATGATTAATATATGGTAAATTTATAAACTGAAGGCGACTATCTAGGTGTAATGGACAATAAAAATAAAAATCAGAAATGCAGTTTATCGAGTTTTAAGAATAATCACAAAATATTTTCCAATAATTATCTAATAAGATGATTTTTAGTCATTTAAATAACGTACACCTTTGAAATCAGTTTATGATTGGATGAGAATTGACAAAATTAAGACATGTGCCTTTTGTTCACATTTTTAAAATGTGTTAAAGCTCTTTAAAATCACTGAAAAAGAATTTATATAAACAAAATTTACATAGTTATCTACAAATTACTTTTTTTCAATTCATTTAAATATCTAATATATTACATATTTTATTGAATATTTTACTAGTCACAGCGCCTCAATCTGTATTTAATCTTCTAAAAATTTTCTTATAAGTTAACAAATATCTGGATAATCTTTTATAATGTTCTATATTGATTAGTATAAAAGAAATGTGTTTCAATTCGTCGAATCTTATCCAGATTTGGATTTGTCAAGCATCTAACCATCATTGTCGATGCTACTGAAAAATAAATAGATTTGTTATTCAAATTTTGAAAACGTGTTAAGAATTTATAAATGATTAAGGGACTGTCTGTTTTCAAGCGATATGATCAATTTTAGCTATTTCATGACTTTCGTAAATCTGAAGGAATATCAACACTATTTGTATCTAATATGAAAAAAATGATTATCTCAGTAAAGTGCAAATAAATATCTATTGGTTTGGTAAAAAAACACAGTTATATTTGTTTCAATATTGTACTGACTATTTAAGCATTAACGTGAACAAATAGCTTTAAAATATTTTAAATTATGATGCAAAATCTTTTCTATTTATAAATTGTATACTTTCAAACGTTAGCATCATCCAATACAAAGAAAAATGAAAATTTATGTAAATTAATCCTATCCTCCCAAGCCTTAAAAATAATCTTTGATGACATATTTATCAATGAAATTTAAAATATATAATTTTTAATTTTTATATATGATGAAAGATTTATTCAAACTTCAATAAATCTGTAAAGATTTGTGGTTAATATATATTAAAGATAAATTTTTTAACAATTTTTTTACCATTATATATTTTAAATTTAAGTCATCAAATATCAAAAATTATCTAAAGAAAAAACATTAAGTTATACAATTTTATCTTAAATAAATTTTAATAAGTATTCAACGATTAATTGAATTGATAAAAAACCAATTTTATCCATCTGTATACATACCAAGTTAGAACACTACTCAAATTGTTTTATAAGTAGACTTCAGAGTAAATTAGTTGATGTCAAACTGTTAAAAAGCTGAATTAAATAAATTTATTATTTTATACAAATTTGATTACTTAAACAGGAAAGCACAATATCACTGATTCAATATTGAGTTTTCTCACAGCTGAAAATAATCTAATTATTGTTAATTCCATATTTGTAAAGAAGAAATTTCACGGTCACTATGTAATATCTGGTATTATTTTAATGACAATATCAATATCTAAAAATCTACATTAAATAAAGATAAAACAGAATTCAAAAATTTTAAATGTTATCTAAGTCTTATTTTTGAAAAAAATCATGAATCTATTCTTTAAAGTTTGGAATTTTATTTATTGAATCGATAAAAGATAAACATATGCTTGGTGCATAGTCATATAAATCCATCAATTCAATTTTGTACATGTGGTTTATATTCTCTTTGATATTAACTTAAACTTATGAATTTATTTCGTGACTTGATTTTTCAAACAATAATTGTGAATATTTTATCTCTCTTTTTCTTATATAATGACTAAAATTAAAGAAAAATCAAAATCAATGATTTATCAAACGTATTAATTGAACGTGTATTCTCTACTCAATCAAAAATATACTTTAGTTTTTCATCATATATCATAAAACATTATTTTTTTTAAAGTATATTTGAGAATCATTCACCAAACTAATTAAAAATCAAAATTTTATTTTTATTTTTTTCATTTTAATTTAAGAACATTCTCACATTTAAGAGAGTGATATTTTACAAACGTCAGAAGATTTAATTAATTAAAATAATTTTCAAAAATATTTCGATTATAATTTCTTAATTTAACAAGTGAAAGGTTCTTCACACATCTATCTTTTCATTGTAACGGTTAAACGAAAATTTCAACAAAATCTAATTTAAAAGCGTAATTATTTATGTATCATAAACCAATACCATACACCAAGATACTTTTATGAGTTTACAGAATACCTCTCTTTTACTTTTAGTTGAAAATATAAATTTAAATAAAGATAATATAATTAATAATGTCAGTGAGTAATAACGAACATTGAATAAATATTAAATTTAAAATATTTATAAAGAAAAACCAATATATAAATTTTACAGTTTTATTTTATGAAGCAAAATAAATTATTTCTCTGAAAAAATATGTAATTCACATTTTAGTTTTCGATAAATTGTTTCATGACTGCAAAAATATTATATTTAATTTATCTTTAAACATATTCAAACTTTATATCTGTGTAATATATACTGAATTGATATAAATTAATTTGACTTTCTTCAAATAATTGCTTCGGAATATTATCCATCTGATAATGTTTTTGCTAGAAATAAAATCAAAGGTAAATAAAATATATAGAATGATCAATGCATAATAATTTATAAAAAATACAAGAATGGTTAAATCATAAAATATGAGAATTTTCTTGTTTATTTAAATAAACCCCTCTTAAATCTGTATTTTATTGATGATTACCTTGTCTTAATTAAATTAATCGAGTTAAATGAATTTTCATATCCACTATATCATAAATAAATTAAAAATGTAACATTTATCAACATGATTATATGAAATTATTTTTTAGATAATTTAACAAAACAATAAATTTTAATTTTTGGTTTAAAATATTTTAAAATAGAAGAATGTAATAAAAATGTTATTTTAAATTTTTTTAATGAGATAATAATAAAATATAAAAAAGATAGAGTTAGAAGAAATAACAAATTATACTCCCATATATCTTAAGAGTAAATCGAGATTTTCCTTTTTAGAGAATCATAGTATAATAGTTAAAACAGTTTACATTCAAGGATGTCGAAGTAAATTAAGAAAATGTAATTTAAAGTATCCCAGACTTTGATGGAAAATATTATTACGGATAATTTTCAAATTCATGAGTATGAGCGATTTTCTTTGAAAATATAACCTAAAAAGATAAGATGCGAACATTTAGATATATGAATCTTGAAAACGTATAAAAAATTACATATGGTAAATATATAAAATGAGTAAAACGCTTTACAATGTAGAATTATAAGCCGTTTTATTGTTACATTTAGAAAGATATAAAAATAAATATTCATGAATTTATTTTTAATTTTGAATCAAATTAAAATTTTGAGATTCTTTCATTGAATGACACGTATATCTTTGCATGATGAAATTATCAAATAAAAACTCATGATATTAAATAAATATGATAATATTTTGTGGAGGAATTCGAATACAAACGAAATTTTTAATTTATTATTTTAATTACATCAAGAGGTTTAAAACTTAAAGTTTTTCTCTTTCAACTTAATCAATGATAAGTAAAGAAAGAAAATTTTTTCCTGACATCGCAAAGCTATTTTTGATGCATTTATTTTATATCAGTTGTCAATTTCGCTGTTATTGCCAAGTTTATTTTTAACATTGTTGAGAAAAAAATAAATAATAAATTAGATTTAAACTTATTCTGACTTATCATAACTACTCAATGTGAATATTTCTTTTGGATATAGGATTTATTCAATTTATACAGTAACTACTTTATCAATTGATTATCTGATTGAATATCGAAATAATATTAAAGGAACTTATATATCGCATGATATATTGTTATCAATAACTTCTTTCTCACTTATAAATTTCTTAAATTTGTCTTTTTATTTATAAATTTTTCTTCTTCTGTTGGTAAGACTGTGCATCATCTCACAAACCGCAATTAATTTAAACTCTTGCTCACATTCCTATAAGTTTTATCTTCAAAAACTTTTAACTGTTTTTGTTCATTTGGATTTTTAGTTCTAGATCTTACAATATATAGGCATTTCCACAAGTCAGTTTAATATCATCTTTTTTATATTGAGACCAAGAAACACTGATTAAATCTTTTCACATCCTTAACATCCAGTGAGCAATCTATTTCTATACCATGTGATCATTATAATAGGATATTATTTATACTACTCTGGATATAATTAAATATCAAAATAATCAACTCATGTATTTCCAAAAATTATTTAATTTATAGACATGTTTTTTCAAGAAAATATTTTTAATATAATTTTCAAAAAATTTTTAATTTATAAATAGATTAAATTATCATACAAAAAAATTATTTTGTTATTGGGTTTTTATGACTTCAAGAGAATAAATAGTTTTGAGAAAGTTTAAGTTTTTTTTATTTTGTTTTGAATTTTAATAAATAGCAAAAAATACCTTATTATGATGTATCATAATAACAATTACTATGATATAGATCAAGCTTTACTCCATTTTAAAATATTAAAATGACTGAATTTTTTCAAATTGAGAAAATAATATTTATTACAGATTAAAAATACATACAATAAAATAAATCTTTAAAATTTTATTTTTTCAATAATCAACATTTTATTTACATTTAAAAAAGTCGTCTATATATTCATTATTAAATTTATTTATCTATTTTACTTATTAAAATATAAATTTACTTATAAATTTTTAGTTCAAAATTTTATTAAATATCTGGTGGAACAGAATGAAAGATTTACCACTTTCTAGATATTTAAATTTATAATACTCTATGAACATATTATTTTTGCTCAAATTCCCACTTGGAAATTTTCAGGATTTATTTAAGTGAACGTAAATGCAAATATATTTTTGTTATTTGCAGGTTTTATCTAAAATTATAAGCTCAATGTTGATGTGTCCAATATGTGCTAAAAAATTGATAATTTAACAAAATATAATGATTGATAAACATCAATTTTAATTTACCATATTAGTTTTAAGTCCACCGCAAAGATATGAAAGATATTATTTCTAATTGTGAAATTTTCATTTTAAATCAACAAACATTGACACATTTGAAAATAAAATCATCCCTATCAAGGGGTCAGATCACTAATTAGAAATTGTAAAGATTATTAACCTTTGAAAAAATAATTTTAATGAATAAATTCACTTAACTTTTGTGAGTTAAACAAAATCAAAAAACTTAATATTGTAAGATAGTAAATTCTGAATGAACATTCAGTTCAAATATTATTATTTTAACCATATTGACTCAATTCAGTAATTTTTTAAATTAAGAATAAAAATATATTAAGGATAAAAAATGTAAAGCTAAATTTTCATATTTACACACGCACTTATCTACTCAGAGGTTTTGTTATGAATTAGTATTTAAAAATAAAATAAATTTTTCTCATACATTTTAAGCCTTCGACCAGACCATTTTAGTTATAACATAATAAGCTCATTTAGTTTGAATTAATGTCTATGAAACAATATAAAATTCGAAGATGCACTAAATTCAAAATCCTGTGCGTCATAATATTATTTTTATCAAAGATTAACCATCATACCATTCCTTAGATTTATTTGAAAAGATAAAATATATTATTCGTTCAAGAAGTTTTACTTGATAATAGAACTTTATGAATTCTCATCGAACTCATAGATATGAAAATTAAAATCTATAACTATTCTATCTGAGGATTTTACATTTCAAAATAAAAATTTTTGAGACTAATTAAATGAATTTTATGAAGATTCTAACATTTAAATTTTACATATCAAGCTAAACCTGTGATAAATTCAAAAAAAACAATTGACGTAGATGTCAATTATTAGAAAGAGATAGAAAATAGTAAAAACTAGATTGTAAATATTAACCTTACAGCTTTATTTTAATTTCTTATTTAAAAAGAATAATAAGAAAAATAACAACTCTTAAAAATATTAAAATAAAAATAATTATGGGGAAATATTTTTCACAGAATGATGGATTTTAAACAAAATGATTTTCTGAAAACAACTTATCACTTTATAATTTCATCACTGCTTGAATGAGAACAATGCTAGCATCACTTTGCAATTTATTTCAAGCCTCTTAATATCACAATCATTCCTATTATTCAACGATGACTCAGTAAATTTAATAAATTTTATGAGGAAAAAGTAGTGTGGAAATCACAATGATTAATTCAGATTTTTCTAGAATTCTCATAGCTTATAAATACAATAGTTTATTCGTCAAATTAGAGATTATTAAGGTGGTACCATATGTGAATTATAAATTCATGAAAAGTAAATGTCAAAATTTAATGTATTTTATTTATTTATAAAGTTTAATTAACCGTAAATACAAGCTGCACACTCAAAAATAAAATCAACTAAAATATATATTTAACGGCACTCAAAAGTCTTTCTGAATAAACTATCTAAATTATCAAATTCATAGAAATAAATTAAAATTTAAAGATGTATGAAATATTCATTGAACTGCTTTTAAAAAACTCGACGAACAAAACAAATCAGTTTTAATAACTAACATGTTTCAACATTAGAATTTGATTTTGCAATGTATATTATTATGATTTGATTTGTGATTGAAATAATATATAACGACTTTTAATATATATTCTTTTAGACTTCTATAAATAAAAAATTATCTCCCTTAATTACAAATAGTTTATTTTGGATCATATTGATAATTTTGTGAAATAATAAAGAAGGTTTGTTAACTTTCAATATCCTTTAATAGATCCATTGACAATAATAATTTTATGGAACGATTGTGGTAATACCTGTATTTGTTACTATTTCTAAGAATTTATGATCATTAATTGGATGAATAAAATTAAGGAAAAATTTTTTCTCATATTATATATAAACAAGTCATCAATTGAAACTCATTATTTTTGTTGTAAATACCCTAAAGATAATAAATATGTCAAAAGACGTCATTTCCTATCATATCTTTATGTTTCTAAATATAAAACCAAAAATATAATGAGTAATGATCGATCTATCGTTGAACAATATCGATAAATCTTGAAAAAAAATTTTCCGAAATGATTATTCCTCAAAATTATATATATTTAAATATTGAGAAGTTATTTGTTGTTTAACTTGATTTATCAAAATTTCAAAGATAAATTTTCATTCAACATTTTTTTAAACATCTTAAAAAGATTTTATGTTGTTTTTAAGATAGATTAGTTCTGTGTATCAAATATATTCCTTAAATCACACGATCCATATATTTGATAAATTTCTAAGACAAATGAAGTTTTTTAAAATTCTAAATGTCAAAAATGCTAGAATTATTCAGTTTGGTAATCTTAGTTGTCGAAATGTATTTTATCCAAATTATGTTCATAATTTAAGATTCATATTATTTGGTAATGACCTTAATATGGTAAAATATGAAACAACTTACGGTTATTATTTCAGAAAATTCCATTCATAAACCAAATATATATTTTTCTAATTTTCAGTATGTCTATTTAATATAAATCTAGAAATTTAAAAGATTCGTATTTTCGATGATCAGAACCTTAAATATTTAATTTTCAGTATTTTAGCATCGATATCGTTGAATTTATATTTTTTACAAAAGAAAAAATTAAGACGAAATATCCTATCATTTCAGTTATCTAAATTAGTTGTTTATTATGGGTAATGGAGTATGAACCTTCAAAACAATTAATACTATTTTACATTCAGATTTGTAATTCATAACATATAAAGATGAAAAATCAAACAATGGTTATCTGTCATAAATTATCGAGATATAATCAGACGTATAAACAATGAAATTTAAAATTAATTCCAATGACATATTTTCTAATTATGATCGTAGAGCTTATATTTAACTTCAAATATTAATAGAACCATACATTTATAAAAAAAGCCCAGGCTTTTATATTTTTTATACAAGATATGATATCATATATATACATCATTTGAAAAGCAATTCATTTGAGTTGTAAAGAAACACATGATATATATGTCAACATGTATTATCCATTAAATTTTAAAATTTGGATTTCACATGCTGTCTACCCTCGAGTTTTATATCAAGATAAAATGGGTTTCATATGAAAAAAAGAATTTTTGATTTTTGTTTTGAATGTTTAATCTTTCAAGATTTTAAATATAATTTCTCATATGAAAAAAATCATTAATAATATTGTTAACTATTGATGTAAATTTATGAAATTAATAATCGATTTTATCTTTCTACGTGTCACAAATTCCTCGAAAATAAAATGAAAGACTCTTTGTATAATCTTTCTAGAAATGATTAGGTCAAAAAAAAACAAAATTATCTCAGCGATTAAAATTAATATTGATCATCTATCAAAAAAAGTTAATAAAATCTTATCATTTCAATGCTAAATTATATGAAATTCGCAAATAAGTTTTTATTTTCAAAAATTTATTTTGTTATTTATTCAAAACGAATGAATCTAAAACTCAGATTTGTCTTGTTGAAAAACCTATTGGAGAAACAATTTTATCGCATATATTACCTCTTTAATAACACTTACCTTGATAATGGGATATCTATAAAAATAATTTAAAGTTTTTAAACAAATTTCTACAGCTATTTTCCACCCTCGTATTTTTTATGAAAACGAGTTTAACAAAATATACATGGGACTTTTCATTAAAAATTGACTGAATACATTGATACATCAACTGAAATTGATATAAAACTATCCATTTTACAGACTAGATAGGAATGATATTATTATTTTTTTAATTCGTAAATTATAGATGATCTTAATCATACTATCAATGGCTGGATAAAATAAGATTTGTTAAATGATGGATATACGATTTTATTTTATAGCTAAAAGAGAAGTATAAAATAATTTTTATCTTTTCATATATTAACAAGAATCATGATCATAGTGCCATTTAGCAAAGGATAAAATTTCTTATTTTTGATATAAACTTTGTAAAAAAAATTTTCTAAATTTTTTTATCTTTAATAGTAATGAATTACAGTCTTATTAGGATAAATTTTCGAAACATATATTCTTCCAGATTTTAAATGGTCTAAAGAATCTACCAAAAATATTTTTTCGGTTACAAACTTTTATTCAAACACAAACAAATTAAAAAAATAATAATTTACGAAGGGTTATCCTGTAAGAAGTAAAAATTTATGATCTTTTTCTTTTTTTATCAAGATTTTTAATAACATAACTTTCAATTAAATTTTAAATAAATTAGATTCACAGTTATCTGGGTTGTATTTCACATAAAATAAAATTGATACTAAACACCATGTTCTCAGCATATTTTCAACAATGTCAAAAAATTTCATTTTTTGAAATCCTTAACTGTATAAAAATCTAAAAAAGTCAATGAATTTTTTTCGCTGATTTTCATGTAATAGTTGATTTTATATGTTCAATAATTACTTAACTGTTATCTTATAAAATAATTAAAAGCCAAAATGAATTTAAAGAAAGTCATCTATGATATATAAATTTAATATTTTAATAAAAAAAAGCTTTTTTGTTTTTTTATTATAACGTAAGCTAATTCATTTTATTCTGCATAAAATAATTTGAAAAAGTCTAATATTTTATTTTAAGTTATTAAGAGATTCATTATATTTTTAATATAATCCAGGAATTACAAAATTAAAAAAATTTGTTGTCTAATTTGTTTTCGATATAAATTTACACATTAATCTTAAAAGGTATAATCATATCTCATTGATACGAAAAAAAATCAATTTGTTTCAATTATGCTGATTTTACAAAGAATATTCCTTTTTAATATGTATTTATAAAATCTTTAACAAATTTTATATTTAGGGTAAATAATACAAATTAATATATCAACATTCATAAATTATTCACAAGATATAATACATGAGAAGAAAACATACAAAAATAAATGTTATGCTTCTCTCAGGGACTTTTCAGAATACTAAAAACAAATTTAACATCAAAAATATCAAAGAAATAATACATTGTTAAAAAGAGGAGAACACCATAATATCTATCACATTATTGTGGCTATTAGCAAAGATAAATAATCAATTAAATTGGAAATAGATAGCCTTTGTCAAAAAATTTTCCTAAATATGTAATATTGGTTTTCAAAGTTTTATATTTAAATTAATATAAAATTCAAAGATTTTAAAAAAATTAAGGTATCTAAATGTGATTAATTCTTATATGTATAACATTACATTTTCAAAATATTCACAATTAAACAAAAAAACTAACTCTTAATGTCATATAAACATAAAGCGTAAAATATTTTATCAAAAAATTACTTTTAGTATTCCAAGAATAAACAAATATTATAAAATGATGATTTTTATCAATCCCCTTTTGCGCCCTTCAAAAATAAAACAGTATACAAGCCTCAGTATTTCAGATAAGCAAAAAATCAATTGTGTTTTGTAGTAAGAAAGAAAATAAACTACAAATTATCCTTATAAGTGATAACTATTTGATTATTAATAGAACTTTTAAAATAATTTTATCCTTCATTGTGCTTATTTGATAAAAACCATCAAATATGTTAATATGATTTAAAATTTTAAGACTAAAAATTATTTTATACTTTTATTATATTTTAGAATAATATGAATACATTTTTTGATTTTTGATTTTTATTATTCAGGACAATAATAAAAATATTGAAGAGTATATGTTTTACAATTTTATCATCTTTAATGTGAAGATATATTTATATCTTTGTCGAAAAATCATTTGTATTGAATTGAATAATTTTTTTGATGAGTAAGCATAATTAAAACTTCTCAACTAAGTCTGTTCAATGACGATTTCATTTTTTAAAAATTTTTTTAGTTTAGATATGCTTACTTAGTTTTGGCGTTCAGATCTACTGTCTATTCGGCATCCTCATTCAGGTGTAAATATCTGATTCATCAAGTGTCAATTTAATCCCACTAAATACCTCACCGTCACTTCGTCTGTTTATGGCGTCCATATCTCTGTAACAATCTCTGATGAAAGTTAAATGATTCGATGCCTGTATTGGTACAAAAAGTGACAAAATATTAAAATTACAGCAAAGTTTTTTCGAAACAATGAAATCATTATAATTTTTTCTTTTTGATGTCACTAAATTATATTTACAATCTTTTGATAAAATTAAAATCTCTATATTAAACTAAACTCATAGTCAGATTAAATAAAAAATTTTCATTAAGATTTCAATCCATATTATGTATATTTTTCTTCATAGAACAATATTTTATGAATAAAAACAATAAGATTTCAAATATCACCTGTCTTAATCAAAAAATATTGATAATATATTTAAATTCAAAATAAAAAATGTTGATATTTTGTTTAAAAACTCAAATATTTTTTCGAATATATCAAATTAAGGACTACCTTTTTAATAGACTTGTATCAGTTTATAAACAATTTCACTTTAAAATTTTCTGAAATTTTTAATTGTTTTACCTCATTATCATTATTTGTTTTTGTTATCAAATTTTCTCATTTTTTACCGTTTCCTGAAACTCAAACTGTTCAACCAATTAACTTAATTGTGGTGTAAATACATTATGAATTTTTTTATTCAAAAAGATTATTCTCAAATGTTTAACGGTAAGTGTTAAAAAATCAAATAAAGTTAAAATTTTGTAATAATTACTGTTTTTGATTTTCCTTCAAAAATGATTTAAAGTTTAAAGCTCTTAGAAACGAATACTTGTGAAACTGTTAAATTTGCACGATTTATTTATTATTTTCTGTCATTCCATTGTTGGATGAATTTTTATATTATTTAATAATATGTGACTTTTAAAATTAGCTCATAATAAGATTATCAGGTCAAAATGGAGATAAAAAATTACTTAAAATGATCAAAAATTATTTTGACAAAAAATTCAAAATTGAATCTCAGTAGATTTGTGATATAATGTTGATTAAAAATTAAATATTACTTTCTTTAATCTTCACATTCTTAAAATCTTTGGATAAAATGAGAGAAAAATTTTAAATATAATCGATAAATATTTTCATTTAAATCTTAATTTGGCTATAAGTGCATACATATGTTTTTAAATCAGTTTTTATTATTTAAAATAATCTGAACTCCATTCATACACCACGGCATTTGAATATTTTATAACTTGAAAATAACTGATTTAGATTATGTAACATCTGGATGTATTTATCAATTAATTTGAGAAATTCCTTTGTGTATATATCTAGGTTTTGACTTTTGTCAATCAGATTTTATGTGTTACTTTCATATACTGTGGTGTCGTTTGAATTTATTTCAACTTTTTTGTTTTTTTTTCGCATATCAATGACAAACACAATGCTAAGAAATCTATAATCATATTTTCAAGTCGATTTATAGCTCATTAAATAAAATTTTCATGATTTCGACGTTTAAAAATTATTTTTTTTAAACTAGATTTTTCATCAATCACGAAACTGAATATTCAAGATTGAAATATGTTTTTTTGAAGTCAAAAATCCACACATTAATAAGCTAGGCTTTTAATATTTTTTCATCTTATTTTGGAAATATATTTTATCCAATATTTATAAATTCGATAAATGATTTTATTGACATTTATTCGTCTCCCTGTTTTGATTTATATGAAAGACGTTAAAAAAGAAAATAAGAATTAACAAAATATTAATTTTAATGTTATGTAATATTAATTTATAACATCAATAAATAGTTTAAATTTCATCATGTTTATATTCAAAAATATCATCCAGAATTTTCCCATCTCTATAGCTTATTAAAATTAGGGTAAAACATAAATTCTCTTTGTGATTAAAATATGACGATTTCAAATATCTAAATTAAAAATATAATAAGAAAATGATGCACAAAAATTTAATCTATTTATGAATGTTAAAATCAAATTAAATTATTCAGGTGAAACATAGACGATCTTAAAAATATATTTATTTATAAATTAACAGTGTTAAATACTCTTTTATCCAAAAAAAATGTATTTTTTTGAATTCAATTTTAAATTTAAAACAATAATTTTTTGATTTTAGGGATATCATATACAGACCGATTGATCAATGATACTATATATCTAAAAATCTATCGAAACAAAAGGATAAAATTAAACCAAAAAACAAATTAAAATATTTTAGAGATCTTAAAATAATTCGTCAAAATCTACATTTTTAATTTAAAATTAATAATTTATCAAAATGTTTTTATTTTTTTAGCGTTTTCCAATAACACTGATAAAGTTGTTGTTGTATGGCTTTTAAAATAAAATGTTCAATGCTGCAAATGGAAGAAATAATAACTTTGACAGATATGTCATCTATTTGCCATAAAAATTAACCAAATGTTGATTGATTAATTGTCAAATAAGGTCTTTAAAAAATGGTATATAAACAGCATTTTTTAATGATTGATGAGAATTACAATTTAAATATCTGAGATGAAAAGAAAAGTGTACTTTTTTTATTTGTGTAAGCGGTATAATTTAGACTCCTGGTTTTTTGTTTATGCTTCGACATAATAGGTAAGGATGGTTAAAACTATATCAAAAACAATAAAATTTTGGACACGATATTGAATCTTAAATTTCAAAAATTTAAGACGAGATAAAGTTATAACTGCATTTTATATGATTTTACAAATTTTGGATGTCTTTCAAATTAAAAACACAAACACAGATATATATATATATTTTAAAAATGGACAGATATAAAATATAAAATCATATATCTTCGAAAATCATCATTGAAACAAAAGTTTGTTTTTTATCATAATTTATTTGAACACTTTATAAATTGAAATATGTTTGAATGAAAATGAAATTGTCTCGAATTCATTTATCCCGTATAATTGATATAAATAATATTCATTTTCATAAAGCACTGATTTCATTGAAAATTATCAATATAGCATGTTTCCCTATGTTCTAAGATAAACAAATTAAAAATAAAATTCACATAATTAGATAAAACTGTAATCGTAATTCAAAAGAAAGAATCATAAGAAATCCCACCTATTATAAGTCCTCATTTTCTAATCAAGGATACTTTGACAAATCTTCTAAATTTGAAAGAAAAACGGACTGAAAATGTTATGTGGATTAAATTAAACATAATCTCTTATATACCTTGTTGAAATCTATTATTACTATTATTTTTAATACTTCGGGAAAACTAAAATGTAATTTCATATATTATTATCATTCTCTATAGATATTAATCAGCTCTATAAGTTTTCATGTTACAATTTTTTAAATTACGTTAAAAATCCAATTAGTTTCGAAATCAGCAAAAATACTTAATTTGATTTAAACTTTCTCTCAAAATCTAATTTCCTGTTCATAAGATTATGGATATTTATTATATGTGATGTAGTTTTCTGGATAAAATTATTTTTTATTGCAACATTTGGGCGTTTATTTTTTTTCTACAAATATGTTGAATCTAACATGCGGTGTCAATAAAAAGTTCTCGTAAGAACTCATTTTCATTCTCTTGCAATCCTTTGAACATACAATGCACAATTCATGTTTCATTTCACTTTTGAAAACTTTGAGAAGAATGTTTGATATCTATTTAAAAAAATTTTATTTAATATCCAGTGATAATTTCTTTGAAATACTTCAGAATTATCTTGTTAATTAACTTAGAGTGTTGAATTTTATTAATAAGTAGGTTTTATGCTTCAGATTGCTTCTTATTCAAGTATATAATTTAACTTATTGAACGAAGCAGTAAATAGAATGTCAATTTAGAAGAAACTCGAACAAAAAATTGGACCGATATTCGTGATATTTCTTATTTTATGAATTAGAATTGAGGGAAATAGTATTCATACTTTGTTTATGCAAGAGTATATTCTGTTTTGAGCATAGAAATAGAGATAATTATCATTTGCATTCTCGGCGTGAGAAAGTAAGCGCTTTAATATATTACCATTTTGTGAAGCTTTCGAGTATAAATTTTATCGTCTGAAGCATTTTGTGAAAATTTGACTTTCGAATTTATGTATTCAAAAAATATATTAAATTTTATCTTCCTCCAGTTGTAGAGTATTGATAATTTTTTGATTAATTTCCACTATGAAGAGAAAATATAAATTATTAAACATAAAACTCTTCGTATAAAAAGGAAAATTTTCGAAATCAGATGATATTTTATGTTTGATATATTTACACAAACAATCTGAAATTTACATGTGAAATGAAATTAACACAAATTTATTTTTCTCCTTATGAAACGAGAACTTATAAATAAACATACCATTGAAATTTATTGATCTTAGGGGTTAAAATGTTTAGGTTTTCAACTATTTTAATTAATTTCTACAATTTTGATGAATGTGGGGAAAAAAATTAAATGTGCTAGATACTAATTTATGTTTTTGAAAAGAGATAGTTATCAATTGCACGATCTACATTCTATATAATTAGTTACTTTTGCTCTTTGTAAAGATCGCAATCAGGAAAATTCATAATCATATCCTATGACATCGGCGAAATTTAATGCTATTTATAATCTTCTATTATGATAGAAAATAATAAGTTGTTTTAATTTAGTAAATATTTTATTCAATAAATTCGAGATGAATAATTTATCTCGACACCCGAAATCATTAAATTTCTATAATTTAATAAATACTTTGATAGAAACATTTAAAATTTATTTAATATCATTTTAATTAATTGAATTTAAATATTTATCAGTTTGATGTGTTAAATATGTTCGACTTTTCAGAGATTTTGATAAATAATGTATTTTTCCTCAAATTTATATTAAATTTTATTCAAAGATAATTATTTCAACTACGTTTTTGACGGTCTGGCGAAATAATAAACATTATTTTGAACATTATCCTGATTATCTTGAAAAATTACTTGAGTTTGATTTTCAAAAAAGTTTTCTGGAAATTAAAATCTCACGAAACGAATCAAAAATTCATTCTTATTAACATTCATACCATGATTGAATTTATGAAAACGTTTACCGTCTGACGATTCATTTAAAATAGGCTGTATTTTTATTGTTTTTGTATAAATTTACTCGATTTAATAACTAGCAAGCTTCGAATTTAAAATAGATTTATAATATATATTTATGATGGTGAGAAATTAAAATACGCGTGATGGATAATTAATAATATGTTTGTAAAATTTGTTTTAACGATATAATTTTGATAAAAGTTGCATAATATCTCTTTCGTCTTATTCAACCAAAAATATAATTTCACCTTTGTTTTTTATTTTTTATCATTTCTGAAAATAATAATGCGTATTGATCAACCAAACCAATAATATTTTCTTTTTAACCATCGAGATCTTTTTAATGTTTTGTATAAAGCCTCAAAGTATTATTCATTTAAATCCAAAACAATTTTTTGACAAAAATTATTTTATAATCAACGAAATACTTTTGTTGGGTTATCATGAAAATAAATGAAATTTATTTTATTCTAAAATTTTATCAAAATATGAAATTATTCAACACGAAGATGATTTGAATTTCTCTGAAATTAACTTAGTTTAATTGGATTTGGTAAATTTTAATCTGAATAAATTTTCATCAGTCATATAGTTGAAAAGACTGTTGATATTTCTGATAAATTTAGAATTTAAGATAATTTGATATGATTGATTTATGGTAATTTTAATGAATTATATTCATAATCCAATGATGTGAATAGTTAAGTTAAGTATAACTATTTCAGTTAACGCATTATATGGAGTTATATATTTGTTGTAAAAATTTTATTTGAAACTTAAACTGTTTTTAATTTTTAAATCACTTATCAATAAAAATTATTTACGAAGATAAACACAACTTTGGTGATATAAAATATTAATATTATCCATCTATAGATTTTTAATATCATTTTATTTCTAATATGCATCTATGTAAAAAGTAATATATTAAAGATCTTATTGACACGTAATTTGAATAAATTGTATCTTAGTGATATTTTTATATTCTATCAAGAGTTTGAGATGGGATATCTTTGTATCAATTTAATTTGAAATATTTAATACTGTTTACAGAGCTATTGAACTAAATATAATATAATTTATATCCGGAATAATTTATTCAAATAGTTCAAGATAAAAAGATAAATGGACATGAATACATTACATAATCTTGTTAAATATATTCAAACATGCTTTAATATAACGCAGCTGCAGTACAGCATAAAACAGACAACTAGTTCTCTTTTAAAAAAATCTAAATACATTTATCATTGTAGACATTTGAAATTCGAAGACATTTAAATTTTTTTGTCAATTCTTTCTGATTCATAAAAAACTAAATTAAAATATGGTCAAGATTTATCTTGAATTTGAATCCAAAAATATTAAAATTTTGATGTTTAAAATAAGTTTTAATGGTTATATTTAAAATATTCATAAAAATAAAAATTTATTTTGAAAATGTTGTTGAATGTTTTAAAAGTAACCCTGTAACTAAAAAATCTAACATAGAAAACATTTATTAAATAGTTTGAAATTCATTTTGATTTATTTGTTTAATAAAAATATGTCAATAAGCTGAATAATTTTACTAGAAATTAAAATTCACTCTAATAAAAATTCTTTTATGTTGTTCAACATTTTGATTTTTTATAACATGGTTAGAACTGTTAACATTCAAATTGAAAACCAAATTTATTTTATTGATAAAATAAGAATACAAAGTTAATAAAAATCGATTTATCAAATATGTGAAACTTACGTCATTGAAAATCAACACAGTTAAATAAAAGATAAAATAACATATATTTATCATCTGTAAAAGGTATAAAAAATGTCATTTTTAAAAATCGTTTTAAATATTACAAGTTATTAATGCCTACTACTTTATCCATTACATGGTTAAATTAGAAATAAGCTCTTAATGTATAAATTAATAAATAGAAGTGGATATTTTTCTGTTAAATATTATATTAACTATGATTAAAACACAAGAAAACCAAGGTATTATAAAAATACTTTAAACTGAGTATGATTTATCCTTAACCTAATTTAAAAATACTTGAGTTACGATCGGCAGTTTTACAATATTTAATTTCTAAAATTATCATTATGAAGAAGAAAAATTAATTTAAACCTTTCAAAATTTTAAAATTCACTAACACAATTGTTTTCAATTGTTTTTTATAGGGAATAGAGATCAAATAAAAAACAATAGATATCAATTATTCATAAAATAATATTATTTAATTAATATCTGTAAAACGGATAAATCATTTTTGTTTGCAAAATAATAAATTAGTTAAATCATTGAGTAAAAGTCTGAAAATTTAAATGTGTAAAATTAATATTACTTCACAAAACATTCTTAAACATGTAATAAAATAATTTATTTACTCATTTATTTATATGTAGCAATACTATATATTTTTATCTTTAAATCATTATCTGCCTAAAATGACATACATTTTATCAAAATTTTAAAATTTAGTAACCTTTTTAACACTTATATTTCATGTCATGTGATGTAATCAAAAGCTTTTACAGATTTACAATCTGAAAACAATTCTCTATAACAGGGATATTTTTGAAAAATTTATTCATCATATAAAATAGTCTGAAGTATTCATCATTCATTTATTGAATGTATATTATCATATATAGTTTACTACATATGTATAATATTTTAAATTTTGCTTTTCACAAAACATCACGCACCCTCAGTCTGGAAATGGCGGTTTCAAGCAATCTATGAATATTCTTACTTAAATTGTAAAAATAAAATTAATTATTAATTTTTTTATACCACTTTTTGTGAAAGGAGTCTATGTCTATTAAAAAGCCTCTATTTTTAAATCATATAGTATAAGATCAACCATAAATTTTATTTTCGAACGTTATTAGAAATATAGTCGACATTAAAAAATAGATATTTTAACATCAATAAATTATTGGTTAAAATTTTAGCAGTCAATACAAACATATTTTTTAAGAACATGAATTAATGATATATTATTGCACATAAGTTAATCTGATGAAAAAGAGTAAATACTCTTGCAAAAATATATAAGGAAAATGGAAAGTGTATTTGAAATTTTATAACAATAATCTTTGTAATTTTGATCAAATTCAACGTTATATTAAATTGAAAAACTCAAAAGAAATATTTCAAACATTATAAGAAGAATTCTTGAAGAAAATTCACGAGAAAAATGAAAATTTTAAGTATTTAATGGTATTCTTACGTATAAAAATTCATCTTAAATTTTTGATTTTTAGTATAAATAACAAATTTCAACAATTTACAAAAAAATTCAACATATCATTTGAACTGTTGAAAATTATATTTCAAAATAATAGACAGTTTAGAGCATAAAATTATGTTGAATAACGCATTATTAAATTTTTTTGCGTAACCAATAGAATTATAATTTTTATATTTTTAAATACTATTGAAGATTTTATTTTAATATAATATACATCAATGCTTTATCAAAATATCTATGTTTAGCTTGTTGTATTTTTTTTGACTTCATATATGTCAAATAAAAACATATTGTTTAAATTCAGAAGTATCAAAACTAATGAATCAAATATTTTTCAGATTTAATGCGCCTCAATTTAGGGTTAAAAATTATGCCACTTATGTTGCCTTTACAACAAAAATAACAGAGTTAAATTCTTTTTCCAAATGAGATTATAGCTAAAAATCTAATTATATGCATCTAAACATGGGATATGATGTTCATTTTATTTCACAAATAAAATTTGAAAATATAAATCTTATGACAGTTAAAAAATCTAGAATATCAAACTCTAATCCCTTCACTTAAAAGTAAGTAGAATCAGAATGTAAATCCTGCTAAACTACTAGAAATATTTAATTATTTATTGTACTTAAATATTATGATATCGGCATTTGCGAAAAAATAATCTCCATGTATTTTAAAATTCATTGATGAAATACTCGAATCTTTGTTTCATTATTCCTATTTTGGATAAAAGAAACTCATTATTAAATGAACACATTGATAAAAATTGTTGTGGATTTTTGAGATTTGAAGGTCCAAATGTAATTACACCGTAATGGTATTCTCTATTAAGTACTTTCCTTCTTTACGGAGAAAATATAGATTAAAAATATATGAATGTAAAAAGTAATTAATTATGTTAAGAAGCAAGTGATATCAGAAATCTTAAATGTTTTAAGCAATGAATTTATATTAACAAACAATTCATGAAAATTATCCTTAAACGCGTAATATAACTCTTTGAAAGAAAAAAAACTTTGATACTTTTTACCAATTATTATATTTCTCACAAGATATTTATCTAAGATTACGAATAATATGTAATTCATAAGCATACTCTCGAAATTTACTTTATTTTGATTGCATAAACTGATTAGAACAGAAATAAATCTGTTTGAAGTTGACACTAGAATGAATTCAGTAAAAATATCTCTCATTCAAAATTATTCAGCAAAGAGATTCACAAAATATCTCATCATTATCAAAAATGAAATCTCAAATATGATGTTTTAAAATTTTTACTATAAAATAAATGTGCAAGAACTCCAAGCTCTTTAAATTATAACAAAAAGAGCAATTTTGTTGATTCTGAAATATTTTAATGTTTGTAAACAATATTATTTTAAGAATAATTTTTTAATATTTTTAAGAAAAGAATTTTGAGATAGGTATGTCTCAGTTGTCATAAGAATAGAAGCTTAAAAGTATTTCTATGTTTAAAATTAAATCAAAAATTGAAAAGCACAGAATTATGCGTAGTATCTCAAGATTAAGTACATGATTAAGTGATATAATTATTTGTAAGATGAAAAATCTAACTTGTTTAAAATTACTAATTATTAGGGATGTGAAAATTTTGAGTTTTTTTAAATAAAACTCATTGTATAAAATTTTACTTTGATATTTAAGAAAATATTGTTATTATTTTTGAGTTACAAACACAATTTTATTTTTTTGTAACGTATATTTCTTGAGTATAATAATGACTTATTCACACGTACAGGTTTAGAAAAATTGACAACTTAATATTAAGCTAAATTTATGTCGAAAATTATGCAAACATTTTATTTATTAGCTAACTGCTAATCTTAAAGTAGACGAAGACGACAAAATTTACTGCGTTTAATGCCATAAACAATTTATTTTAGGGGGAAAATATATTGATGATGTACCAACTTCAACACAAACTTCCCCTCATGTATCAACATCTTTAAGAAAGTGAGGGGAAAAAGGGTTCTAAGGTTCAATCAATAATTAAAATTTTACGATGTCGGTGAGAAAACCGTGAGAGACCATGTTTCAGAAAATTTGAATGTTTCGATTTCACGGTTTATTATCAGTTCAGGACGTCTGGCGTCTATTGAGGAAGAATATGGACTTCTTAAAGTAAATAATATAGCTCTTCAAAACACAACCTACAATGTGCCTAGTGGCCGTACAGTCAACGATGTTATTAGTCAGATGTAGGACAAGAAGTTGGCATAGCATTAGTAATCTATCTTTTTTATTCATACATAATGCTCTCACAACAAACTTTTAGACCTTAAACAACGTTGAATAATTCAGCGATAAGACAGAACACTGGATTGATTCAGACTGGAAACTGAAATCAGTATATTTAGGTTGCTTAGTTTTTGACTTATGATACACTGCCGAAAACTTTTCAAAATTTAAAAGAAGGTTTGATGCTGCATGGAGCATCACTGATGCAAAACTCTCTTTCCTAACTTACAGGGCACGAAACCTAGTCTGTGCTATCTGACAAAGAGATTTTAGTCACAACCTACGTCTCGAACACTCCCTTTAACTTAACATATTTGCAGGTTTTAATGATACTATATCGTCACTTATTGTGTTAGATGTAGATACTCAGATGTATATTTTTAGCACATAACGACAAACTCATCTGAACGAAAGAGAACCCATTCAAATGACTCATTGCGTAAATATAATTTCATGTTCCATAAGATATGGCAAGATTTGGCAACTCGTGAGAACAAAACCTACATGATGTTATCTAGATTGTTAGAAGTTACCTATGTATTTATGCCATATCAATTCGATCATCTCAAAACTGAAATTGATCAAAGCTAACCATATCATATTTAAATAAAATTGTGAAATAAACATTTTTCTTAGGATTACTCGCAGATGCTACTAAGTTTATTAAGAGTGAACCATATGCCATATATTCCACAATTCTTTCTAGTAAGGTAATTTGTGCGTATACCGCTAAGGATTACCGATAACGATCAAGGTTATACTGCACTGTTCAAAACTGAAAAATTGACAAATTAAAAAACAGAATTGAAGGTTTTAATGCTTTGACAAAGTTTTAAATGGTTGTGGTCTAAGATCTACCTTACAAAAAGCTCACCTGTATAAAACGAGAGAAACTTGAAGATGTATGTACACCATTGTCTCATGCATTTTTGTACTTCTTTGATCAAAAGAAACACAGAAAGACGTTATACAGTGTCTTATGAAAAATCAATGAAAAGAAACAAGCACCTGTGGAGTAAAAACAAAAACTTACACTGTTGCTGAGTACCTCAGAATCACATTAGTCAGCCTACAAATCAGTATACTGAAGAAAGGTCGAGCTGAAGTGAAACAAATAAGTAACTCGCATCCAAAAAAAGGGATCCTCTCACGTCGATGAAACTTATAAATAATCGTTTTCCTGTTCTAAATAGTTTGGTGCAAACAATTCATAATGTACCGGCAACAACTGTACCTTGAGAAAGACCGTTCACTTCTTAATCATACAGTCAATAAAATTCGATCAAGTCAACATCTTGAAAATTATAAACGCTTTGGTTTTTCTGCCTTAAAAAGTTAAACAGACGATAACTTAATTTCCAGGAAGTCAGTTTTTTATTATGTTCTGTAATACATTAACTCTCTATTTTTTAAGATTCAGAAAAATTACTTACGTTTGTGGTTTTGTATGAGTTTAAAGCACTTATGTTTGAAATATGTAGTTAAATCATGGATTGTTTCGGATCAGATACATATAGTTTGATTTATATATGAGTTACAATCAATCGATTAAAATTTGTTTTTTAAAGCAAGAAAATTGTATTTATTACTAGCTCAAATAAATACGAAAGTAAAATTTATCTCATTTGCCAATAAAACAGCTAATTCTTCTAAAAGATATTAATTAACTCAATTTTGATAAATAAAAGGATTTGATGAATTAACTTTATGTAATATCAAAATTTGAACTTATCTTAATCTGCTATATATAAAACTCCCTTCAAAATTCTTGCAAACTTGAATCTAGCCTTCATTAGAAAATGCCTCAAAAGTTACTCTTTCGAGGTTCTGACTTAAGTCAAACAAATGTTAATTGATGTTATTTTTTAATTTCATATCATTTGACATACCACCTCAGACCTATCGAAACCAGATTTATCGACGCAATTTTATCTCATAATATCTTATAAAGGAGATCTATTTTATTTTGTTAAATTATAAATTTATAAACAATTAAACAAGTTGCAAATGTTATGATTTCAATTTATGCGAGCTTTCATAAATATTGAAATAATTTTAAAAATATAATTTATACATTCTTGCTAGCTATATCAAAGAAACATATTTAACGATCTAGAATTTCAGTGACCTTTGTATCTCTATAACCTCGATAAGTCTCTTATCAACCATATATGAATTTAATTAAGTTATATTATTCAGTTTTAACTACGTTAAATAAATGTAAAATCAATAAAACTGAATTTTTTTATTATTATATTATAACAAGAAACATATTTCATGAATTATACTAAATAAATAAAAAATGTTTTATATTTTTCGTTAAAAATTATTTAATAGATATAATAAACTGCAAATAGTATTGAATATTTAATTATCATTCACTTAAAATTAGCATATTTTATCCTTGAAATATCATTCGACCTTTGAATTAAACAAAGTTGAATGATATATTGAAACACTCCTGAGATTTATTAAAATAATTATTTCTCGATATTTATTCATTTTTTATTTGTTATATAATTAATGTCTCATTTCCTCGATTTTTAACAAAATTTCAAATGCTATTTAAATACCTATTGAAGTTTATTTTTAAGATTTAAATAACTTGTGTTGAGATCGATACATTTTTGAATAATAGAAAAATAGGTTACTTTAAATCGCGCTATTGGAATGATATTTTTAAATTTCCAAAGAATTATCAGATTTTCGTGAATTTCTATGCATTTTAAAATTCACGAGAATTAGCCAGCTGTTTCTTTATTCCATTTTTACGATTTTACTAAAATTCTTTGCTCCACATAATTAAATTTAATTTATTTGATAATGATATTAACAAGACGTAATCATAAAAACTAGGTTTGTTTAAGTGTCATCCATTCATGACTATTAAACTTGTATTTATGCCAAGTTCACTTTTAATTTTGTTAATAATTACTCTTTTATGTTTTCGTTGTTTAGTGTACATTCGCCATATCTCTGAATATAAACAATGTCGCTCATGAAAAATTAAGATTTTTAATAATTACTTAAATATCATCCAAAGTAAGGTCATTGACAATCTAGTGATGTGTTAACTTAGATGGAGACATATTCTCTCAACAGAATACCCCCCAAATTTTGATTTTAATTAAAGCTAAAACAGTTTTAAAAGTGATTTTGAGTTTAACTCACGAAAGTCTTAAAAACAGGGATAAATAAAACTGGCATCGTTTTTCTGGTAAGCAGAAAATTTGGAATATTTAGAAATATAATATCATGGCTGTTTTAAGAAGAAACTCATGAAAATTACGCTTTTTATATCTTCTTGCGATTTTCGAATTGATCCTAGAACTCAGCTAATGCATATTTTTCTATTTATTCAGTATTATTAAATTTTCAATTTTAAAAGTAATCTTAATTTGTAGCTAATTTTATTTAAACTGAGTGAAGTAAGAACTCGCAATAAGAATAAATAAACAAATGAGGAGTTATCACAGAAAAATTATGAATTATTTAAATGAAACATAATATTTTAGTTTGTCAGATACTTTAATATACATCAATCAATTTTCAAGATGATATGCAGTTTTACAATATTTGTTTGAAATATATTCAAAAGTAGATTTCGTTGTACAAGTTTGTACATTTCTTAATTATTCAATTGTTAATTTACATAAAAATACCTTGGATTAATTAAGAATAAACTTTTGAATTAGATTTTAACAACATTTTTTAATTATACCAGTTGACATAAATGGATTAGGTTGAAGTGATGAAACTCAATGATACAATTTGTATATGAGGTTTATTTAATCTATTGATATTTATGAAATTTGAAAAAAATATTTTAAATTAAATTAGATTGGATTTAAGGTGAATAATAATTAAATATTAATTATATAATGACGGCACTGTAAGAATAAGGTCTCTTTCTTAAGATGTTCTTCTAAAGACATTTATATTTGTATTTTTACTGATTAAATTTTTTAGAAACATTCTCATATACACATCATGATACAGATTCACGATATACTTAAAAATCTTATCATTATCTACCCAATGCTCATGATTAATCGTTATTTTACCAAACTTATTCAATTTAAATTTTTATCCAATTTTATTTTTATTACAAAATATTGAGTATTTTATTGTCAAAAATTATTTCATGAGCGTTAAATCAAGGGCTTAGATTTTAACAACTCTAATATAATTCAAATTATATTGATGCAGACATAGTATTTTTTCTTATATATTTTACTATGATGAGATTATTTCAACTTTCTTTTCATTAAACTGAAAAAATCTTTGTCATCTGTCGTATTTGTATTGATATCCTTGAATAATTATTGATATTAACCACCCATTTTTTTCTACCTATCATGAAATATCCTTTTATCATTCCTTTCATATTTTTAAAACAGAAGAAAATTTTGACTTTAAAATCCAAAAATAGCAAGTTAAAAATAAAATACACATGTAAATAATTATTTATTTCTTTGATCATCAGGTATATTTATTTATGATGGTTTTCTGACAAATATGTACTGTATAACAATTGTTTGACTAATTTATCTTTGATAATTTTTCACAAAAATATTCAAGTCCGTGTTTTTATGTTTGAGATAAAATATTCATGTTAAAATGTTAATATATTCATATCTGTATTAAAGTTAGAGAATACTTTTTACCGTTTATTTGAAAGAAGTATATTTAAACTTCTAACGAAAATATTTATAGAATAATATCAATTTCTCATTGTCTCATTATCTTAATGAAAATTTTGAATTTATAAAAGATGTAATTTCACACAATGTTTTGTATGAACTCTGTAAGTGTTATTAGAGTTTATTTTTGTCTTCGTTTATTTGGATTTTTAATTTTGTAAATCAATTATAAATTATTTGTGGTTTAGAAACATGACAAATAAATATGATTTTCATTCATAAAAACCCAAAAATGTTATAAAAAGTAATTTATTTACACATAAAGAATTTCAATTTAATACATTTGTGAGTTTATTGAATCAAATATAAAAATAATTATCATTTCTGTAATTTTAGAATATTTATTCAATTTTTATGAGATAGTATAACTGTATAAATTTAACTTTAATAATTTTTTATCACATTATAACATCAATTTAAATATTGTAAAAGTAATTTCAAAATGATCAATTTTAAAAAACACGATAAACAATTTAAAATGGGAATTAAGTTCAAATTATCAATGAAAATTTAAGGTGATTAAATTCGAATCAGAATCAGTATAAAAATAAATGTATAGCTTTTGTATCAATTCAAAAATTATCACTAAATTTTATTCTTCAAATTTTTAGTTTCTTGTCGAATTAAAAATATCCTCAATATTTTTTATAAGTCTTAAATATAAAAAATGAAATATCACACTACTATTCATAAACTAAATATAACTGTCATAAATAATTTTATCTAAATTAGCGGTATTAAATTTAAATCTATAAATAATTCTCTGATTAAAGTTGTATTTCAATAACAGTTTGAAGAAAATCAACATAAAACATCAAACTTTTTGTTTCTTTTGAATTGATCGCGGAACAGAATAGGTTAAACAAAATTAAAGGTTTATTTTATCATAATTATATTTTTTCCTGGAATAAAACTCATTAACATACGTTTGATTTTTATGTAACAGCTGGTATTAATTTAAACTTTTAAAAGATTTTTATTTTAAAGTACGAGTAGAAAAAATAGACAATTAATGTGTATATCGTATTTTACACATTTATAGACGTTCAAATATTTTTTTAATTGAATATTAAATTAAAATATATCGAAATTCTTTTTCATATGTAGAATTTAATTTAAATTAATTACTAATTTGTTCAAGTTGTCGTAAAAATAAAAACTATTCATTCGTTTTTTTGATAATATATATTTTCTAAATTTTTATTTTTCAGTTTAATATTATGTTCTTAAATTATTAACTTCGGTATATTTAAAGAAAAAAATACAAAAAGTTTTACAAAAAAAGATTTTTAAATCTGTTAAACTAACAGTTTTTAAATTTGAAATGTGTTGTTAACACAAAGTTAATGATCATAAAATCAAACTATCTTGAATAAAATTGAAATATATGGGAAATTTTATTCTCACTTCTTTAATCATAGTTTGAAACTGTTGAACTACTGAGCACATTTATTTTGATTATCAATTCCTTACATCATTATATTAAAATTGAATACTCCCAAACTTGTAACTTATTAATTGGTAAACAAGAGATGATAGAATTGGAATGTTTAAGTTAACCTTATGTGAGACATAGAAATCCTTTAGAAATTTCAAAGTATCACTTTAATTTGATCCTGCAGAAGTGTATTTATTAAAAATGTTTCAAAATATTTTTTGAATTTAATCTATTAAAGAACATAATTCATTGAGAATTACTCGTTAATAATTATCAAAATGATAAAATAATTGCAAATAAGCACTTGCAATAAACGAAATAAATTTTTCACCTATCATACGTAAATATTTTTATCATCTTAAATCGGTATTCCCTTTTAAGTCACTTTTATAAACATAAAAACAAACATTTGATATTTTAAAATTTGGAGATGAATCTTTTTCTTTAAATAAATAATATTTATAAAGATCAAATATTTTAAGCTAGATTTATTCAGCAAATCTTCATAAATTTCTCATAGGTATTATCAATGAAGCAACAATTTATTTAATTTAAATCAAAATATAATATTAGAATCATTCTTTTGAAATATTGTAACAAAAAGAAAACGATAGAAACAAAATTATTTTAACATACCAATTTGTGTTCATCATACCAAAGTGTCTTATAAACATCAAAGTATTTTATATTTTAAAGTAAAAGTGTAAATTATCTGTTGACATTCACTATTACAATAAATATAGGCCATTAATAAGCGTAAACCTGGTTTAAAAAAAATATTTTAATCAAGGATGAGTCAAATGTATAATGAAGTGTTCCAGAAATGCTTATTCATTATATTTCGGTTTTTTGTTGAATCACCGTTGGCGCAATTTTTCAATAACACTTCATAAAAGGATGACATTAATCTTTTGCCTCTTCGTGTGTTTCTCGCACAATCTCAAAAAAATTATGACAGCATTAGCTTTTCGACGTTGGCGCCTTTTTTGAATTTGGTTATCTTTAATAAGTGATATCAATTTTGAAAATTTTAAAAGTCCTTTAATCTTTCGTTGAAAAATCATTTTTTAAAAGCGAATTATTTCGAACATAAAAATCAAAATTATTTTCAAACATATCAAAAAGATAAATGTAATCAAACGCACTTATCACTTCTATCTAAAAAAAATTCTAATTTATTATGGTATGACTTCACTATAGTTTTTATGATGTTCAATACAAGTAATAATTTTGCGATTTTCTTAATTTTTATTTTTAGTAAAACAAGAAAGATATGGATTATTTCAAGAAGACTAAAAAGATCAAAAATTGATTGCAAAATGACTTCACTTGTTGAATTTATTCAATTTTCAATGTAGATATGGTACTTTCATTCCTTTGATCAAAATGATACTTTTTGTGAATATCTTACACATAAACCTTCGTTTAATGTAAAATTATAAATTCATGAAAACCATATATAGTTGAATTATCCCTATGAATCATTTTTATTTACAGATGGGGAGTTAGTAAATTTGGTAAATTGTTTTAAAATGTTATTTTTCTTCAAAATATGTAGTAGCTGTGTTGGTTTGGTTCAATAGTTTCTTCGTATTTACTTCAATTAAACCTGATGCACGTTAATTTTTTCATTCATAGAATATTATTAACTTATTACAAGTCAAAATTACACTGAGATATATCTCCAAACTAGAAAACGCTTATTTTAACCAATAATTATAATTCTAACTTGAATTATCTTCCAAATAATAAAATAAATGATCGATTTAATATTTCTTTAAATTTAAATTGAAAAATTTTTAACATTTTATTTATGTAGTTTGCAGATGAATGGTAAATTTTAAAATGCAAAAATAAAATTTTAATCGATCACTTTTTCATGTAAATGATAATTATGCATGCTTCATTATATGACCTATGGTTATTTAAATTAGTTTCATTATACCTCTAACAGAATAGGCATATACTGAACCAGAAAGTTTTACGTTGGCTAGTTATCTTACAATGGAAATCATTGCATACTTTTCAAAAGATCTAAATATAGTTTTTCAAATCAATTTTATTGGTTTTTCTGTTTCTTTAATTTAATTTTGTATAAATATTGCATCCTCTCATGTGTTTGTATATTTATTATCCTTGTTATTTCTCGTGTCTACGATATTAATTTATGATGAAACATTATTACAAAACACCTATTTTTTAAAATGTTCAAATTGACTCAGACAATCGTTTCAATATTAATAATATCAATTATACATTGAAATTTTAATTATGTTATATGATACTAAACATGATATTTATCACTTGTCAATTTAATTGAATAGAATAACTCAAACTATTTTATCAAATGTAGTACATACATAAAATAATTCAACGAGATCAAATTAAAGCGACAGTTATGAATTTAAATGATTTAATTGTCTAAGCCTTTCAAATATTTAGAATTCTAAAACCAATAAATTCGTGAAGTCATTTCATTGTCTTGGACTATCCTTCAAAGGTTTACAAGAATTATAAGATACTGAAGCAAACATAAACATAGAGATGTGTAAATATTTGGTGTTGTGTCACATAAAAATTCAATATTACAGATATTGGTTTTTTGAAGAGTTTTTCATTTCTTTATATTCACTCTAGAATAATAAAAGCGGTATTTAAATTAAATGACGGATTTTAGTAATCCTCGCGATTTATAATGATAAATATGCCGGTTTAAATAAAAAATTGAGAGAATATTAAAAATATTATCTTTGAGTAAAAATCATGATAAAATTGCAAGTATTTATAAAAAAAATTGGCTGTTTGAATTTGAATTGCTATCCAAATCAATTTTTTACATATATAATGCTTAAAATGACGTGAATATTAACAAACAAGTATTTTGAAAGCTGATTCTGATAAAATAGCATTTGAAAAACAGGGTTAAAATAAATTTCTGTTTATATAGTTTATTCTTCTGTTAAGTAATTACTAACCTATAGAAATATCAACTAAATAGATTCCAAACATTATGTTTTAACCTGTAAAAATCTTCATTGTGTCGAAATTGACTCAAATTTATCATTAAAAAACTTTTCAGAGTGATGATATTATTTTAATCTTTAGTTTTTGTTATCATTTAGGTTAAAAATAGACATTACTAAGAATTCATCTGAAAATAAGAAAATGTTTTCGGATATTCTTTATATCAAAAACATCGATGAGTATTTTTTTTAATTATTTTTTACGCACGTCCCTATTTTAAAAATTGTAGAACTTATAAGATAAAAATTTGAAAAATACGATAAAATAATATAAATCGGATATATGTATCTTTTAAGATAAAGACAAATTTTTTGCACTTCAATCCAAATCATGTATATTACTTCGTATGTATCAAATACACGATATTTATTATTTTAATTAATTAAAATACTGGTCACAAAGAGTTACCAAATTCTTATATTTTTCAATTTACAGAGTATCGATGAATATTTCACAAAGAATATATATTTTGATGTTTTGTGAAACGAAGTTGATGCAAAGCTTTGTAAATAATTTAAAAATAATGAATATGTTTTTATGTGTAAATCTGAAATTAGTTCGTAAATGTCATTTGAAATTAAGTATGAGACTTATGTTTTTTTATGTGATGTTTATCACAAAGATATCTCATTTCTTGTGGAAATTCTCTTAGGTTATTTATTAACTCTTGAGGTTGAAGTTGACTAATTTTTTAAATGCTTCTTTGAAAAAATATGGTTTTTATGGTAAAAAGGACAACTTAGTCAAAACATCATCGAGAAATCTCCTTTCATGTTCGTATGAAACAAAATATTCAAAATAAACAAAATATTTAATTCTGATAGAATCTCTTAATCATATTAAGAGTTATTTTTATATAGCTTCTCAAATGACAGAGTTTGCGATAACTGTTGTCTTTTAAAAAGCATTCAGTTTAAAAGGTTTTACGATGGGAAGAAAATCTTTGATTCTGACTTCTGTATTCTTCGTAATTAGGAAAAATGCAGAATTTGATTTTCTACCTTTTTCTCAAATACATTGTCATTAGATGTCGATCCCTCATTACTTTTTGAAAATTCTTTGGATAGAGTATATTGTTTCTTCGGACTGTGTTAAATTTTATTAAATAGCGAGATTACCGATTAATATTTCTGCTTATTAATCGTAAAGTGACAATTTCGTGAAAAAATCATTTATTGAAAAGTTATTTTTTAAAAATAAAATTGAAGACTTCCTGTTTACATGAAATTTATTATATATAATTTCAATCTTGAGTATACACTAGATTTTCAATTTTTCATGAATAGATTTTTTCTTTTGAGCTATATGGACAAATGCAATAATCAATTTTTTGTGAGACCTAAAACAAAAACTCCACTGGAGTTTCTATCTATGATCTGTCCACATAAAAATTGATCGCGCATTAAGCGTATTATGTTAATTTACTTTTTCGCACAACGTTTTTCTCACAATCTGTGCATGTTCTCTTAAACTAGTTAAAGTAAAATATTAATTCATTTTTTTATTAAAAATAATAACAAAAAATATTCTCCCATAAATAAACTTTCTATATTAACTGGTGTACTAGTAATGGAGAGTGATTATTGAACATAAAGAATTTTTAAATAATACTAAAATTGGTAAAATTCGTATCTTCATTATTCTGAGAAAGAATTATCTCATAATTTACACAATGTCACAAGTTTATATTTTAATATAGTTCAAAGCATATAAATAATCGGTTTTTTGAAGTATTTTTAACTAAAATTTTTTGACCTAATAAAGTCAACTTATTTCTCACGTTTGTTGATGCTGTGAAATTATTAAATTGATATATTTTTTTATTAATATGACCGTCTTAAATACAATTTTTATTCATATCAACCAAGTGTTAACTTTTTGCTCATTTGTAATTTTCGAAATTAAGACTTGAACGTTAGGTAAATTTATCAAGATATATAATTCATTCAGCCTTATTGTTTTTGTGCCATTAATACATTTTATTATTATTGATCAAAATTTTTGTAATATTAAGTGTTTCATAAAATAAATAATTAGTCAAAAATTACATATACAATTTTGTATGAAGAAAATCTTGTGCATCATCACTCAAACAAATCTGATTTATAATATTCCATGAAACTGATGAAACTAAATTTGATGATTTTTTGAAATATATTTAAGCATACAAATATAATCTTATTTTTCTTCCTTAGCAGCTGGGTTTTAGCCAGTGAATGATTTTTCTATTCTACCATATGCATTTTAACCTCAAAATAAGCCTTAAAATGAGAAATTAAGTTAAATTCAAATTTTTGCCAAATTTAATTTTAATAGTCTTTTCCATAAAGAGAGAAGTAAATTTTCTTCAATTTTTGTAATATATATGTTTTATTTAGCTATTCCATGCTGAATATCTATAAGCTAAAAAGAATCTTCAAAAGCCTTTCAAAAAATAAATAAAAAAAATGTTTGAAAGATATTGAGGTTATTTTCAATAACCATACAATCGTAGGTGTCATTTTATACAAAGTAAATTTCTTGACAGTTTCTTTATGAAAATACATTTGAGAAACTAGCGATGTTCTCAAATATGATATCGACATCATGGACGTATCTATGATGACAATGTAGTTAAAAGGCGAGAAATAGGTTATTAATCATCTGAATAAGGCATTTAAGTTTAAATTAAAAAAATTATAAGATCACTGGTCTCTGTCAAATTCATAGATGATATAAAAGCTTTTAATCATCCATTCGGTTAGTAGTTTTCTATCTAATAACTTTAAAAGATTAATAAATCTTAATAAATCATATTTTCTTGCATTTTTATACCTGCACGACATGTCAAATTTTGACTTAATCCATCAAAAAGAGGCATTTAAAAAATTATCAATTCATTAATCAACAAATTTTTGCTAATTTTAAATTTAACAAGTTATTTTTTAAAAATATTCTCCAAAATATATATCATATTGAAGTTATTCAAATATAAGATTTGATTAAATTTAACTATTAATAACTCAGTTTGTATTGATAAGATCAATTTCCATATGAATTTTAAGGCTGAATAATTTCGCATTATATATTTTCAAAAAATAAAAATTTACTTTTATTCGACCTGAATAAATTAAGATATACATTACTACAATATAAAATTGTGTTCCAAATTAATCATCAATAAATACATAGTGTTAAGATATGCTAGAATTTAACGTGCTTAAATATTAGTACCATCCATTTATTTAAGAAGTCTAATTTCGTTTTTATTTTAGCCTGATAGTCATTGATTTTCAAATAAGAGATATAATGTGCATTGTATAAAGAAAAAAATATTTTTGTGAAATTTTGATTTTTTATTTAGATTTGACTTTCAGGAATAAGATATTATTTTAATTTGATCAGTATTAATGATTTTAAAAAACCGTTTTAAATTCATTGATAATGACTTAGTAGGCTTACTAATTTTAATAATTAAATAAATATAAAGTGATACGAAAGTCATAAAAAGTAAGCTCATAAATTAGAATTAATCTTGATTAAAATTTGCGCAGTCGCTTTTATAAATTAAAGATTAAACTTCGCATTCTTACGTTAAAAATAATATAATTGTTAAACTCTGAACATTTTTGTAAATTAGAACATGAAAATATTCTTTATCAGAATTTTGATAATAAAAAAATTTTATATAAAGGACAAAAATTAATATTAATTATCATATATATCAATTATAAACGTTTACTCTTTATTGAGAACCGATAAATTAAATATTTCGTCAATATTTTTACTTTAAAATTTACTTATTGAGAAAAATTTCATTTTTAGTCATTTTCTGTTTTAAATCTTATTATTATGAAATCAAAATTTAAAAAAACGATTTTTATTTTGATTTTTTTTGATGAAAAGACTTTTTTTTATTTTTTAACAGAATTTAAAAATAATATATAAATTTATTTGCTTCATTTTCTTTATAAATAAAATTTAATCTTGAATTTGATTCCATTGCATATAAAATCTGACTTTTAGAAAAAAGAGTATTTAATTATACATACCACGAAAACTATTATAAAATTTTTCCTCAACAGAAATATTCAAAAGTTATGAAAAAGAATAATCAAACATACCTGATTATTAAATCCAGAAATAAACCTGTAGGTTAAAATATGAAATTACTAATTTTAAAATATTTAGTATTTTTAATGCACATGATTTAAAAAAATAAAAATTATTCTATCATTTCATCTATTAAGTAGTTTAAAGCAGAAGGTATTTCATTCGTCGATTTGAGTTTTAAAATTATAAATTGGCAAAAACAACTATCATCGAAGTAATGAAAATAATTGTCTTTTAGAAAATAAATTTAGGATATTTTTATGATAGTTTTGAATAGGATTATCAGACAAAATTATAAAAATGTGGAAAATTTATCCTTTTTTCAAATTCACTTACTATTTTTTAACAATACTAATATGGATTAAAACGTTAAGAAAACTAATGAAATATCTATATTAAACTATGATTTTAACATATTTGACAGAAATATTTTGATAAAAATTAATTAAATCAAAATTAGAAATTATCACCATAACCAACTTCATTAATAACTAATCATCTTTGAAAGATAAAAAAATAAATAAAATGACTTCAACCATTCAATGATAACCGTTATAAAATGTAATATATGATCTTGTTAAATGAATTTCATAATCGATTTATAAGATAAATTACAAATTGTTAACATTGGAATCATATACTTATTATTTAGTCACAAGATAAATGGAAAAAATAGTATTAGATATCAAACATCCTGAAAAATTTAAGTGCAGTTAACGAACTATTCTCCCTATCCTTTTACGGCACTTTCAAATACTATTTTTACATTAAAATTGCATCATAATACTTTTTAGATAAATAATTATATTAATTGAACGATATATCCGTAGAGAATAAACTTCAAATATTGTCATCGAACATTTTTAATTATCTTTAATATTATCATGTATATCGCTTTAATGGAATCAGCGTTGGTAATATTTATGCTTTATCAGTTCTTAAAAATTTTTCGAACTGGACATTAAGGAAAGAAAATTTATCAATGTGATTATAAATGTTTTTCAGATCTAATAAGGTGATACACATAAAGCCTTGTGTGAATATAACAAAATAGAAACATTTTTAATATTCAGGCATGATTATATCATCATTATAAACAAAAAAAGATTATAAATAAATTTCTAAACTTGCTTTTTCCACATATAAAATCAGATCAAACTTAAAGTATTCTTATAATCTCCTTAGGAACTAAAATGAATAAATGCAAAGAAAAGGATATTCTTGTCATAATGTTAAAATTTCTATTTATTTATCTCAACTATTTATAAGACACATAAAATTTTTTATTCAAATAAATTTTTAAAACAACATTATATTTTGAATGGTAAAATATAAAAATAAAATCCTCAATCCTCATTTTTATAGAAAAAAATGTTATTTTGAAAATGGATTATGAATAAATATACCATGACCTAATCGAATAATAATTTTTTCTTATTAAATATGATTAAAAACAGAATAAAATTCTTAAAAGACAACAAATTCATCAGTGAAGATCAACGATGAGAAACACATTTTCAAATTTTCTAATGTTGATTTAAAATTATATGTTATTAAAAATAAATGGAGATTTGACACGTAATGAAACAAGGAGAAATTTGAGAATTTTAAAAATAATTTGTTTGGTTCGAATGTAAACTATGTGTAAAATAAAATACAATATATTAGCTTTTTTAAAGGTATTATTATTTATTTTATAATATATTAATTTTGGTGGCATCTGCCATGCCATCAGTAGATAAGTTTAAACATGAAAGTTAAAAATTCAAATTATTATTATAAAAAATCAGATTTTTGTATACCTTAAGCTTAATTTTAATAGATTTAAAAAGTTTTACGTAAGGGTTATATTCGACAATAGTACGATAAATGATTATATATAATTTAAAAATCATGTAATGAGGAGACAATTTATGTAACTGAATGTAATGACTTTTAAGAATTTTTATTATAATCGTATTAATAAGGAATGTTCGTTAAGAAACCTTGAAACTGAAGTATTATCTAATATAATAAACACATATAGGTTCCAGAAAAAACATTTGATATTATGTAGAATAATTCTTATCACCTAAATTCAATTAATATGAAAATGTTCATTGAAAATGACTGAAATTTAACATATAATACAAAAAGATCGTAAAGGTGTCAAAATTATTTGAAGGCAGGGAGAAGTATTTAATACAAGTATAATTGATTATGAATCATTCAGATATCAAGTTATGGAAAATATGTTCAACAATTTTAAATTGTTTGAGGTTATATTTTACATTTGTTATAAAATTTTTATGGAGTTTTCTTTATGAAAAACAGAATTTTTGTATGAAGACAATGTTTAAACAAAATATTTGATAAGATTACCACATTTAATTCATGTCAAAAGTATCATGAGTTTATCATCAATATTTCTTGAGTTAAATGGTAATCGTTGAAACGATTCCTTAAAGACTGTACAACCAAAGGATAATAAAGTATCATAAAATTAAATTTTTTAACTATAATGAAATTTAATGTTATAAATTCGAAAATTTCATAAATGAATTATTCTTCGCCTTTTTGAATATAGAATTTATTCTAGACATTGTCGATACACAAGTATATTCTCTGTTAAAAATCAGGAAAACATCATTGGAAGAATCTGTTCAATAATAATGAAAAAATACAACATTGTTAACATAAAAAATAAGTGTGTGTTACGATCGTAAATTGGTATTGTTTAAATAATTTCGATTTACTCTCTGAGATTTTAAATGAAAATAAAAAAATGTTGAAAATGTTCAGATACAAATCATAGCTTAAAATATTAAAAACATATATCTTTGACCATATATATGCCGTATCGATATAGTGAATGAAGTAAAACAAAATCATATCAGTTGGAAGGAGTTTAAAGCTATAAAAACGTCTGAATATCTTACACCTGATGAGTAAATATTAAAACAAGATGATTTTCATAAAATAATTTCGTTTTTAAGTGAAAAGTATCGAAAGACTGAAACATTTTGAAAATATAAAAACATAGTCCTATGAAGATTGTTACTTCTATTGTTAATGTCAAAATAATTTAAGGTTTTTAGGCCATTTTATAAAGGTTTTTAAACCGTTGATTAGGTAGAAGTAAAATATAATATTTTGTTAACACTCTTATGTTTCAAAGAATAATAAAGATGATTTATATTTTTTATTGTCTTCATCATCAGATAATGATTGAACTATCATTTCCTATGGGCTATTTTTTTCAAACAGCTCAACAGAACACTTTTTTTCATAGTTCCATAAATTTATAAAGTTGCGTACCAGTGGTATTTAAAAGATAACTAATTGATAGTCGCACATCAAATAATAAAATGACCAAGGAAAATCAAATTTTATATTTAACTATTATCAAAATCTTCTTATATCTTGAAATAAGTTGTAACTGACTCGATTGATTCATTTTTAGCTATTTGATTAGATATTGTACGGATATTTATTTAATATGATTTGAGATAGAAATGGCAATGTTACTTAAGCGTGAAAAATTTAATTCGAGATTATAAAATTATTTGGCTACAATATTACATATCTCACAAAATATTTTATATTTTTATATGTTAAAATACCATAAAAAATAATAATTAAGTTTTTCCTTCACTTCGATGATTTTTTTAAACCTGGATGCATTTATATTCAACATATAATATATATTTAAGTGATAATTAACAATTTATAAAATTTTAATTAGAAAGTAAGAGGAAAATAAATCACAATTATCGACTATTAACTCTTAATACCAGATTTACATATATTATGTTTTATTAGCAGTGAAATAAAGAAATATTATATGAATTTATAAATTTTTTTAATTTATATAAAATGATACCTCGAATGAAAATATTAAATTTTACAACGAAATCATGCAAATGATACAGGATAATAGGATAGTGTATTTTCATCCTAAAAATAAGTGTAAATTAAAATAACGAGATAAATAATTCAACTAAACATCAAAATCTATTTTATATATATTTATTTATTTTATGGAACACATTGTAAAAATAATTTCATTATTTTTGTCTTAAAACGTCAGTTATTTGTTTTTATACAATACTTTTTAAGAACAGAGTTAATTTTAAAGTGTGTCTAACTCAAAAGCTATGTGTAATGTGAAGAATGATAATAGTTTAAATCAGTTTTTCTCATCAATATATATTTAATTCATAAAAATGAATGCTTTCTTGGTTCATATTTTGATTTTAAAATCAGGATAGATTTATCAGCTTTTTCTTCTACATTTTCATTCTAATATAATTCCAGCATACATTATATTTGAAGATTTTGAAATGTACTCGATACAACTATTTATAATTTTTTCAGCCAATTCCTCCCCACATTTCCTCTTTGGCATTTTGAAAGTAAATTTAAAAATTCAATCAATATCATATCAATTTATGACATCTTATTTCTTTGTTTTATTTCGAGTGCAAACAATTTAAAACATCGCAAACTGAAATATGATGAATAAATTTAAATTAAAATAAGTTTAAATATGAGGCATCATACCATCGAAGTTTATATTATATCATAATTATTTTCAACAATGACATACATTTTAAATTATAACCATAAAATTTAGATAAATGATTCAAATATCAATGAGATAAAATCAGCCATGTCTGTTTCCTTTTAAAAAAAATATGTTATATTAAATATGTGATATATCAGTGAGTAAATTTACAACAATGTAAACGAGCTGATTTTATCATACAATAAACCCGAATTATAATGTAATTAAAAATGTTCATAATTTATATTTTCTCAAAGTAACTAATTCATGAAATTTTACTACAAAATAAATTTATTATATTTTTTTTATCTTATACAATCAATATGATTTATCTTAGATTAACTAAATTAACATACTTTAAAAAGCTATGTCTAACGTTTCCTTATATATTTTTAATCGATTATAAAATTTTCTCTCTGTTCAGATAATTTAAATTTCAAATGTAAATCTCTTACATGATAAAGCTGTATTTTCAAAATTCATCTTTTCCAAAAAATAATCTGTCCATAAAATTTATTCATCATAATTAGACTAATTTTCCCAAAGAAAAATTTATCAACATCACACAACATACAATGTTGTTTAAACGGTTTTTATGATATTTTCCAAATATTTTGAAAGCGTTTCTAACCAGTTTCATTATATTTGTTTCATATATCTTCAAACAGTTATGTCAAAAAACAAAACATATTGATATTTTACAAAACTACATTGACATTTTAATAATAATTTTCACACACAAATGACACAAAAATTTAAGGTTTAATGATAACATAGATGTGTTTTAGAAAATAATCATTGATTTGATGCGTCCAAAATTTTCATGATAACCATTATTCAAAAATTTAAAAAGTTTACAATAATTATATGTCATCTAAATAATCAGTTCGAGCAAATTTTGTATCAATTCGATAATATATTTTGAATACAAATTTAATGACGTTTTTTGGGTTTTCAAAAATTTATATCTCAATTCATAGTTTACTTATGGTTATCTAATGAGGAAACTTATAATTTTACAATCTATTAATTGGCAAAATACTAAGAGCGTAAATAATTAAAATGACATGCAAAAAATCTAAGATTTTGAAAAGGTAAGTGAGAAATATTTCCTTTTATAAATTAGATACTTGAGAAAGTTAAACCAAAATACATCTAATAAAAAAATTTAATTTTTAAAAATATATTTTGAAAGTTAATTAGTATTTTTGAACTTATATAACTACAAGCTCTTTAACGATTCAATACCATAAGCAGAGACCATGAGCAAATTCACCTTCATAATAAATTAAAAAAATTCTAAATCTACATATATAAATATAGTGTTATACATTTTTGAATTTTCGGTTTAACTCATGACTATTTTCACAGTTTGATGACAAAAATACATAGAAAATTACAACTATATATAGCAAAACAGTAAATTAAAGCAAGTAAATATTTCAAAATTTAGAAAAAATAATGTGATTTTGGATTTTAATTTCAACGATAATAAAAGTTCAATGTTTATATTTCTTGTCGATATCAAAATTACTTAAAATTTAACATCTCATTAATTTTTAAATTACACAAATGGAACAATGAGCAGCTTTATTTGTCTTAATTTTTGGATTATAATTCAATTAATATTTTTAAAAGTTATGAATTTTTGATAAGCTAATTATGCATGAATAATGGTATGTTCTCCAATAGGATTTATTTTGAACGTAAAATCACAAATATAACAATATAAACGAATATATACGAATGAAATGTTTTCATTTTTGAATTTTCTTCTGGATGTTTGTCAAACACAAAAAAATGAAACTAATTTATGTTATTATGATTTTTTTCGATAGCAAGTAAATTTTAATTTAGAAAAGTCATAAAGTCAATTTCAATTGACCTTTATTTCTGATAGAGCTTGAAAATAGAGGGAAAAATCCCATATAAATTATATATAAAAACTGAAACATAGATAAGGAACTTTTTGAAAACTTATTATCTTCATAAAATAAATTAACTATCATAGAAATATAATTTTACATGATTGTGAAATTTTTTTTATTTTTTCCAATCATAAAATATAAATTTGACTTCTCTTAACATTCTAAAGAAAATTCAAGTATTTTCAAAATAATTTTCAGACTTCAGACAAATATTTGCATGTGAACTAACAACAGGAAACCTATTTAGTTGAATATTTAAGATAAGAAATAAAAGCAATTCCTTAAAGAATAGATGAAAAAAATGTATATCAGCATAAAAGATAAATTTTATGAGATAGTCATGAAAAAGAAATTTAATTATTTTTTAAGCGTTGAAGAAATTATTTTTCAATCACGTAATAACAAAAATAATTTATTTAAAAAAACATCATCAAATCAATTATTTATAAATTATACATCATTTATTATTTACCACTTTTGAATTTCTTCACATTTTTTCTTCTTGTGGAAAAGATGTAACGAAATTATTTCCAATTTGAAAAGTTTTTATGAACATTAGAAAATAATTTTGTATTTATCTATCAATAGAATTCAAATTAAAATCGCCAAATCGTCGAAGATTTGTCATCGAATTTAGCATTAATTTTACATCATTCATTTTCTTCTCAAAGACTTTTATAAAAATATTTAAACAGAATATACAGAATAATTTTCAACTTTTAATTAACTTGTAAGTTTTTGACTTAAATAATTTCTGGTTTTAACACATTAGTATAAAATTATAATATCAATAAAATCAGTTTCTGTGAGATAGTTTGAAGACAAATAAATGATAGTTATATGATTTATAAATTTTTATTTGATGAATATAATAAAAAATTATAGTGATATCACAAGGGTAATTCTTTACTTTTTAAATGATAGCAAAGAAAAGTCACTATTATCTTGATTTTTGTCTCTTGCTCATTGGCATGATATAGTATAATCTGACTACCAATTCGAGCGTTATATACTCTCATTGCCCATGAGTTATGAGGTTTTAAGTCAGTCAGAGTGCAACGCAACTCGACTAAAGGGGTTTACACTTCTTTAGTGTGATTAAAGAAGGTAATGCGATGAACGATGAAACCTAGAAATTAGAGCTTGACTGGAACGGCCGATGTAGATTAATACAATCTTCGAAAGAACTATGAGTGGTTTGACACATACATGTTCTTCAAAAAATATATTAATAATTATTTTTATCTTTCATGAATAATAATTTAAAAGTTTAAATTCTGTTACTTTCAATAATTGATTTTTATCATAATATATAATGAGAGTATTTTTCTTTGACTAAATTGAATACAAATAGACCTCAAACCTTATAATTAAAACATTGTCATTTAAAAAATCACATCCCTATAAAAATAATAAATAACAAGGTAAAACTAACCTATATTGTAAAAATTGAGTATGAATTGATCAATATGTTTCTGAGCTAAAATTAAATAAATGAATCATATTTTTATAGCTATCTGTGAATTTTAAAATGAATAATTTAATCGCCAGAGAATTTTATAAGCTTGAATTTTGATAATTTGATAAAATTGAAAAAGTCTTTGTGATATGATTTTTTAAACAATAAATACACGTTGATCGTAAATTTAAGCATCTCTCCAAAAATATTGAATATAACATTTCATAAATCGAATTCCGCATTTTTTCAGAATAGATTTAGAAATATCTTTATAAGGTAAATGTTTCGAATAAAGTAACCTATTTTATAAACGAACAGATTTTGATTTGTATTTGCGATGTCAAATAAATGATAAATATACTTTAAGAGTTATAAATTAAGTTTGGTAAATTTCTGAACAATCGAGTTATACTTTTAATTACGTCTCAGAGGCAATTTAAAAAAAAGTTGTTTTATTTTTTTATATTGATAAATGTATCTTTTTCAAAGTAAAGGAATTAACTGAGAATATCTATCATTAGATATAAATATAAAAATACTCATATAGAAAATTTGATATGATTGATGAGCTATTGGTTAACAAATTTTTATTTTTTTTGTTTTTTTAACTTAGAATTAAATTAGAAATATTAAATTTTAAAACACGATCTAAAACCAGAACTAATCTAATATTTTTTTATTTAAATTATGTTTGCGTAAAATAAATAATGAAAATAACATGAATAATTGAATAAAACAGAATATATAACACTTTTTGATTATAATACACTTCATCAATAATTTAAAATAATAAATTATAAAAATGATTTTATTTGTAAAAGCTTTTGATGAGTTAAAATCTGACAAATTTTTGAATGATTTTAAAATAATTTATCTTCATTTTGGTGATAATAATAAACCTATGTTAGGTTTAATGATATCGTGAAACCTAACTTTTTCTTAAACTAAAATTATTTAAAGTTTAATAAAACAAAGTAAATAAATTTTCGAACAATCCTCAAAAATGTATTATTTTTCCCTTTGAAACAATCAAATTATATGTTTTCTCAATGTTTTATTAAAATAAATGTAATTTGACATCCTTAATTTTTTGTTTAAGATTGTTATTTTAAAAAATAATGAATAATTTTCTCATTTAGATCATAAATATGTATACTTCGGGATGTATATAATCAACTTTTTTCTGAAATTCAATAATACGGTTTAATTCAGGAGTTATCTATAATATTCTAAGATCTTGAGAATGCTTGTGAGACAAAATCAATCAGCCTTAATGGCGCTGATTATAAAACTCGAACTACAAATAATTTTTATTTTTCGATCATATATAATGATATTTCACACCGAAGTTTAATTTTTCAGTTTAATATGTTGTTATATATTAAATACAATATTTAGATCAGGGGTGGCCAACCCGCGGCCCGCGGGCCTCATGCGGCCCTCCTAAGAAAATTTTGCGGCCCGCAGAGTTTTAGCATTTTTATATACACGTTTATTTTCAACGGAAAAATGAAAAAAAATTTTTCATCCCCCTTTAATTTCAGTATGCATTCTAAAAAACGAATAATATTAGATGAAAACAGAAGATATAGCGAAGAGTGGGAAGAAAAATACTTTTTTATACTCGAAAATAAAAAGCTAATCTGTTTAATTTGTCGAGAACACGTTGCTGTATTCAAAGAATACAATGTTAAAAGACACTACGAAACGAAACATTGTGATTATATAAAATTCGATAAAGAGATTAAAGAAACTAGACACAAAGAATTTAAATCTCAGTTAAAATCTCAACAAAAAATGTTTCGTCTGTCACTACAACAACCAAACCGAATTGTAAAAGCAAGTTATTCTATTTCTCTTTTGATTGCAAAAAGAATGAAAGCGTTTTCGGAAGGAGAATTCATAAAGGAATGTTTAGAAGCTGCAGCGAAAACTCTTTTTCCAGACAAATGCGAATCATTTTCAAATCTGAGTCTTTCCCAGCAAACGATTTGTCGTCGAATAAACGATATTTCAAATGAAATTATCATCAAGCTACGTGAACGAATTCAAGATTTTAAATATTTCATTGGCATTTGATGAAAGCACAGATATATCAGATACAGCGCAGCTTGTAATATTTGTTCGTCGTAAATGAATCATTTCAAATAATAGAGGAAATGTTAAACATGGTAAGTTTGAAAATACAACAAAAGGTGAAGATATTTTCCATGCCATCGAAAGATGTTTACATGAGAATAATATGAATTTGGATACCCTTTCTGGAATATCAATTGATGGCGCACCTGCTATGATCGGTAAAGAAAAAGGAGCTGTGAAATTACTACTAGATAAAAGGAATTCAAGAACGATATTCAAAATCGTGTTAAGAAAGATGATTTATTTATTATCCACTGTTTGATTCATCAACAGAATTTATGTGCCCAAACGTTATCAATGAATCATGTAATGAATGTAGTAATCAAAACAGTGAATTACATTCATTCGCATGCACGTTCTCACCGACAATTTAAAGAATTCCTGAATGAAATGGATTCTGAGACATAATATATTTCAGTCAAGTTAGATGGTTAAGTCGTGGAAAATGTTTACAACGATTCTATGAGCTTCGGCAAGAAATTGATGAATTTATGAATGACAGGCAAAGACCAATACCCGAACTGAAAGATGATGCGTGGTTAGTGGATTTATGTTTTTGAGTGGATATTGTTGAAAAACTCAATCAATTAAGCATCTCATTGCAGGGAAAAGACAATTTAATAGTTGATGCGTTCAATCATATCAAAGAATTTCAAAGAAAATTGCAACTTTTCGAATCTCAATTGAAAAATAATAACGTTCAGCATTTTCCATTGTTAAAAGAAATGAAAAATCTACGAAATAACAATTATTTTAAATATCCACAAGAAATCTGAAAACTTATAGTTGCCTTTGAAAGTCGCTTTGCTAATTTACACAAATACAATAAGATATTTGAAATATATTCATCTCCTTTTTATGTCGATGTCGAGTCGGTCCCAGAACATATCCAGATGGAGTTGATTGATTTACAATGCAATAACGAATTAAGACAAATTTTGAAGCATCAAAATCTAAAGCTTGATTTTTATAACATTTATATCACAAGAAAGATTTTCAAATTTGAGAAATCTGGCACAAAAAGTCGTAAGTGCATTTGGATCAACTTATATCTGCGAATCATTTTTTTCGAAAATGAAATTTACTAAACATAAATCACGTTCGAGTTTGACTGACGAAAATCTACAAAACCAATTACGACGTGCAAATACAAGCATAGATATCGATCTGCAGAAGTTAAGTGAGAGCATAGAAAAGCAAATATCTCATTAATTGAATAAATTAAATTTGTGAGAATTATTTTATTAATATAATTTTTACTTTGTGTTTTTGAGTAATATTATTTAATTTTGTTTAATTTCATTTTTATTAGCGTCTTATCACTTATGAATGATATATAAATTTTTATGCGGCCCGCGAGTTTATGATAAATTTCCAAAATGGCCCGAAGGTTCATTTGGGTTGGCCACCCCTGATTTAGATTATCTCTCTGAAAAAATCTAAATCCAATGATAAAATATTATTTAAACATAAAATAAAAAAAAATTAATTTTAATATAATATCATCAATAATATTAGAAAGGGATATCACTTTTTATTTAAATCTGACATTTTAATCTCTCATAGAAAACAATATTTTTTCTTGAAAGTGTGATATATTAATTTTGTATTGTTCATTAAATCAGAAAGTGTCTTTTTATACTAATTTAATACGGTTTTGTGTTATAATATTGAGTTTAAATTGAATCTTTAAATTATCTGTTGTGTCTTTTCTTTGTTCACTGTTTAACATTTTTAAATTCATTCTAGTTATCTTGCACATTCTGGTTTGAAAAATCAACATATCCAGATATGTCTCCTTTCATATTATCATGCCGATTTTAAAATTCAGAAAATATATTTTATTTTTCAAAATGTATCATGATAAAATTCATTTATAAAATACTAGATAACTGTAAAACTCAGAAAACATAATCAACATCTGATTTGTTAATTGTTCTCAAACCTAAATGAAACTAAAAATATGAAAATGAAAAATTTTTTTTAGACTAGCTTTTACTTAATGAGAAATATTTAAATTCTAATTTTTACAGATTAGATGATTTTATTGTCGTTCATTCGTGTATATCGCATTAATTTTCGTTTGAAACATTTCAGTGAATATAGATTAAATAAAAAGATGAATTTTACCGATGTGATACAAATATAAAACATAAAAAGAAATATTTACAGGAATTTCTCTTTTATATGTTCATTATAAATTCTCATGTTTTTTTATTTCTCCTTTACCATGATAAAATACAGTGATATTTTTTGTGTCAATGACGATTTTTAAACTTTTTAATTGAGTTAACATTTAACTGTTATCTTTCTATTTTTAACTAATTGAAGATTTTCATCAGCACATACAAAGATTGACAAAAGAATAATAATGAATTTATTAAATATATTTTTATACAATATAATATGGTTTAAATCTTTAAACCTGTTCATTTAGTAAAAAAATAATGAACTGTTTTCATTGGCTCTAAGTTAAAATATATTTGAACACATTCATCAAAAATAAAAAAAACAACTTGAATGATCATATGAATGTAACGATAAGTTGGGGAGGAAAAAACTATAACTTGATATCAAAAATATTTTATAACGTAGAATAAAAAAAATTAAAGCAGGGAATATATCTCTAAGTTGTAGAATCCAAATCCTATTATTAAAAGATATTCGCGACTATAAATGTGGGTATATTTTGTATAAAACAAAATTTGTAAAGGTATCTTGATTGATAGCATAATATGCCAAATGTTTCATTGAATGAGCCGAAAAAACTTTTAAGATACAAGAATATGTACATATTCAACAAAAATAAATGATGGAATTGATAAAATATCCGAATTTCGATTTATTTACAACTAAAAGAGTTTTAAAAAATATGAATTAAATAAACCCAACGTTGAATATTTATTCCGTGAATTAAAATTAAATTTATAAAATTATGTGAAAAAAATTAATTGTTACTCATTTGAAAAATGTCAGCAATATTATGAAAGAATGAATTATTTTTTCTGATATTTGGAGAGAAGCATGTTATGATGATTATAACAGGATGAACATTTTTCAATGTAAAATAAAATAATTTTAAAACATCTCGAAGTATATTAATTAATTATTGCAATTCAAATATTTTCTGTATTGTCGATTTTATCAAATTATAAACACAAAGTATGAGTTATATAATATAAATGAATATTTAAAAATTTCTTTTAAATATCTTCGAACAGATAGTTAAACAGACATGTTTGTATTTTATTCAAAATAAAGCTCTGTAATGGTTAGTATAGTAGAGTAAATATTTATAAATTTTCATAAGATATTAAATATATTTCTGTGAAAATTTAAAATGAACAATAAATTGTAAATCCATTAAATAAAAAGTTGAATTGCACACACTTTTTTCATTGTTTTAAAATTCATCATGTTTCAATTTTTCAAAAATTAAAAATGATCTAAATATATTGATTTAAAATGCGATAATTTTTTATAAAATATATAAATCAATATGAACTCACCATCGAATTCTTTATAGTAGGTTCTGTAAATATGATAGAAAGAATAATGGAAATATTTTATGTCTTGAATTGAACAAAAGTTCAATTATATCCCTTTGAAATAAAGATAATGGATAATTGTGATTTATTTTGAATTTTTTGTTTTGAAAATATAGTTTAACTTGTTCGTATACTCTATAGATATCAGCCATTTAGATAATTCTGTCACATTTCTTTTAAAATTTAAAAAAAAAAGGATTTGAAATGAGCTCAAATGCTTAAATCGATTGAGACATTCTCGATAAATCTGATTTCATTTTCGTAAAGAATGATAAATTTAATAAATATGTAAATTTTGTTTGTTTATGATTCTTTTATAGTTGTAAAAGATGGATAATAATCTTTCCTCAAATTACCTTAAAACCTTTAATTTTTATCAATAAAACTATTATCAGTACAATCTAAATTATGATGCTTATGTAATTCTAAAAACTGATCTTGCTTAATATCTTGTTTATTAAGCATTTTTAAACGTCGAAACGATTGCTTAATTTTTATGTTATTTATTCTATTTTTAATATTGCTCGATTTCTTTGAAATTCATAAGAATTATTTTGTAATTTTTTCTTTTAGGGTTGAATTTTATTTATCAACTTTTTCTAGATTCATATCGCTTTTTTCAGGTTTAAGTAACGTTTCATGAGTAAAAATTGAAAATAGAGAACCATAATATTATCTAAAAGCTACCTTCAATTTTCAATGTCTATCTGATTATTTGAATATGATTTTGAGGAAATAGTATCTTCAAAATATTTCTGCAAAGTGACTAATTTCTTTGACTTTAAATGATTAATCGTATTATATGTTTAAGTCATCACATAAAGAGTTACATTTTTAAAAGACGTATCACTTTGTGAATCGCTTGAAGATTGCTTTCTATCGACTGAATTATTTTGTGTCTGTTTTCGGAATAAATCAGATAAGATTTGTTTTTCTTGTTTCTTCATTTATTTGTTTACAAATGACAATTAATTGATTCATTTCAAATATAAAGAGAAACTATAAATTAACAAAAATGAAAAGATTCTTATACGCACCTCTAAGTTCGTAATGGGGCATGCTTTTTTAAAACCAGATTTATTTACATGCGTTCTGATATTTAGATTGTAAAAAAATTATTACAAACATTTATCCAACTAATAGGAACGAGAGCACATATATGAACATAGTATAGACGAATATTAATTTCCAGGATAAAAATTTAAGATGAAGTATACCATTATAAATTTCTTTTTTGCATGTTGCTACATTCAGCATAGAAAATAAATCATTCTCAATATTTCTCTCTGTTATTGTTAAAAGACAGTTTTATTTTTGTTGCATGATAAATTTCTTTTATAATTTATCAAGTTATCAAAACCTATTTTCCCTCAATATGTAAAATTCATAAATATATCCCACAAAACCAGCACAATACATTTCATCTTTGCAGTATTCTTTTTTTTAGGATATAAAATAGGAATCAATGTAATTTAAAAATAATAATTTGTTCAAATCCTGTCAAATTTTATCATATTTTAGATTCGAGATGGACATGGCATATACGACATCTTAAATAATTTAATTTTTAAAATTTTATCATATCATAGAACGAACGTGTTAAATTTGTTCAAGGGTATTTTTATTATATCAACAAAAAATTTGTATGCGACATAAGCTTATTATGTTTCAGGTTTCTGAAAATTTTCTAAAAAATGAATGTTTGCTTCAAGGTTAATTTAAAACTTAAAAAATTTTTTAAAATGATTGATAAAACTCAGTTTGAGAAGCTGTTTGGTTCAAATTAAAGAAATGATAATGAATGTTAGACTCAAGATCATTTCAAAATTACTTGAGATTAATTTTTTATAAGCATCTGATAAAAAATCAATTTTAAATTTAAATTTATCCCATAATGTGAATTCTTGAACTTTACTGTATGACGACTCTGTTAGCAAAGACCATATTTTCAATTTTAGTGTTAATTTACTCGATTTTAGAACAAATAAGTCAAGTGAATTTAATAATTATATAATTCAATGATACATGATTTTTAGAAAATTAAAAGAAGTGTATCGATCATTATTATAATTTTTACTGATATTGAATCAAAAGAAAATTTTTTTAAAGGTTTTCTAGCATATATTTCTTTATCATATGTAGAAAAAGAACTTTTAGTTTTTTTTAATTTTTGAATTTCGATGAATAATTAGTCATGGTTAATCAACAAACATTTTGATTTTCAATTAACAACGATCCCACCCATCTTTTTTTACTTTTTCCAAATTAAAATAAATCTCAAACCAATATATCAAAAATAGGCAGTTCACATAAAAGATAACCAGTAAACGGATGATTTTCTTTATTCATCAGCTGAAAACATTGAAATTAATTATAATGTGAAAAATATGTACTGAAGAGAAATATTTCGAATTTAAAATATGAAATTTAACTAAAATGTGCTGTTTTATGGAATTTTTAATCTATATCTTAGTATGTTTCTAAAAGTAAAATTGTTGGAAAATTATATTTAAAATTTAAGACAAATCGAATTCAAGTCTCCTGTGACATTGAAAATAAATTGTTTTCTCATTAAATTTTGTTAAGTTAAAATATACTAAAATAGTAATATTAGAATAAATGCATGTTTGAGGTCATGAATCTATAATTAAGAACTTATAATCTTCAAAATGAACAATTGTTTCATTTAAATTATTCATCAATAAATATTTTGTGCTGAAATTAAATGCGGTGAAATTTTAAAAATAGCAGATGAATGATCAAGATTTAGGAAGATAACAGACTAGTTTTAATGATTATCTAACATTCTTCAGATGTTTCATGATGTGATGAAGATTTTGTTCAACTCAATCAAATCGATTGTAGACAGATCAAAGAATTGATACTCATTGAGCTTCCTGAAGAATTGTTCTCAGATTAAATTTTCTCAGACCTCCTGTTGACCTGTACATCAGATCATTGGTCAAAAATCATCTCAAGGAAGTATCACGACAAGGAAAAGAAGATGAAAGACTCGAATAACCAAATACACGTGCCTTTATACAAATCCTACAAACTTAACCAAGAATACAAGCAGTATTTTCTATTTTAGAGTCAATTCTTTTGCTCCGTTCATTGTTTCAACTAATGCGCACGCCCAAAAGTATCGGAAGTTGACACATATTTTATCGTATCCTAGTACATAACTCAGGACTTACATTCATCTTTTTGTTCACACGAGAAGGCATATCTTGAAGGTTTAATCGACGAGTTCGTTAGAGATTCTTATGTCTATTTACAGGAACAACAAAAGTAGTCCATCTTCTTCGACTCAACAAGCATATATAAAAACGACTACAGACGAGCAAAAAACGAGAATTTTGGTCGTAAACTACCGGGCTAAGTAGGTGTCACTCAATAAACATCCGCTAATACTCTGACATAATTGCGGATCCCAGAATCATATAATTATGTTCTACAGAGGTGAAGTCGTTTTCAGAAAATATGAACGAAAACGACTTGTATACGTAGTACGGATACTGTGAGAGTATCTCAGAAAAGGATTTTCAATTATACAAATTTCGCTTACATTTCAAACCATAATGAACCCTGTGTTATAATAATAACTTCAACTCGAGCTCCTAAACATCAATCACAATGTATAAATCGATATATGAGTGTGCATAAGCGCAATCAAGATCTCTCTTATCTAAAGACGCTCACCGAAAGCAGTTCACGATTGTTTCACACAATATCACGATAGAAAATTGTATCAATCGTGATATACTCGACAGTTTTACTCTAAATGGAAAAACATACAAATATGATTTCTATATTCTGGATTGTATTACCCGTGATATTGTATTAGGCCATGAAATTACAATGGCACTAGATTTTTTCATCAAGTTAAATAATCCTGACGTTCTTCCTAGATAAAACAAATTTTCAATTTCAATCTATCCCACCGTTGTTGACATTAAGCGTCTCTTAGAAAAATATGAAAAGTTTGTATTGCTCGAACCTGATTAGATCTGCCTCAACTAACATTGCAGAACATAAATATCTTCCCATGTGACATATATATATATAAGGGTCTGCCATTACAGACAACATCAAAATAAACACCGTGAAATATCATATATAATAGGCGAGATAGTTGATTAAGACATCATTCGTTCCAGTCAAAGCAACTGTTGTTTACCTGCAGTATTTGTTAAGAAAAATGATGGAACCGATCATTTATGAATCGAATATCTGAAATTGAACCAAGTCCCAATTAATGATTCATTCAGCCTGTCTTAAATTGATGATTTATATGATAGGCTAAGTAACTAAATATTTCCCCTGTTTAGTTCATTTTAAGGGTTAGTGGCAACACCTGCAATCAGAACAGGATCGGAAGTTAACTTAAATCCCTCCTCGACCTGGGCTTGGTCAATCCGAATTTAACGTGCGTCTATTTGTCTTTTTAAATGCCCCTGAATCGTTTCAAAGGCGATTGTCAAAATTTTTGGAAATGGCCTTTTCCCTGCTATTTACCTAGATGATATTTTAGTCTTTTTAAACAACTTACCCTCTCAATTAGAACAGTTGAGACTATCTTTACGAAATAAAAAATTGCAGGACTCAAGATTCCTCCAAAAAATGTTCGTTTGTGACGTGTAAGTTAAATTTATGTGGATTTTTGATATCTGAAAAATGAATAGCTCATGATTCAGAGAACCTCAAACACATATCAAACTGACAAAAGCCCAAAAAAAGGATGTGGCTATTTTCTGGGAACATGCAATTCTTTCCAGAGGTGTACTCGTCGTTTCTATCATACCTTTTCTCCATAATACAGGTTACTTTCTAAAAATAACTCATAGTGTTGAGATGACAATACAAATGATCCTTTTGAAAATCTAAAAATGATATGCCTTATATAGCCTAGTTAAATTTTAAGAAACCAGAAATTTCATTAAAGCTTAGATGCGATGCGTCAGATATAGCTCTTGGAGCACTCCTGACAAAAAATGTTTGCGGCGTTGACATGCTAATTTTCTATGAGGTCAAAAAGTTGAATGTGGCTTAAAAAAGTTATTTTATTTTTGATAGAGAGTACTTCGCAAAAGTATCGACAGTTATAAAAATTCAAGCGCGGTCTGCTTAGAAGTAGATTCAAAATTTTTACTGATCACAACCCTCTTATTTACATTAAATCAATGAAAGATCCGTAGATTTAGAGTTAGATAGATTTTATAACTCGAGAGTTATGAAGAAAAAATCGGACATATATCTCAAATCAATAACGTCATAGCTGATGGGTAGTCTTGCTCTATATCAGAACTTTCATCTTTTCCCACAATTAATCTTATCTATGAACAGGAAAAATATCTCGAAATTAAAAGAAAACTAAATTCACAAAAATAAACTCCTAATTTCCAAAATAATAAATGTGAGATCCAAATTTGAATCATAATGCATAAATTACACTCTAAATTGAGAACATAAATTCCAAATCATCTTCAACAAAAATATTTTGAAAGAACGAATTCCAGTTTGGATGGCCATTTGGGCCTGTTGAAAACTCTCTCACTCATCAACTGGGTAGCTTTTTGGCCTAAAATGAAAAACAATATCAGTCTATGAATTTAGGACTGTCATTCTTGTGCCATGAAAAAGTCACCCTGAAAACCTCTCAATATCATTAAAATCCAAGTAAAGAAAGGTCTTTCCTGGTCGCAAGTCTTTATATGGTTACAACCTAAAACGATACATGGCAACTACTGCATCATAAATTTTGTCAACCAACTGACAACGTATTTGGATGCAAAGGGTATATCGGATCAAAAAGCTTACCGCTGCGGTTAACGCGATGATCAAATATATTATCTCCCGTTTCAGAATCCCTGATCTAACACATATTGATCAAGGGAATCAACTTTAATCTAAAATATTTAAAGGGGTCTGTAAAACCTGAGGAATGTAAAAATAATGTTTATCAAAATAGCACCCAAGCCACAATGGCTCGGTATAACTAACAAATCGAACAATAAAGGAAAAGTTGCGATATTACGTAGATATACATCAATACGACAGGGATGACAGTATCCATTTTGTGTTGTATTCAATAAGAGCGATACCAAATTCTGCAGCTAAATTTAATCCCGCGGAAATGGTATACGGTGACAAAATTTGACAGGCATTTGATTTTCAATTCCATCCTGGCTGTACTCTTCAAATGTACGAATAATATCAGGCCCTAGACTCCTATGTTCAACATAAAAATTAAAATTGAACTAATTTTTCATATCACTCAAAGAAAAATTTTCATTAAAGAAAATCGCTTGGATAATTTAATTAAAAAAAACACTACATATGAGAATGATGACCTAGATACCCTGAGAGCCACGGAAAAAAATAGACAGGAGCCAATTTTTTTTGAGCAAACAAAATTATCAATGCTAACCACCCAGTATACGAAAAAGAAAAAATTGTCTTTCTATTCTAAAAATTCAATATATCATTATCATTTTTTCCCTTTAAAAGACCTCAAGATGAGGAATGTAGAAAAGTGGGAGAAATGAATAATGAAAAAGTCTCAAGAAGATTAACTATTCGTGCCTAGTATAATATAACATTCTTCACAAGCTATCTATATTTTGCAGTTTTATAGCTATCATTTATCCAATATCATTGTTAAAAGTTATCAATCAACCATCTAATTGATTCAAATTGGGAGAATTGTATTTATGTTATTTTAATTGAATTAAAATTGTTTTAATTGAAGAATTAAGGTTTAATTTTTATGAGGACAATTTTTTGAGGCTTGAAGATATATGTAATTAAAATAATTAACTGAAAATAAAAGGTAGATTTTAAAAAATTCCATCTTAGAACGTAAATTTATGTTAAATTCTTACCATCAACTCGATAAGAACATTAAAATATATTTAATATGGGGCCGCCGTGTTATTAAATAAAATTTACAAAGGGATCTCTTTTTTTCAAAAATATAAATCATTGAATTTTATCATGTTTTTAATATCATAGAATGTCTGAATAATTATTCTCTTGATATATTGTTTCTTATTAAGAAATCCTCGTGAGAAAGCAAAAGATTGTTCTAATTTTACATGAATTCTCAGCCAAAAATTATTTCTTGTTGATTATAAAACTGTGTTTAATTATTTTTATTCAATGTTTATGCAAAAAATCCAATTTTATTGTGATAATTTTTTTTAAATGGTTACTGTAATCCTACATCCATAAAATCTTACATAAAAATAAACCATGTAAAAGTTTAGAATTCATCCCTTTAAAATTGATTAAATAGCTCAAATATTTCAACCCATATTATTCTTTAAAACCTTTTAAGACTCTTTTATAGTATTTGACGAATTTCAAATTTGTATTCTGAATAGGTTTGTACGAACAGATTAATTTCCAAAATAACATCCCACGTATTCTATTTCCGATATGATAGAAAAAAAACGAATATTAAAATTTACAAATTTAAAGTCAACAAATTATGCTATTGAAAAATATCACAGTTAAAAATTAAGTTTATAAAATATACCACTTGTATCAGAAGGTATCTTAATAACACAATAATTTACACATGGTTTCCAAACTAAGGGAAAAGTTATAAAACTCTTATATCTATAGTTTGATTAAATAATAAAAGTATCCAATGAAATTTTAATTTTTCAGAATGATTTGTTATTTATGATTAAAATATAATGTGTAAACTGATAAAAACCATCATCATCGAAATGATGGTAAAAATATCTTGAATAGAGTAGAGTTTTGAAGTAATTTTTCGTTAAAAATATTTTGTTATCATTCCTCAACTTTAAAATATTTCTCTTAACTTATCATGTTCAAAGAAGTGCTATTTTTCATCATCTCTATGTTTATTTTAACCCTTCTTAATATTCAGAGAATTAGAACCCAAATGATAACATTTTAAAGCTCTAGTATTAACGTTAAAGTTATAAATATACCAGCAATCGATAACTCTTAAAAAATGTGAAGCTATCTCATAGACTATTATTAAATTATCCTCTCTTGCAATAGATAAATCAATAATGTATTCATAAATATAAATTATTTTAGTTAAAGGATAAAAGTTTGAAAATTCAGATTTTAGTGATATTTTTAATTAAAAAAACCTTCAATAAAAAAAATTTTAATCTCAATTTATTTAATTTATCGATAACAATTGATTATCATCTAAGGATCATCATTTGTCATAAACGACAAACATTTATATAAAAAATAAACTTTATTTGAAACGTATCATAACATTTTTGGAGATTTGTAATGATTTTATGAAGGTATTAGCTCTTATTAATTTAAAATCTGGCAATTATTGTTTTAATAAAAATGATATATTTTTAATTTATCAAATACAGTA